>NNCF01127662.1:137537-185630 GCA_002313205.1 Laupala kohalensis
TATATATATATATAATTTTACGTAACAACTTTTCTTACAAAGTCACAATTATAGTAACTCAATCAACCATTCCGGGGTACTCATGGTTATTTTTCTCTTATTTTTCTATTCGCAGTCGTTCTTCTTTCTTGGTGTCGCCCCCTTCTATTAATCGCATCATCCACTAACTTTAAATGTATCACGTAAACAGTAGAAAGAGATTTTACATCTTCCATCATTTTGTAATTTGGGTAGGTAAGTATACTAAAGGAGATTTATTTTCTGAATAAATAAAGCACAGGAATATCATATATACACACTTGGTAATTATAAAGATCCAATTTCTTTGTAATTTTATGTAGATTGCAAAAAAAAAAAAACTTTAAATGGTAATAAATATTTAATTAAAAAGTATCATTTCTTTTTTCCTGGGTCCAGTTGGTGACTAAAAACTTAACCACAATAAGACCGTAATGAGCGTGCTCATTGAGGGTGGAGGGATCGGCAGAATTCTGGGAAATGTCATAAGCTATGAACTGCCACATTCGTTTGAAAATAGTATAATAATGTCTGCATCGTCAATGGCCAGGTGAAAATTGCGACGGACTGGAACTCGAACCCGGGACTCTATGATCTGCCCGTTGGTGAGCTGTCCACCGCTCCCACTAGGGGAGCCAACTGTGGTCACTTATCCACTGAATGAGGTTATGACCAAGTTTCACCGGAACAGGCCGGGTGGAGGTTGTGTACGGGCATCGGAAGTCGAGGTGGGTGGGGCAGTGGACAGCACACCTGCGGTCTCTCGGGTAGAATATCTGGGGTTCGAGTCCCAGCCTGTCACAATTTTCACCTGGCCATTGACGGTGCAAACACTCTTCCTCGAGAGGGTACTTGAACGTTGTGAGTTAAAAGTATAATTATGCGCTTATTTTCGCAAGCCGATAATGAAAACTGACCACTGTGTGCCTCCACCGTATTCGGCACGCAAAGCGACCGCGCCGTAACAAACGGTTCGGCAGCCACCACACCGTTATATCTGTACCTTCGGCGCCCGCGCCCGCGCAGACAATGGATGTGTGGCGAGTGCTTGCGGTCTCCCTGGCGGCTACGCCTCGACTCCCCGTGCCACCCTCTGCCTTCCACGCGCCTCGGCGAGGATCTTCGACGGGTCATTCGTTATGCTCTCGCATCGGGGAAGAGCGGGGATGCGAAAGGGAGGGTCGGAAGAGTATTGACGATGGCGGAAAAGAGGGTTTTGGGAGGTCAAGCGCACAGGCTGCAAACAAGGAACGACCAAACAAGACACAAAAATCAGTTTTTATTGTCGTCCGAACGAAGCACTTTCTTTTTAGACGGTCTCCAACCTCACGATAAGTTCTTCTGAAGACTCTACTGAGAGGAGACTGCATCAGACAAAAAAATCCTTTCGACTTTTACGAATAAAACCATATATATTCCAGAAATTCAGGTTGTTATTTTCAAACTGAAAAAGTATAAAGTACAATATGATAAATTAAATAATACGATATTGTTGCTCTCAGTGGTTTTCATGTTTTTTAATGCTTTCTTCTCATTTTTAAACAAATTTAAGTGCACCTCGAGAAAAATATACTTTAGAATGACCAAATATGCATACTATTCTTTTACTGATTTAGCATGAGGAATTAAGATGATTCATTCCTCACAAAAATCTAAGAAAATTCTTAGCATATCCGATACAGCGTGAGTGGATCAAAAGTATTTCTGGTTAATCGACATAATGAGAACAAGACATATTATAGACATAATATTCATAAAATAAAAGTTGAGAGAAATGAATCTAAAAGCATGAAATAGCTCTGGATTTCACCATTATACTAACCCACGTCTTCATTTCCATGAGGATGTCGCGTTATCCTGTAAGAGCATCTCTCAAAACACTTCAAAGTTGTATGGAATTATCCCTGAAACAAGATACTCAGGCGATTTTTTTTACACATAGAAAATTAAATTCATTTCACTTGGAAATAGCACTCATATAATCTAATATCACTCATATTAAATACAATAAATTAAGTAAGGAAACAAATAAATAACACCCTTAATATTATTACTCCTTAGAATTTTAATTTTAAAATGAAAAGATGGACGATGAATATTCTTGTCACACAAGTCGTACGGCACAATTTTTTTTCCAATACCAAAATTTTGAGAGAAGGTTTCAAAATTGGCAATGGCATTATCCCTCTCTAACATTGATTCTTTATTGCGCAGTGAATCTAAATTATTTTTTTTAATGAACATCTTTCCTTTGTGATGGGAGTTTCCTCAAAAAATTCAATCCTCAACACCCAGCTTACTTTAGTATTCTCGAGACATATGCTTCCACACACCGAGAACACAACTTCAGCGCCGAGCCAATCCTATGAAAGGGGGAGGGGGAGCAAAGCGACGGGGAAAGTGAGGGTTACTGGTTGATGGTGGGAGGGTAGGGGTAGCAATGTACCTTAGGGCACCCACATATGATAGAGAAGGGCTGAGGTTGTTGGGGGTTGACTGAGGGGTAGTGAATAGGTGGGAAGGGCTCAATCGTTGACAGGGGGGTTGGTGTAGTGGAAGGCTGAATTCGGCGCACGAAATATTCGAGTCTCCCGAGAGGCAACGGCGATAAACGCACCGGGGACTCGTCGCCGACGTGCGGGGACAGTGAACGTGGATGCTGAGCCAACAGCATAGGCGGCGACCTACTATGTCGATGGGCATTCACACTGCTTACAGATTAGAATTATCTTGGTACGACTTCTATTATACTCTAAGTAATTAGACTAGGTCAACCACTAACTAATATTTCATATGAAAATATGAATGGTTACTTTTACGTAGCAATACTACATTATTCAGCTTAATAATATGCCAGACACAACTTTCACCATATCTCCAACTTGTAAGCAAGTTTTACTCCGTTTCATTTTTAGCATTATCAAGGTAAGCAGGACATAATAGTTATGAATAGTACATATGTAATACAATTAGCATTATGTAATTCAAGTACAATTCCCTAAAAATATTGTGTATTACCTACTAGACGCCTTCATTTGTCAGGACTCAAGTATTCAGAATATTTTTAAATAAATGAGTCACGTAGCTTCCTTCCTAGGTGTTATTTTCAAATTCTGTTATTTAGAAAATATATACTTGTTCATAATTGATTTTGAACACGAGTCCGACCCCTTATTTTGTTAATAGTAACTACTTACCAGACTGTTGTCGCACTACTTTTTATATAAATCGTACCTTTTGTAATATATCTTATCTGTTTATGTGTTGTGGGACATTCCATTGAGTCTACGGCGACATCTCGGGACCAGAGTATGAGCCCGGAGGAACATTGTCTAGGTCTGTCCCGAGTCGGAGGCTGCCGACTCAGCGGCCACCCTGCAAGCTCGGGCTAGGCTGGGAGGTTGGGCTACAGGTGACCCTCCTGTATGCGCACTGGTAGACGGGGACACGTGTAGCTGTCGTATCCCTTCTGCTATATGCACTAACAGTAGCCGAGCATCAATCCTGCTCACCGATCGGAAGTGAACGACAACTTAAAGGAATCCGGATCTTCCTACCAGTGCCACGGGTGGGGAAACCACTGCCCGGCAGAGACCAACCCAATTAAGGGGCGTCAGGCAGTCCACTACAACCTGAGGGCTCTATGCCCCTACCCTGCCTACTCGTTTTAAGGTGCTGAGTGACTCCCGAGACTAAGATCGTGACCACGTAAGGATCATACTCGGAAAATCTCCAGCATCCGTTCTGTTACTCGCGTGGTCTCGAGATTAGGTACGGGGGTGGTGGGGTTCGTCCGTTGGTCCAGTAGTTCACCGAACGTCTACTTGCTTAATCCAGGTAGACCCAATTAAGGGGATACCCTTCATGCACCTAGCTGTGCTCGAGGGCAATCGGAGAAAAACCGGGATCGGGATGGAAAGCGTAAATTTCATTCACTTGAACATACACGTTTGTATTTGGAGACTGCAAATGGAGCATGGGACGTACATGGAGATCTGACAGTAGAGTAAGTGACATACCTTTCTTTGCATTATTGCATTGCATTACATCAATATCTTCTATGATACTAGATACTAAGATTATTACGAATATCATGGCTGATTTGAACTGAATACAGAACACTACCTTTTTGATATCTATATTGTATTTTGAGTGCGATAACAATTGGTAGAATGTGATGTTTGTTTGTTAAGGAGGGTTACACAAGGGTCTATATTGATTTTGCAGCGTCTAAAGACAGAAACAATCTAAACATCCATACAGAAGTGTTGAGATGCAGTCGATAAAACTATATTTTATAGTTTGTTTTGAAATCAATCTGCAGTCAAATCAACTTGTGTAGAAGTATTATACTTCTTACTAACAAGATTCTATTAAAAAAACATCTTTTAGCAATAGATCAATACTATATACAAATGATACATTTTCTGCGGTGCACTGCAAATTCATACAACAACCTTCCACCAATAAAAATTCGTTTCAAATCAATTATCAAACACTAAGTGAGTATGGTAAGTAAAATGACTTTTTTCTAGAAAAGTAAATATTATAATTTATGACTACATAAACTGTAAAACTAAGCATTAGTACATGACATTTTCAATCAGGTGTCTAAAAATAATCAAACTCAATCAATTTGTGTTTTCACCTGCGGTAGATTTAAATACTTTTTAAAACCGAATAAATTAAATTAAGTATTATTAGGTGATAGGGATATTGAGTTTTGAATATCTGTTTCATAATTCCTTGTTTTAGGAAGCTAAAATGGAGAATATGTTTAATTTTACCAAAAAGTCTACAACACTCGTACACCGTCCCCAATCGTTGCAACAGGTTATGAGTGTCTTCAATCTTTCATTACCAAATACATATGGAATAATTATAATACTTACTAGCTGATACCCGGCGTTGCATGTAAAGTATGTGATTACCTGTACCTGAAGTATCCTGTATTACTTGTAATTTTGTCGAAATTATTTCACTATTTGGAATCGATTTTTTTTGTTTTCGCGGTCATGGTTTTGTTTCTCGATAAAATTGTTACACCAAGATTCTGAAGTTTCAACCAGTTTCACAAGTGAACTTCTTTACGCAACTATGTTCAAAAAATACTGAATATTTCCCGTAAAATACAGGAATATTTTATAGATATTTCATTAAAATGAATATACTTCTATTTATGTAATGGATCAATATTTTTCTCGTTCGAACAAAAAGCTACTGTTTTCCCTCCAATTGGTTTCGCACGCTTTTAATCAGACCGCTTAATGCGCTGAGAACAGTTCGAATTGAAATGAGACCGCCCTCTTTCAGTCAAACATCAGCCTCGACCTCCGATTGAAATGAGAACACACATCTCGCTTTTCGGTTTTAGTTTAAAATTTAAAACTCCTAGAGCTTCTGTGAACGCAACAGTTTTTGTAATAATGTTCAGTAATATATACATTCTCTTAAAAAATACAAAAATATATCGGAATAGATGGTCATTTTCAGTAAAATCATGTAACCATGTACAAACGAAATTCGAATTTCTGAAATGGGTGAACGTAAAACCGTAAAATGTAGCACATGGGAATCAACGGACAGTATATTATTGGCGGAAAAACCAAAAAAGGTTTATAATGTGCTCTGGTTCCAAAATATTAGATAAATAGTTTAAAAAGAAATTGTACACTCATCGTCTAAACTACTGTACTAATCAAGATGATACTTCAATATAAAGAAAGATAGTTTTTCATACGACACAATAAATTTAATATTTCGGAGGCTGTACTATTTCTACTGTAATTGAAAGATAAAGCGACAATGAATTTGATTATTTAGTCGCATTTCATGCATGTGTTTGGAGAAATATCTTTTATTTTTTCGGGTCACCCTAATGGTTTTGATTAATGAACGATTTTGTCTTTGAAGTCAATTTAGAATCTCCTAACCACAATTATTCCTGAAATTTCCATATTCTCCCGTTGAATTACATTTCAGAAGTCTCCCTCATATATCTCGAAGTAGTTGCGTCCCGTTGTGGAATCGATTCCCCCAACAGCACCTTTGGAAAGCGGGGTGAACATAGAGGTCACCGCACGGCCACGACTGCGACCGCGAAGCTTGTGGTCGCCATGGAATTGAGATGGAGAACTGTGTGTTGGGTGGCACGCCACGCCCGTGCGCACCGCCGCCAGGACCGCCGTTGCTTCCACTGCTGCTGGGGGTGACCGACGCAAATTGTGAAGAATGTCTGCAAGCATCTGCGGCTGTGGGGGGCGAAGCGTTTTCGGACGGTGGAGGTGGAGACGTCAGAGGTTGTGATGCCGATGACGAAGTCAACGATGTTGTTGGGGAAGACGAAGCATGATGGTGGCAGCCACTCGAAAGAAAAATCTCTGTTCAGATTTCTATTATGCTATTTTGTGTATATCGGATATACACTTTTATCATTATGAAAATTATTAAACTGGTTCTGTCCCAAGAAAATTAGATGTAAATTTTCCAATATTTTAATGATTTTTTACGGGACTATTGTGCAGTCTTACAATTTGTAAAAATATTAATAGTGATAAATATAACACATAGAAGGTAAAGCCAAAATATTTTTGTGTACGATGTGATAAACGGCTAGTGTTGTATCTAATTTTTCATTTATTCGTTTTCTAATTTAGTTAACACAAATTATCTTTTGTCATGGGGATAGTTATGTGCCTGGTATAGTTATGGGTTGTTGTAGTAGCGATGGCATAGTAATGAGCCGTTTAGTTACTTGATGGTACTCAAATGTTCAATTCTTTAAGAGACTGATTGAAATTTTTTTCATAAATATTTTTAATCTTATGGACTAAATATATTCTTTTTTCTTAACAATTTATGAGAGGACATTCAAAGCGTGAACTAAAATTTATTTTTTAATGAAGTAACAAATTTATTAATAATGGATATTTATTGTCGACAGTTTCAAGATATACCTCATTGTTATGTGGTTCAAGAGGGATTCTGGAGTCAATGCTTGAGTGTGAGGTTACGAAAATTCGAAGTATATGAGTATTTAATAAAAATATAGAGTAAGTTTACTCTATATCTTTACATAATTCTTTCATTTTCTAGTTTATTGTTGTAAAAATGTTAAAAGAAATTTTTGTTAAGAATTTTTGCGTAAATAACATTATTATTGTGTAATAAAATGCTGCGTAGATATTCAAATCTTTCTTTTCACGGGCAAAGAACACCAGAGCATGATGTAAACTATTGTTTAGAAACCTTTTGGGGGTTTGTTTGAGGGACGTTCATAAATGTAGTGACTGTATTCCAGATATTTTTTTCGCTACATTTCTCGTATAATAGAGTGTGTTAGAATTGGGTATTAGTTATCGATTGCTCCACACTGCTGTAGAGTCGGTGTTGGAAACGAACTCTGTTGAGTGGAAGGTATTTTGCTAACGATTGTCCCTTTGCTATGTTAGTCTGTTTACCACAAACACAAATTGGATCATTAGAGCAGTTGTTTTCAAACGGTCTGTTGCGATGCCAGGGGCACTGGGATTGTTCACCAAGGGTGCCGTGGGCTGTTCGTACCGATCCACACATTTCGAGGAATACCATTTACTTTTTACGGATTCCGAAATTTGTTCCACCAACCAAAAAGGTTCACATAAGCCTTGATCGTGACAGTTAGTTCTATGGTGAGTGATTCGATGGGATCCGACAAAGGAATCTACGATGTTATTCTCCAACCAAACGGGCACTAACAAATGGTCAGTCGTTTCTAATGAGCGAGACGACAATTTCATGTTATCTGTTTCCATATTTACATATAATGTACATTATAGATGTACAACAATGAAATCTACCCACAGCTTGTACAAATTCTATTTCCTAGAAAAAATTGTTTGTTTGTGAGTGCATATACTGCTTTATTTTACTTTTTAATAGAAAATTTCGGATCACATGAACTCCATCTTTCTGATTATTTATAAGATTGTATCAGCTTTATTATACTTTTATCATTATATTTTTATTTTCAATTATTACCGAGAATACCAAAAAGACATGTGCACTACTGTTACATGTCGCGAGATTATGTACGAAACGAAATGAAAACCATGTTTCAATTTCAATTCAGGCAGTTGAATGTAGAAGAGATAACATGAATACACTGAGTACAGGTAGCAAAGCATCTGTTTGTGAATTGATACGTGTTTGTTTGAAGGAAAGTAAACGGGGAAGACATCACTCGCAGCGCAGGAAGTGACAGCTTCAATGCATACGTGCTAAGCTTGAAGGCAACCAGTGTGTGATATCGAATCAAACAGACTCGTAGGCGTTAAGAGGCGGACCGTGTGAACGTGGATAGCGAACTGCTGTAAGAGATGCTTTCATGGTGATAAAAGCTCATTCAAATATTGGTTTTGGAAGAGAGCTTTGTTTTCCCTGGAACATAAAGCCTATTTAGGGTATTAAAAAGTTAAACAAATCTCATTCCATTAAAACAAGAAGATTGGAAAAATTAATAATACTCATTAATGTGTGATGTTAGTGGTTTAGGAGTGTGTTTTAAGTTTGAGGTTACATACATAAATCAGTTATTTATTATGGTCTCTATTTTTTCTTCAAATTGGGTTTTACTCATTGACTGTGGAAATTGCATGAATACTTAAGTATTTAGTTCATCCATTATTCACCAAATCAATAGCATCTCTATCTCTGTCTGAATGTATACCTGATTCTGGAAAAATTAAAACATTTTCCCAATGTTTCCCAAATCAAGTATATATTCTACTCCATTAAAAAAAAATTATAGTAAATTTTTAACCTGCACAACTATTTATACTTTGAGTACGTCATTTAATTCATTTAATTCTACTACTTTGGGTGTATTCTTAACCATTTTTCTAAGACAATTTTAAATTCTCTACTACCATTGGTTTTATTATACTTTTAAAGAATTTTTGCACATATTTTGTTTGGAACCGCTGTCGTAATTAATGACGTTCCAGACAAATTAATTTGTATTTGGTTGACTTGTACCATTTGTTGCTTGAGATGACTTCACAGCAGTTAAAGGATAGTTCTCCACCTATAGTACTATCGGTGATAATCAATCCTTGTCGCATAGATATTATTTAACTTAATGATACTTTCATTCAGTTTAAGTGTTAATATTATGCCAAATTAGAGACATCTAATCTAACGTGACACCACGAATTAAAAAGAATGAGGTTACTTAATGACATTTTAAGTTGATACTTGATGATGTTACTGCTCGATATTGGTGAAAAATGAAACGAGATTTAAACAAATCCGCAGAATTCCTCTCAGTTTTCATGAAACATTAATTGTGACAAGACTACACTTGTACTGCTATTCGTGCCCTGGAGAGTAGGTGCTACTTTTTCTTGTGTGGGTTCTAAATATGGTTAGAATCTACTTACTTTGACTTGCATGCGATTCTGTAAGTAGCCTTCTTTTTTTAGATCGCTTGCTATTTATACATTATTTCACATATTCACGGTTCTTTGATGATGTACACCAGTTGAAGCCACACGATTTTCTCCACTTTTCCGACTTGTCTCGTGACCTTACGTATTGTCCACATTACTTGTGAGAGTAAAGCGAGTCATGAAAGAAGCAGAACAAATAGTGTACTAAGACATATATGGATTGTTAGCGCAACGATGTTTCAGTCGCTGCGACCGCAAGTAGTAATGGAAATGTGCACACAGGAAAATAATTGAAATGTCTAGGGAATGTCGTTATATCGGTGAGACTGTTCTCCTGTGTGTTGATTTTTTCTTTTTTTTTNTGTGTTGAGTTCTATCTACTGCGCGCACCGATGACCAACTGTCGATGCGTGAGAAGTATCTTAACTTACTGTCAGAAGATATAAAGTGGTGGTAATGTACGAGAGTAAAAACATTGTGTAAATATAAGTTATAGAATTAAGAAAAAATTCATTTGAATTAACTAAATTATTTACCTTTTTAACTCGCAACAGAACAAGAATCAACTTTCATTATAGTAAATATACTTTGTATAATCAGCTGTACGTGGTTATAAAATTATAACGCCTTCGCGTAGTTTTATTTATTAGTTTAATTATACGTGTTGTAAATATGAGAACAAATGGTCGAGACTGGAAATAACAGTTCTGGATTTATTAGAAAAATCAAGACTTTGTCTTGGGTATGAAAATGTGTTCGTGAGTTCCAAGCATACTTGTCTGACGGGTGGCGTCCTTCTCGTCTCACATAAAATATGATTTAATATTATTTCATTCGCTATGAAATCCACAGAAATTCTTAAATAGATGGAAAAGTAAGGTAACACGAAATTGCTTTTTCGCAAGGAAAATCACATGTGGCAATCTGTTTCGAAAATGTCACAAAAACATAAAAACGACGTTTTAAAGGTTTTAAACATTTACTAGTATTCCCTATTCCTTGTTTCATTACAAAGACTTTCTGAATTCTTTCGGGTATAAATTGCATTTAACATTGGAAAAAGTAAATATATTTTGTCACTTTCTTCCATTCAGTGTTTTCTAGTCTGTTTCCAGCCATGGACGATACTTTAACTTTAATCCACTCATCATACTCTATTTTATGTAGAACGTGTTTGTAACTAATCCTGCAAATATTGTATAACGTCAAATACAATAACTCATTACTTGAAACGATCATAAATAATAATAATAATAAATATAAAGTGAATATATTGAGTGTTTACTTTAATTTTCCCGGGAGGATTATCCAGTAAAAGGTCAGACATTGCAGTAACTTTTCAGTTTTGTGACGAAAATATTCTTCGATTATTTTACGGAAAGTCATGAGCTGAATTTTTTTTATTCTCTTCGTATTATTTATCTTGCTTACTATACATGACGTGAAATATACACATCTTTGTTGAATTAAACTTTATGCTGTGGTGAATTGTCAAACCACTTATAACCTCAAAATTATTAAATATGTTATGTTTTAATAGGTGTAGTACACTTCATTTACGAAGAAAATAAATTTTCGAAATTGAAGAAATAATTGATTTACTCACAAATTTATCGTATTTTGAACTCAATTTGTATTTTCTGCGCATTGCAATCAGAACAAATGAAAAAACGGACTGTGCTATACATTCATCAATCAGAGTTAAATGTTTGAGATATAATTTTTGCTTTGAGAGAATGAGTAATGTTCAATTTCAAAATATACACTCTTTGAAACTTTCAGAACTAAAAATGATACACTCACGTATTAGTCAAGTAACTCAATCACATAAATTAAAATTTTTACTTTTTTGAGACTAGTTTGTACTTTTATGCAAATATTGTTTGAAATATATAAAAAGTAATGAACGAAAGTATGGTTGTCTCATCAACTAATACTTCAAGAAAGTGTAAATCATGTTACAAATGAATTTAATGATCTTTAATCATTATTCCTGTAATCATCCATACTGTCTCCTTGTAGCCACGCGAAAGTTTTATAAGTGGTGGTACCATGAAGTAGGTTAGCCCAAGTCAGGAACGCCCATTATAAGGACACCTCGTTTTAAAACAATGATTTTATTCTCAGAATATTAACACAAAAAATAGGGGGAAAAGATTTCAAAAAGAAATTGGTAAGATTTAAAATACATAACTTTGATCATTTCAAGAAAACTTAAAAAACCTGCCATGCTCAATGAAGGCGCGTATATATATATCCTCAAATTATCAGGAAATACTAGGTTATAGGGTAAGAGCATCACTTATCACTATTCTCAACCTTGACTAGGAAATACAAAACCAAATTGAAACTTTAAAGGTTTTCATTTCAGAAGTAATGAAAAAGAGAATAAAACAAAATTTATGTTATACGTTCACATAACACATGTAATACAGGTCATTGTAACCTTAATTTATATTCTTCTTTAAGTCAAGTAAAATTATTTTCTTGAATAACATGCATTATTCTAATGATGAAGAGTTCCACAACGCAGCAATGCTTTACCGAGAAACTAAATTACTCGCTATGTGTAATACCTGGTTTATCCCTTTAAGAGCTGACAGGTCCATGTTTGCTGTCCGATATATGTTTCTGCCATTTGATCATGCACTTTCCTCGTGATCTGCACACCTAATCAGGAAGCTGTGCTTCTAGTAAACAGTCGAATGTCCAACGCAGTCATTCCATTGCCTTGCTCAATGCTACATGGACTATTATCTGTAAGCCGTCGGGAAACAAGCGCTCAGCTTGCTGAAGGTGGCAGAACTGCCAGGGTATATATTTGTGCACACGTGGATTCAAATGAGGTGAGTTTCCATTTCAGATAGAGGAACGAATGCCTTTGCTAATATATGTACTCTGTGACATTCCACATCATCAAGGTGATTACAGAATATTTTTGGATTTTACAAAAGTCTAAAGATATATTTTAGAAAATTCATAAAGATTTATAGCTCATAATCCTGTAATTTTACAGGAACAATTTTATTCTTCAATGAAGGTCAAAGTGTACTGAGAATATTATCGCCTTTAGTAAATGGTCATTGGGTGGCCATCTGTTTACGCCAAACGGCCATTGATTTCAAGTGGCCACAAATGGCCATTTGGCGATAACAGAAGGCCTCATCAATGCCCATTTTTACTAGAGTGGCTTTTGAATAAACGTTCTAGTTTAATTGGATTGTGTAACATATTACTTGTGTAACATTTAATAAATAAAATGCAATACCTAAGCAATATTGAAAAAGGGAGAAGATATATTAGGATGTAAAATTACTTGCACCAAACTTGCTTCAATTTCAACAATAATTGTATGCATTTTGTGAAAAAATCGTAACAAAACATTTAGACTCATAGTACGAAAATTAATTTTATGCATCTAATTTTATATCAAATAATAACATTTCTACGAACTTGTAGGATAGATACGTTTATTTTATATCATAAATATAGACATATTAGAAACCATAACTTATAAACTGATTTGTGAAAAACATCTATTAAAAATATTCTAAAGGAAAAATCTAAATATTGGAATTAATATTGATTTTTTATTTGGAAAACGTTTTCAAGTTTATTTGGATTTTAACTCGATTACTTAACGGACAGTATTTGAAATTTTGTTTTAAATTCTTGGAAATCAATATCTTATGCGTAAGAAAATTTTATATTTTATATTTCGTTTCACAGGTGTCTGAGAATTAAAATTAATGAAAGAAATACATGTTCAAAAGATATATATGAATTTTTTTCACAAAATTCATCATCATTCCCATCACTAAATCCTTTGTTTTATAAAATGTCTTTCTTTTCAGGGAATAATAATATAATAAGACCACAAATAAAAATCGGAATGAATTTCATAAAAGAATCCAAATATTAACCATCAATAAAAACACTCTCAAACCATTACGCATCCCCTTATATCAATGGCAAGTTCCAGTTCTAGTTTATACGCAAAATTTCCCTTTCAAAATAAAACAACTTCAAATTATATTTTGTGAGCTATCTCTTTAGAGACCTCTTAATAGTCATAAAGATCCATAACAATCCGCTGTTTTGCGTTGCGAGAGATATCCTACCAATGAACTGCTTATGCCCCGCCAAACTGAAACCTCCCTTTATTCCGACTCTTCATAAAACACACGAAATGTCTTTATTCAGTCTCTGGGAAACTGGGGAACACGAAATATTCAATTAAATCGGACTCGGCCTGCGGTTAACAATTCTCCCGTCTTTCTTCCTGATCTCCCCGTCTGCGAGCAATAAAACGTTACCGGAGGCATGCACCCGTTGTAATGAACCTTGCGTATTTCGATAGGGTGAGATCGCTCGGCGGACTTCCATTGGTAGGAGAGTGTGTGGGTGGGAGAGAGGGAGGAGAGCAGAGACTCGGATCGGGAGAGTTGCTCCCATTAAAAACTCTTCTACATTCCACAGCACCGGCCGTTGCCTGCAGAGATGCAAGCGATGCTAAGGAAATATGTATTAAATTGAAATGAATATCATAAAAAGTAATTGATGCTTATTTCATTTTTTAAAAAAATATACGTGTATTATTATTCTTAAATACCTTTTTTAATATAAATATATTTTTTTATGGAACTGAAATGAGTGACAATTTGGTGAGTTTTGTAGTTGCATGCTCTGACTGGCGCCACACTGATTCTGATAGGGTTAATTATGGTGTCGGAAAAATAATTCAATTAGTGAACTGGAATTCACGAACATAAGGATTTCGTAAGACTTGGTCCCACAACCGAGCATAGTTTATCACGCCACCGGATATACTGCATTTCCGAAATTTTAATTAAAAATTTAAATGACAAAAAAATTGCTACGCCTCGGATCAATTTAAGTTTGAATTCTAACTTGATAAAGAACATTACTTAAAAATGTTTGAAAGTATTAATGTTATAAAGTATGAAATCTTTTATGACATAAGTGTTTTTAATTATACTACCAAAGAACCTTAAACTAGAGAAAATTAAATCGTTTATATAGTCAAGAACCTCTTCGTTTCGTTTCAATAATTAGTTACGTTATTTCAAATATTTATATTTTTCAAGACTTCATTTTGAAAACTCTTTTAATACACGATACCGTGTAACCGTAATAATTTTACATTTGCAGTTCTCACGTTTTATAATATCTGTGGCCACACGTGATTATTATTATATTTTCAAATTTTTGAGAGAGAACAGAACAAAGTGTGTCACAGATTCCTAAAATTGAATACGTCGCAAGTAACTTTCGCTTGCTATCCGTTCAATGCGCTCCCAGTATAATAATATCAGAAAACGAGGGGAATATTATCGTTCTTGTGTTGTAGTATTCAATTCAGAATTAAAAGGGAAGGCATCTATGTTTTGTAATTATAATACATATAAAGGAAGACATACAATCTATATTTAGTGAGGTATTAATACGATGCTCACAAGCACTAGAAACTATCCCAATATTGTAAAATATAACGAATTAACTTCAGATAGAAGAAATAAATGTATATTGTGTGAATACAATCCCTTATACCATTCAATCCTTTTCAGTTTTTTTAGAGAAACCCATCACAAGAGTTGTTAAAAAAATTAACGTTTTAATCACTACTCTTACACGCAATTTGATCAATATTTCGACATATCCTTTTGTCGACAGTTTTCTGGACGAGTTTTAAAAATATTCCAAAAAATCTGTCTTTTGTCTCACCAGTCGACACATTTCGACTGGATTTTAGTAAATACCAGGATTTGTTGATCATAAGAACTCTTAAGTACCCCTATAATGAGTTAAACCTCAAGAGCGTTTTTGAACTACAATTTATTTGTACTAACTCAAAATATCTGAATTTGCTTATATATAATGAAATAGGGTGGGTGAAAATAATTACTTTTATCTGGCTGGGTGCTAAAATTGAAGTTTTTGTAAGTTTCTAAATCTACCTGCAAAACGAAATTTTTTTTTACTGAACCTAGAGGGTTCGCGGGAGCTTCAAAAATGACTTTTCTGGTACTTTTGCGTACAACACAGATATCAATCGTTGTACTTTTACCCATAGGACTCAGATACGAACCCTTTTGAACAGTCATAAAACCATCAACCTTGTAAAGTACTTTCCGCAGGTGCAAAGCCCTTAATTCAGCTGAAAATGGCCGTTTTTGTCATTTGCCCCTTATTTATCGGAGAATAATGTTTGTTTGATTGGCAATAAATTCTGGATATATATTGTTTTTTAAAACAGCATCCTAATTTTTCAAATTTATTTTAATACATATTTAATACAAAACTCAAGTGTATACTCTAATCGCAGGAGCCACGCCGCGTCGGTCGAATTTTTGCTCCCGAGGCCCGACGCGGTTGTACCATTTAATTAAAACTCTTGTAAAATCTAAACCACGCATTAAAATTCTAGGATTTAAAGACATTTGTATGTTTGTGTAAATGCACAAACCAAATAATCCATTTAATATTCCCTTCTTACATTACTCTCTTTAATTGAAGTATTTTAACACTTTTATTTTTAATCACGTTTTAGCGATAATTTATATTCATTTTTGTAGATATACATATACAATCGCGGACTTTTTTGTAGAACTTTTTGAGACAAACAATTTCGCTATGTGTTATTGTCATCTATCTTTAATTGTTTAGGCAATGCAAGCGAATATAACTCTCTTTTTCCCGATTTTATAGACAGTTATTTTCAAAGTCATTTTCAATCTTACTTTTCAGGCATTTAGAAAGAAAAGTTATCCTATGTTCATCGTGGACATCTTAACTATCTCCTTGCCTAATTCCATCACGATCGGTTTAGTGGTTTAGCCGTGATTAGGTAGCAAGCACATGCGTGTTACGCATTTATATATTAATATAGATGAACGAATGCACAAAAGACTCAAATAAGACACCTGCTTCTTCCTTTTTCTTCCTCTAGTGCAACAGTATCGTTCGAAGCCCACTCCACACTTTTATTCCCTGGAAGCGGAGGCCGAACCAGAATGTGAGTCGTTATTAGTAGAGTCGTTATTAGTATGTGCTATACACGCGCGCTCGTCGGAGCTACCCAGTGGGCAATGGAGGCGGAACGAGGGAGAAGAGGAAAGGGATCCTGAGAACCCGCATTGGATTGTGCTGCAGGAGCGATGGAACTTTCCGGAATCTATGATTATTATTGTTATTATTACGACCGCTGCCTCCGCCGAAGCAAAGGCGGTCGTTCACGAGGCGGCGCAGGAGTATTGTTCGGCCCTCCCTCCCCCATCCTTCTCCTTCATCTCTCTCACTCTTCCGCAAGGGGGAATACGGAATGAGACGTTGTATGGGTGGAAACGAACGGGGGGAATAGAAAGAGAGAGTCCGGAGCAGTAGAAATGCCTGTGGGTATTTCCCCAAACCCAAAGTACTCGATGCCTCGTCTCACCCACCAATTCCCCTCCTCTGCTTAAGGCCTTTACCCTCTTCCTCATTTGCGTCCGTCTCGGGGATTACAATTGCGCGGGATATATTGCGCCGTTCATCGGTTATTCCCCGGCCAACTTGCTCAGATAAATATCAGAACGCGAGCTGGATTGGTGGCGGCGGTGTGGAGTGCGAGGGGAGGGGGTGGACGGAAGTGAAGAAGCGAATGGGTGAGGGGGACGAGAGAGAGAGAGAAGGAACGGAGAGGGGCGATTGTGGTCCGTTCTGTGAAATGTGTGTGATGAGAGTTGCTCATGTGGGTCGGAAAAATGGAGCAATCGTATTCTCGTGTGGTCAATCCGGTATGGAAAGATGCTTTAACAAGTTGGACATGGAAGAATATGAATGATAGGACTTTTTATCTGTCATATTTGGGACTGGAAATTTTGATATGACAGAATGCATTCCAGCATGCAATTTATTTTTAAATCCGTAACAGAATTATTCACTACAACGGATCATTATGACAAGAATAATTTTTATCTTTTCAATTTTTTGCGATAAGAAAAATATATTTCTAGGTATCTGATGTCCCAGTTCTTTACGAAATAATTATGAAGTGGAATTCTTTAGAAATTTTCACGAATTAAGTTATTCGTAGCCATAAAAATAAGAGTGGACATCTAGTTCTTAATAACATATACAATAACTACTTTATTAATGAAAATGTGTTGATGTTCCATCACTAATCCGTTAATACCTTGAGTTCAAATATAAAAATTTCTGCTGGCGTTCGTGGCCAATTGCTGAAAATGTAGTATCGTTACAAACATTATTTTTCGGACAGAAACCGAACCGTTTTTCTTTCATTTAATTATGCTCTGTTTGTTCCATATATTGAGACTAAAATTTAAATTAAATTGAAGTTCATAAAGTTCAGTTTGCGCTTTTCATGTCATTCTGTACAGCCTTTTGGCATGGAGGGTATTGGAATACACCACATGTAAACAAATGATTTTTTATTGTTAAAAAGAGCAGTACAAACTGCATATGACCACGTGGAGGACAATAAACTAATTTACTCTCCGGAAGCAAGCAAGGGATCATCCCATCAATTCCGATCAAGGACCCTAAGGCAGAGGCGGATTCAAAAATTTCAGTAAAAATTCCCAGATGATATAAAAGTTAGCTCCGTGTTATAATACTAATAGAATGTCATTATGTTTGTAATTAAACACAAAAAAAATATTTTACATGTACAAATTATTATCGAACTATAGATTATTCTGAGTATAGTGTTTAAAAATCATAAGAATTGAAATAACACTAAATTCATTATTTATTGTTACAATTAACACTCCCTAGACAAAGCCTTGAGAACCTGTTACAATTAACACGCCCCTAGACAAAGCCTAAATGTATAAGAAATCCGCCTTCACCAGAAGGAGAACCGGAGCAAACCCCGGGTCAGGATTTAACTTTCATTGTTTACGGTCGTAGTATTATTTGTGTGGATTTTGCTATTTGTGACCTTATATTTCAGATCTTCAAATCACGCAAAAAATGAGTGCTTTACACATAAGAGGTGTAGTAACAATATATTATATTATTTATGTATTTATTTTTATACATTTACAACGATTCTCATTTTACAACACAGTACCACCTCACATAGTCATTACCGAGGTTTTGGTACTCCTCTTTTATTCTTCTTGCATCTTGGTAGTATTGGTTTAATTTGCTTCGTTGATCACATTTTCAAACTCCATATTAAATAAATGAGGATATCTTGCGTTTAGGCCCAAATAAAACACTTTCTTTGTTACGTAAAAAAATCGTTTTATTTGGACCTAAACGCAAGATATCCTCATTTATTTAATTTGCTTCCACAGTTTCAATACGCATTTATTTCTAAATCCGTCTTCTTAATTTGTCTAAGCCTTAGTTACGTCTCGTATCTTGCGTCTTTATATGCAGAAGAGAACGAAAAGAGACCACGAGGATAAATTAGCACATTAATCTTTATTGCAAGTCAAGCCGTGCAAGCCAAGGTGTTGAAACGTATCTCGTGGTGGTTAATTGCGGATATTTAATGGAAGTGAGCATTTTTTGTGAAGTCATGTTTGGTATCGCTTACGTTAACTGTAACAAAAACAAGCAATTGATGTATTTAAACTCTGCAAATCCTTGTTTTTTTCACCTTCATTGCGAGATTAAAATATCCCTTTTATTTAACTAGTATTTAATAATATTTTGTGTTATTTTGACTTGTAATCTTCAATATGCTTCTAACACCGGATATTGAACAAGATAAAAACATTGAGAATAAAGATAACGACTCCTATTTTGAATTGTGACGTGTATATTAATTATTGAAGTTGCTATATTCCTCCCCGCATCAGTTTGACTTTTTTAAGAGCTAGTAGTCATGAATTTTCGATTCATATTGCGTGTTAAAACGTGAATAGCAATTTCAGTGGTTTAGATTAAAAATGCTGGTCCGTATATTTGATCATTCATTCACATTATAATCATTCATTCACATTATAATCTAAGTTCATCTGTCATCATCAACTTGATATTAGTTTAGCAACGACCACAGAAAATTGACAAGCCCAATTATAATAACCCAATTTATCACACATGTCTAATAGTACTATGGAAGAAAACGGAATATGTCCAATTGATTTGGGATTCAGTTAACGCTTAGAAATTTCTGTAAAATTTTTTTGTGTTGTCACAAGTTACAACTGACATGATTTGCCGATATGATTAAATGGAAAATATTGTGAGATTCACAGTTTTCAATGTGCATAAGTACAGTCAAGTAGCACATTTTTTTCTTAAAAGTGAAAGAGGAACAAGGAGTTTACATTGTTCAACACTTTGCATGAATTTATTTTATTTTCTAACTGTATTTAAGTATATTTAATTTTGAATTGTTATTATCCACGAAAGAAATATATTACTAAAATTTAAAACTTTCTTTAACTTATAATGTACCAACTGTTTTAATTTTAAAAAGAATACAATAAGTATTCGGATGTTAGAAGTAATATTTAATTCAGTATTGTTCAGAGATCCATCTCGGGTATCAACTCCCTAGCATGACCTTCTCCATCATGAGCATCCAGTTAACCGCTCCACTCTTCGGTGGAGGGTGACTGGAGGCCTTCGCCGCAGGGTTTGCTTCCGCCTTCAACCTAATTACTGGGCACCGGGCAGTCGATATGGATCGACCTGTGTATTGCAGCCCTAACGAATGGGTGGGCACAAATCTCTTGAAGTGCGTTTGTGGTTGCGCTGGACGCACGAAATACGCACTGTTACGCCAACGAAGAGTAGATGAAAAAGTTCGGAGTAAATAAGACTACGGAGAAAAGGAAATATCACTGACATGAAATTACCTAAACCAGTGTTCAGGAGCGTTATAGAAATTTGTTTTACTTAAGAATGTGTAGGAACACATTCCTACATACACAGAGAACTACATACCTATGATGAAACTCCTCCACACGAAAGTTACATGATAGCCATGTTTTTAACTGATTTCCAAGATGATATCACTCTTCGTACAAGAGTCTTAACATACGACGCCAAAGAATCCTAATATTATAAATAACGGAAGACTCCTTGATACACACGCGTGCCGCATGCAGCCAAGACGCCCTTCGTTTATCTCTCAATAAACGAACCTCGACATAGTGTTACGGCCCCTACCCTAGCAACGAACTTTGATTACTTGAGATTACGCAGAACGTTGGTCGAAGTAACATCGTCGCCCGATTACCTCCAGCATCGTCGCCCGATTAACAAGAACTCCAGCAGATTACGCTGAAAAACCCTTGAGCAGAGCGCATCGATACCCGATTACCTCTACAAGAATCCCAGCTCCACGAAATAACTCTAAGTTATTATTACGCTGACGATTTTCCTCGAGGTCACAACGCAACCTCTAACGAGAAGCCCAGCTCCGCTAAACAATCCTATGTCGACAACCAGAATTCGTCGGTCATGGGACCTATTCTACAATCCCAAGACACAGCACGACATCACCGACCTGCCAGAAGTCAGTCGTGAGTTACACGAACAATTTCGCACTGAACTTTCTACGCCTGCCGGTCGCCGTCTGGTGTCGTTCATTGTTCTACATTACGACGATAGAATAAACCTTGTTCAAATTGAACCTTTGAGTATTAATTTTGGAGATGAGGAAATTTTACTGCGAAGCAAGCCTACATGCAGAGCCTTGCGAAGCAATAAAAAATCTTCCCCGACAAATGTTTTTGTGACTACAGAATTACTCCTGTATTGCGCTATCATTTTATAAGACTAGCTAACTAAACTGAATGTAATTAACATTCTATATAATAATATGAACATTTACTTTTATTTAGTGAAACTATTTCTTTGCATTAATAATTTGCATTAATAAAGTTTCATTCGGTTTCCTTAAGAATGTAACGACATCAGAACAGTTATGAATATGAACAGCAATGGAGCTTTACGTATCTCACGTAAAATTCGTGGTCATATCCTAACTGTGTGTGTCACATACGTTCCCAACACAATAAGGCACTAGAGGAGTGTAGATCTCAGAATGAACATATCCGTCCCGGGAAGTTCCAAGATTGAGAACTAGTTATACCTCTTAGAGTAAGTACATGTGCCCTCTTATTATTATATCGTTCAATCTTTGTGTTACATATTTTATATATTTTTAAATTTTTATATTGCAGAAGAACAACCCATTTCAAGGGTTGAAACGTTGAAAACATTAATAAACTTGACTGGCACGTTCGTGAGAAAATGTGTTTTGGATATTTTTTTATCTTTTATATTCCAACTGTTTGAATATATATATATATATATATATATNTATATATATATATATATATATATATATATATATAATACATTCATTAGCACCACAAAGAAATTTACAAATTATATCAAAATTTAATCAGTACAAATCTTAAAGCATGAAAATTAAATAGTTCAAAATTGTAAATATATTTTTAAATTTTATGCAACAACTCTTCATGGTTACCACATTAGTAACTCGACCATATCCGGGCATAAGCCCAAAGCAATATGCAAATAGTCACATGTATCTCCGCTAGGACGAGACCCACCACTGTGATGTGTATACAGATAATGACGGGTTTGGAATAACGCCAGGACTGATAATGACAATGGCACCGAAGGGGTGAGAGGTCGTGCAATTGAAGAGCCAATGGAGAGAAACGTAGGTGGCTATGACTACGACAGCATTTGCTGTCACAGCGATGTCAACAATGACAGTTGTCGCAGCTTGGATACACGATAAGCTCCTCGTAATGACACAGCTGTTATGATGGGGGGGTCTACATAGAAGACAATGGACCGAGAAACATTATCAGTTGTTGATAGAGAACAATCGCGGGAGACGAAAGATGCTTGCCCGTGGGATGTGTATGGAATATTAATAGGTATGCGAAATATAGGTTCGTTCTGAAGATGTGAATATACCCACCTGCTCGGTCTCTTTTTGTAGAACAATTAAGACCACACGTTGCGCAAACAGGGTCATCAATTACGAGTTAAAGAGAAACACGTTTGATATATCGATTTCGAAGAAGAATACCAACTTTCTGTTTATGTTAATATTAGAAGAACATTTTAACTCCTTAATTACTTTAAAATTATTTTGTGAGGATTGTAAAGATAACTCTCCAAATTTAGATTGTATATCCGAACAAAGAATTACAAAAACTTATTGAACAAAATTGTCAGAAGGACTTAGAATTATGACGATGCAGCGTGGAGTGACAGGCATAGCACCACTGGTTAGTATGGGGAATTGGGGTGAGGAACAAGGCAAGCAAGTCCACCAGTAAACGGACAGGTTTCGAAAACCCTCGTTCACTTGGCAACGCTAGTGGAAGAAAAAAACATCACTCTTATCTTTTTTCCCTTTTCTCTCTCCGTTTTTTTTCTCTCTAGAACCTGGCACGAAAAGTGATAGGAAGTGAGTGTGGGAAACAGACAGGTGCTACGAGGGTGGGGAGGAAGAGAGAATGAAGTGCGGGGTGAAAGGGGTTGGACAGTGTGGAAGAGGACGTTGGAGTGGGAGGCAAAGAAGTACTAACGTCTTCATTTCTCTTGTGGTAGAGTAGTGACAAAGTAGTTCTAATTTAGGTTGTGGGAAGAATAGAAATGTTTGCCGAGGGATGATGAAGCATTTTCAGTGATGTGCATCATGAATGGAATTAAAATCACAAATGCATTGGTTTTTTTCATCCCAATAGATTCATATGCTGACATTTCAATTAGTATATTTGCTTTGTTATCACTTCCTGCTTATACACGTAATGTATTCTGACAGTATTACATCCATCCAAAAATGCATTTCCTATTCCAATTCCGCAAAAGACACAAACTTTTCACCCCCTACATTCCAAAATAATGACAATGTCTGGTATCGTGTGTATAAACGTGTGTTGTGCTTTGATATCCTTAATTTTTCTGTCGTTACATCCCTTTCACTAAGATAGAACCGATTACAGTGAAGAAAATTATACTATTTGTGTATGTGTCTTACCATCCCGTAAGATGGACGAATTCAGCAAACATTGGGTTTCACTTCATTATTGTTTTGATACATCACTCATCATTCGCTTGAAGTTGAAAGCGCTGACAAAATGTATCAGAAGAATAATTGCTACGGAAAAAATTCTATTTTAATTTTGTATTTTTCTATTCTGAAATAAAGTGTGGAAGTGTAAATGAAAGTAAAAGTCATAATCTCATGTTCATTTAAAAATGTCTTATTGAATGAGAGACATAAAGGGTTATAGGAAGATTTCGCAAAGAATAAGGATTAAAGAGACGAATATAATAGTAATTATACTGTGGAGAGGACAAAAGGGAAGAAAATGAAGATGGTTTAGAGAGACTGTAAATAATGAAATCAGATAGGAGAATACTGAAAATACCGGGACACGAACCCGGGACCCTCTGGTTTTAACAATAGGGTTGATGTTATCTGCTCTTCCCGTCTCGACTCCGTGACACATCCACACCGCTGTTCCCTATACTGGAAGCACATCAACCCAATTTCCACATATCTCATGATATTTCAACTCCCAACTCCCGAGAACCTACTCGTGAAGGAAAGGCTGCACAAGTAAAAATGTGGACAGATCGGAACTCGAACCCAGTATCTCTGGCTCTGTCGACTCAAAGCTGGAGCAGGCGTTCTCGACCTTTTTAAGACTATGATCACCTCGTTCATATAATATCAAACGTGCGAGCACCATGTAAAACAAATACATTTTTTCGACGAAGCACCCTCCCATTTTGTTTTCTGTCTTTAAATAAGACTTTCATAAAATTTTCAGATTTTAGAAACATATTCTAGAGGTTTCTACTAAGTTTAAAAATTTTGAATTTTTCTAAAAATCTTATTAAAAAACAAAAACAAAATGTAAAGGCATCCCATCAAAATTTCACAAGTTATTTTTTAAGAACCAACCCAATGAGGACGAACTATTTCTCCAATTCGTAAATTTTGGGAAAAGAAATCAGAGATTCTCGCTTTCACTTTTCCCTCCCATGAGGAGAGCATCTGTCCAATATTTTAAGAGCACCATGGTTCTCACGAACACCAGGTTGAAAACATCTGCCATAGATGATGCTCCTCCTCGAGTACCTATAATCATAGTTGACCTTTATTTTTTTTATTTAGTTTTCAAAAACTATAAAATATTATAAAAAAACTAAATAGTAATAAGTAGTTAACAAAATATCATTTCCGACTCGACGAAGAATGAAGTCTACATATAAAGAAGAGAGTGAGGTGGTTTGTTGACAGCTATGTGAAGGAGTTCGTGCTGGATGAATAGTAGTAAAGTCTCGGACATCTGATGACGTCACGTGGCCTTCTGATTTAGTGATAAAGCGGTCATAATAAGCTTCCCAAATTACCTCGGGAATCGGACTCATTTTCTTTCGCAGACTGCATAGTCTTCTCCAATGAATGATGAATTTATCTAAAGCACTTCTCACATTGTCCCACATTCAAAGATTCTTTATCTAGTCCACGTTTCGATTACTATCGACACTCTGGCCAGGTAGGAAATTTTTGAAGAAATGGGAAAAAATGGAATGCGGTTGAATTATGTATTCATCTCTACAATGAAAATAGCTTTACTTTCGAGTTTTTTCAGAAATACTTGCTCTAAAAACATTAATATACAAGCGAACATATTGTCGATTAAAAACTGCTGTACCGACAATCTGGTACAAAACGCAGTATTTCATCCTTCCTCTTCTTTCATTCGTTTTTACAACAACAGACTGGGAGCAACCAAACCATTTGGATATCGTTCCAAACAAATTTTGGAAACCTTAAATATACGCACACCTAATGTCTTAAATCAAGGTTTCAGTATGACTCCTCCTTGGGTTTTGCACAAGCCGAAGATTAATTTCGATCTTCTGCATCATGACAAGTACAACATTCCAGCCGCGATGTTGAGGGTATACTTCCACCTAATCCTCGACATACACCGGGTCCATATCCCTGTATTTACAGACGGGTCGAAGCAGGCTGATGGTGTCGGCTGCTCTGTGGTATTTCCCCGTGAGACCAGTGGCTACCGTCTTGGCGACCTGTGTAGCGTTTACACCGCTGCGTGTGTAATGTATGGGACAACTGTTTCCTTTTCTTTCTTTTCTTAGTGTTTAGGTATTTGTTGAATTCAGAGGGTTTTTTAGTGGGTATAGTCGAGATATTCGGCGAGTCCCACACACGGGGATGTGTCACTAGGGCTCATCCTTATGATGCGAAACTGCATTTTCCCCCACCTGCAAGGGCTCTAATGACTTAGACGTTGACGAGCCCTAATGCCCCACAAAAATGTATTCATTTTATACAGAAATATGGGTGAAGTGGATATCAAATGTCTTCTTCTGTCTATATTGAATATTTTTGTATTGATGGAAAATGTAAATAATTTTCGAAAGTTAAATGAATAAATAACAATTAAGTTTCTCCAACCCTTTACTGTTTTGTTATAGCCATATAAATTTTGAATATTCTAGACTTACCCTAAAATACTGCTATATTGTACTACTATTAGGCTACAATTCATTCGTCCTCGTCTCTATAGTTCAAACGGATTTACATGTCTGTAATGCAATCGGGACAAATGGACTGAATTACTCTTTAATTACCACTTCTTCTGAAGGACATTCAATAATAGCTGTAGTATAGGACCTTAATACACTTTACACTATAATGATTTTAATTAAAACATTTGAAATGTAATAATTTCAACATAAAAGGTGAAACCAAACAAATTTTAGAAAAATGTTTACTGTTAAGTTAATATTAAGATATTAACTGTTATGTTAACTGAACGTATTTCAACCATTAAAAATTGCTAAATGCGTTTCATTAAACACCATTCTTTCATTACAGTTACTGAAATTACCACACAGGCGGCAGATTTTTAGCAAAATCTTAGCAATTTAAACCAATTAAAATACTTGAACCTGAGTTAGTAATAAATATAAACACATGAGCAAAGGATCTTTTGAATATGAGAAATTCTTACCAAATTCTGAAACTGAATATTTGATGAAGTGTACAGTTATGTCAGTAAGAAATCACAAGTAAAACTCATTCTATTACAACCAATTTGTCTACGTTAATTGTCGAGAATGAAAAAGAAAAAAAAAACAAGTTTGGAATGAACGCCTATTGTATAATCGTCATCAAGGGATTATCATAGTGGTGTACTTTAACATCATTTTATGTATTGTTTACAAACAGTGAAATGAAATATCACGCAGTGCATCAAAGGCTTGTTAATATTTATGTTCGCAAGACAATGACAATATAATCCGAACATACTGAGCAATTACCCGCCATAGTATCGCGAGAGAGCATAGATTTATGAATGCTAAATCGTATTTAACATGTTGACGATACAAGTGTAGTACTGTCGTGATACAGCAATTTTGAACACTATGATAGCTTTATCAATCCTCATGACTGTTTTCAAAACTGCTGAATGGGAATGACTGAACGTTTTGAATTTATCTTTTTCTCTGCTCTTTAATTTATTGCTTCAAGTTTATTGTTAGTGAAATATTATTTTTCAACATACCTGTAATTTGCGTCTCATAAATAACGTTGTTAGTTTTCAGATAATTTTCTTATTTGTAATGTTCTCTCTTAACTTTAACTTTTCTTTCTGAAATTAACTTTGTTACATCAAGAAACTTAATTAAAATTACGGCAAACTAAAATCAATAACATTCAATTTCTTTCGATTCTTTTACATCCCCGAACTCCTAGTAAATCCAATTCCGATGCTTTCTTATAGGTGGATAAGGATTACTAAGAAACAATACCGTGTTCTAACTAGTGATGTTATACGTATCGGATAAGAAGAATAAATAAATCAAGTTAAATGTGACTTCTGTGTAATTTTCGTTAAATAAAACAATGGGGCATTTATTCCAATCTTCTTCTTCCTTGCTTTATCACAATTTATTTGGGGTCACTCCTCCTATTCGCCACTCCGTACTGTAGTGGGTTTGTAAATGCATCTGTCGTAATCACGTCATTTTTTTATTTTACGTATCTTTTACCGGTGGTCGTCCACGACCTCGCTCTCCCTCACCCATGGAAAGCACTCGTTTAGTCATGTGGTCAACCTCAAGTCTTGAGGCGACCATACCAGCGCAAGCGGGCTTCTCTCATCTTTTTTAGAAATACACGTAATCTTGAAGGTATCTCGGATATATTCATTTTTCACTTTGTCTAACCTCGAGACACCACCCGACCAGCGAAGCATCTTCACCTCATCATATGCATTTTATGTTCATAAATTTTTCTTGTCGGCCAGCACTCAGAGCCATAGAGACGAGCTGGCCTTATTGCTCTTTTATAAACGTTACCCTTTATTTTGATCGGAATACTTCGTATATTATTCTTATAAAAGTGTATCAAGTTACTGGTTTTCCACATATCTGGTATATTACCGCTCACAGAGATTGCGTTGAAGAGATTAGTGAGCCATGTCACGCTAGTGTCACCCATACGTTTCCAGAGTTCGACAGGTATTTTGTCTGGTCCTTGCGCTTATCCTAGTTTTCATTCGCAGATAGCTGCTTCGACCTCCCTCGGTAAAATCTCTTCAACTGCTTCTTCAGCAGTTGGAGGTAGCGGAAGTGATTCCTGAGGTAACGCCTTGTTGAAAAGTGCTGGGTAGTATTCCTCCCTTCTTTTGTTATCTGTGGTTAACGATTTTCCGGATAAATTATTCATATATTTGTTGCGTTTGATATCTTCTCCGACGTAATTTAGCCAATTTGAATATCTCTGCGTCAGTTTTAGCGTTTTCCAGTTATTGATAAAAATAATCTTGCGAGGTAGCTCTTGCTATCGCTACGCACTTTTTGGCTTTCACCTTTAGAAAATTATATTCTAGGTAATATCTGCCTAGTTTGTTTTTTCTTTGCCACTTCTTAAAAGAATCTTTCTTTTCTTTCACATGTGATTTCACATTCTCATCCCACAACGTTGGATTTTTGTTGTTTTTTAGGTTGTTTTGGAGATTTTTATACAGTACGCGCGAAAATCATTCAGAGAGTATTACTTTCTGTTTTGGCTTAGAAATTCTCTTTCAAGCGCATATTTACTTGATCCAGGAAAGGAGCATTTTCCGGTTTAGGTAGGTTATTCCACTTTATACGAGGTTCATATTTTGATTCCAATTTGGCATAGTTAAACAAGCCACAAGCAGCCTGTGTTGGGTAGTTAATGGTTCCCTAGTATGACCTTACATTCCTTAAAGCATCGACGAATGGCTCTATCGCATATAAAATAATCAATTTCTTGAGTTGCAATCCATATGTCGAGTTGAAATAATAAATAATTCACATATGTTATGTTGTATCCTACTGAAATAGAGATTTGATATCGTTAGAAATAATTAAAATAAATTTCAAAGATATAATAGTACTAAGTACGTCTATCATCATTATATCGTTAAGAGTTTATAATAAAAATGGATGATGTTTATGCTGATTGTGTGGTAATTTTTGAAAAAGACAAAACAGTTTTGGCCTTGAAAAAGCCAAAACAGGGAATGTGAAATAGACTATCATTTTTAACCAAACAAAGTTCCAAGAATCACTAATTCAAAAATAGTTTTCTACAAGAAAAAGTCAACTTAATTTTTTTATCCTGAAGTTTCTTTACTTCAAACTTGTTTTAAATGTCGTTACTTGTCATATTTATTAATATGTAGTATGAAGATGGTGAAAATATCACGATCAAATTTCGCGATGAATATAATGACAAAGATTAAAAAAACATTTTTTTTCACTGATCTCCTTAAAGAATAGAAAACGAATTCATGATGTTTGCCTCGTGGCGTAAGCGGCCAGTCAGACCCTTCCAAACGGAAGTCACCAAGGAGGAGGCCGAGTCCGCTTCTGCACGTCACGAAGCAAAGTCGACGATTCCTACTCTGTGCGAATTCGATTTGCGAGTCAACCCACGTCGTGCAGATGGACGCGTGTGGGTCGGTGGGTTGGCAGGGAAGGGGTTTTCTCTTTAGTATCTGTAGGGGTGAGGAGAGAAGAAGAGGAAGGCAAGGGGTGGTCTCGGACTGGCCACCAAGCAGGTCCGTATCTTACAACGTCACAATGACGCAAAAGGAGCCACAAAACTGACGATAATGTTTTGCGTAGTCGTTTAAATTTTCGTTTCGAAGGGTTGGCATTCATTTCATGTAATTATCAGAATGTAAATAGAGAGGAAAATATCAATTTCAAGTGAAGCATTCTAATTGAAATATTTTTTTATATTTCATCACATCTCACTTAAGAATGTTTTTAATAAAATAATTGCATTGTTTAAATTATGAATATTCATTACAATAATTAAAAAAACTTCCGATTCAGAATCTTCATTTATTTAACCATCTGTAACTGCGGAAAGAGAAGTATATCTGATAGTATATGGTCTTTTTTGATCAGGTTGATGTTCTCTCAAGATACCTATTTACTCTATATAATGCGCATTGTTATAATTTGGAAAATTACTTTATTATGTAAAAATCTCCTCCTGAAACACTCGGTTTAATGAAGCGCTTCTATGCATACGTGTCGGGGAAGATGCCATATAATTCAACGGCGTATATTAGCACTATTTCTTTTTGGTGGTTGCGGTATGTGGTGGGTAGGTGAGTAGGTAAGAGAGACAGAACTTATTATGAAGTAATTAGATAGAAAGGCACATTGAATTTGAATAAATGAAAAATAAGATATTTAATAGACAACTTGGCATTGTTTTTTGTGATCTTTTGAATTACAAAACATGTGGTTTTTATAGTGAACAAACTAATTACTCTGTCATTAAATAAATAAAAGTGTAATGAAGATTAAATAGATAGTGAAACATTTAAATTTAAATTGTTAGCTCCATAAAATACAATAAATTATATAAAATATTACAATAATGATTCTTTATGTTTATTCTTTCTCGTTTTGTTTCTTGCTGCACGGTTTCACACTATTCACTATTCAGTTGACATACTTTCTTGGCAAAACCCTCACTGATCATCAAGGACATAGCCAAAGAGAGAGTTGTTTGTTGTTTTTTTTGGNAACATATTTAATTGAACCATTAAACATCAAAGAGGTTAAACATATATGGTGGATTATAGATAATGTCTGGTCAACTAATGAATGACTGAGTTGACAATAAGTTTATTTAAAAAATACAAAACATCGAAGAAGATTGTTTTTTTTTAATTTCAGTGTCATCCCCCCCTCCTTTAATCTGGTTCCATTTTCTGGTTGCGTTCTCATGAACAGATACGATTGATAGCCCCGGAAAAAATAAAGAAAAATCTACAGCGGTAGAGAGCCACCGTCCGGAGACGTGCACGGTGAAGAACGATCGCAGAAGGAAACCCGAGTCGGCGACGACGGGCTCAGATTTGCAGGGACCGACCGCGGAAGCAGGAAAGGGCTCCAGCTTGAAGGGCGAGGGTTCAGCGAGGTTAGTCGCGGAGGGTGACAATCCGGACGCTCCGGCTGTCGTCGGGCACTACATCACACCTTGCTATTACCACCAACCACATCCTTTCACAAATTTCCTTATTCACTTACCTCGTGGAACCCGCAGACGTGCTTGAGTTCCAAGAAAATGTATAGCAACCTTAATGAAGGTCGTCGTATCAAGGATATTTAGTTTGGCCCATCGGATTGTTTACCACATAGTATGATGCGAATTAATGTGCGACACTATAAAAATTATAATTTCTGATCTGAGTTTTTAAGTTATTGTAAATCCTGTACTTTTTTAGTTTATGACTTAGTAACCCTTAAATTGAAGTTGAATATTTTTTTCTGGTCTTAATGAGATAGAAGAAAATAAAGTTCATTAAGTGTTCTTTATATTATGAGAAAGATCTCATAAAGGAAGTAACATATCTCATGCACAGATTTTGTTTATTTAAACATATTTCTTTATATTTTACCGGACATTAAAAATAATACTTATAATGAAAAACATTTCTTTCTTATGTCTCCATGCAGCGTAATGAAACAAATTAATATATCTAAATTTACAAAATAATGCACTATATAGAATAAGCCGCTCCAGTTACAGAGCTAAGATTCATAAACTATTTGCTGATGCATACAAGTTAAAGTATTAAGTATTTATACAATTTTAAGGGGATATCTTAACAAAATAAATCTTTTTAGTGCTAAAAAATATATTACAATTTAAATAAACCAAATATACAAAAACGGACATATTGTTCTGACATGAAGTATTTATAAACTTATTACATAAATGAAAAGTAACTCATATCATATTGGGTCAGAAGTAATTTATATCAGAATTAAAAAAACCTTTCCATTATATTTTTTGGTAAACGTTTTGCTTATCTCTTTGGTGCGTTGTGGGATCTACACAAAATAAATTGTTCCTAAATATAGTTTCTTCACTTTTAAAAGTTTGAATTTTCGATGTAATCTGGAACAAGTTTTCCTTACGTCTGTTCACAATCCTTTTTGTTTCAAAACTTTTTGTTTGAAAATATACTGAATCATTACAAATTTAAACTGCTCATTCAAGTGGACAGAACTCTCCCTTTTGTTTTCCATAAAATTATGCGTTTCTCAGTATATGAATTAAAGTGATCATGGGCCGTCTCTTGAACATAGGAACCTGTGCACAACTTTGTGCATTAAGGGCGTGCAAAATCATAAGGAAGCGCTAACTATAGAGTAAGGTGGTATTTTGGGAGAAACGAGAGGTTAGGGATCTACTCTCTCCGTCACAGTAGGTACGTCAGTTATTGCCAGCGTATTGGCTGATTGGCTGCATCCGAACGTAAACTCACTAATATCAACTGGCACGAGAAAACGCCCACGTCTCTATAGCGAGAGAAAGAGTCAACCATCACGCAGTGCTGATATTGGCTCTTGTGGTATTTAGGTTCCTCCCTCATTATTATTCTTTCGCCGCAAGTACTGTAGGTTGGTTTCATCCTCGACTTCAATTTAAATAAACGATTGTCAATTGATTTATGTCATTGATTCCAATATATAACTTTTCAGATGATTCTCCCCCTCGACCAAGACGAGCTCATAACTCCATTCTCGTTCAAGTCAGGATGTATCCTATCTGTTAAGTCACCTTAGTGGACGCTAAGAAACAGATGGTCTGATTTTCATATTCGTCCATTTACCTCAATTTTCAAAACCATGTTGGAGAACTCTTCTGCCATCAGGTCACTTTAAGGTGTTTTCTTTTTAATACAGGTTGTCTTCCAGCTACAGGAAGAATGGCTTAAGGTTTGATATACATCGTTGGCGCGTGCCCCTGTGGCACCACCGGCAATGTCAATGTCATCGTAACTCAACACCGTCAATTGCACCCATAAACACTTCCTACTCCTTGTTTGCTACAAAATGCACTTCTGTAGGTAAGGCTGAATGTTCAGTGAACGATTCTGTCAGGACAACGCCGCTTATAAAAATGTCCTGAGCTCCACGTAAAAAATAGGAGGCACATAGGGTACATCAACATGAACAAGAGAACCATTAAGGTTCGGAAATGCCTCCCGAAGAAGATAAAAGAAAACAAGACAAAAATATGCATAAAGGGCTTCTTTAGAAGAGGAATTGAGAAAGAGATATACGTATTCAAGATTCAACAATAAACTACAACAGGTGTTCAAAGTTCTGCCCACTAACAGTGATACAGGTCTCGCACCGATGTTGCATGTATTGGATAGAATGTTCTACCTGGAGTTTCACGAATACTCGCGAAGTTAATCCGAATATCGCAGAAATTTGAACATCGAAAAATCCGAATTCGACAATCTTATGACTCATTTCCAATTACTTTTATGTTTCACTCCCTTCACACTCTTCTTTCGTATAGGGATGCTAGGCGTATCTTACTCCCATGAAATCTTATTACAACTGTAAGGACATTGTAGAGATTTATCTTCCTATTTTGAATATCCAGTGCGCATAATTTCATGAAGTTCTGAAATTCTATATTAAAGCGATGTGAAAATAGAGGACGGGATTATTTTTCGAAATATCATGTAGATAGTGATTATTGTCTTAGTTTTAAAAAAAGGCTGAAAAATGTCATCAAGCTGGAAACAAAACTGTGGAGTTGTATAAAGGATAAAGGCTTACGTCACACTACTTAAAGTAAAGATACGAGCTCTAGGGTTCTCTGATACCTAGGAACCCGTGAAAATTCAGGATTGAACCGATTTCAAAAAGTTAGCTCTGATTTAAAACAAATCGTACCAATATCTCCTTTTATCTCCTAGTTGTCAGTGTAACGATTGCTCAGGAATGAAGAATTTATTCAGTCGCTCCTTGTCTGACGAAGGTGTATGACGAAACGTTTCATTTCATTTGTGAGAAAATTTGCATTCATATATCATGTGTTCCTTGTTCCCAAAAATTCTATATCACTTCAATTACATTATTAGGTCCAAATTACGTACATAATATGTGTTCACACCTTCTATACACACTTCTCAAGTACATTATCATGATATGACTCATCATGTAATTTTCAACTTATGAATATTTTAATATCTTATATTTAAGAGATATTCGGAAAAATGGAAAATACTTATCTAGAAAGGTACTGAAACTGGGGATAATGTTAGAGTAACATAATTTACTCTTTTCGTGAAGTCTGTTTCTGTCAATTTTGACTCCCACTCCAACTGAGGAAATCAGCTTTAAAAAATACGAGACAGCGCAACCCAGCACCGAACACAAACTACGAGTATATTAAACTTTCCCTCTAGTGTGTTTGTTAAACGAAAAACCTCTCGTATGTTGCCTTCTTTACTCATTTTCTTTTCTCTTCACGTACCTTCTTTCCATTTATTTTCCGATTTTATTGTTACATTCAATTCTGCAATTTATCTTCCCTTTTTTTCCCTCCGACTTTACCGTCTTTCTTCTCCTTCGCCATCACTAGCGCCACTATCGGCGGCGGCCGCAAGTAAGAGTCGTTCCTCCGCCACCATTGCCACCGCCGCCATTCTGTCATCACCGTCGCCGTCGCCGACCGACGCCGTCGCCTCTCGATTCCGAGACCCCGGGGACCGCTGTGCGACGAGTATGCCCGTCTCTCGCTCCGCCACCGCCGCCGCCGCCATCGCAGCGACATGCGGGACACGTCCTCACTTCAACCCCCGCCCCGCCACACGCTGCGGCGTTCACCCCATCCCCAAACCAGGGTTCGCTCTCCCGAGGGGACTGAGCGGGTCGGAATATTTGGCGAAATCAATTTAACTTGCACTATTTCTGGGCGGGGTCGCCGACGCGCCACGGACGTGGCGGAAGGGTTGTGATTACCATTGAGATGCGGCGCTGAGGGAGATGAGGCGTGGTCAGTTTTGCTTCAAAGGCAAAGCGTTTGTGACGCAGACAATGATCTGAGAAGCAATATAAGTTTCATATCAGTGGTAACTTTAGATAGGACAGGTCGGAGGAGGATCATTTTAGTTGACCAACTAATGATAAAAATGACAATGATGTTAAGTGATAGTGATACGGATCATGAGTAGATTCGTATAGTTTGCGTGATGAATTCTTATGCCGCGTGATAAAAGTGAAACGATAAGTTTTAGTAGTATTATTTCTCCTGTATGTTCTGGTGTAGTCACTACCTACGAATGTTGGATGTTTGATGAACGAGATGATAATTTTTTTTCAGAAATCATAGTAGTTAGTACGAAATATTTAATATTCCTTTTATGATCCAAACGTGATGAAAGTATTTTTCATGCAGTGAACAAAGAAATGTTTTGGATGTAACTAACATTTCATAATTCTTAAAAGCTGGACAAATTTACAAAAAATTAGAAAAGTCCAAGTGTGATTCTGAAAACGTAATGTAAATACAAAAAACATGGTGGTCGAGACCCTAAAATAAAATATAAATCTAAGACAATGGAGACAAAGAAATAAATGGTCAAACTACTATTTATGCATTTAACTACTTTCCTCTTCCACTCACTGATCTTTGTATTTTTACAAGCGTTTTTTTAACTTGCTTCGTTCGTATGTATGTTGTCCTTCCCTTTCAAAATTGGTAATTGATAATAGGTAATTGATTTTCGGTCACTTCCAAGCCTCCAAACAAACAAAAATTTTACAGGTATGTCTGGTTTGCATGACAATAGATGAATTTGGTATCATTGTGTGTCTCCTTCAAGACGGTAAGACACTCGGCTTCAAAAACTTTCTCCTTGCGAAATGTTCACAAATTTTACTTTTTTCAAACAAGCTTCTTATCTTCCAACTATTCACATAACTTTTAAATCTGAAACTAATTAGTATTAAAACTTCTCCAAATAGTAATAACTCAAACATATTACTCATCTTTATTTTTAATATATTATTATTATTATTATTATTATTATTATTATTATTAAATCATTTACCTGTAGCTACATATATTCCAGTATCTGTAGGCAAATGAAGATAACATTAGTTGTCAAAAGTCGTATTGGAAAAATTAATATTTTTTCGGTTGACAATAACTTTTTTTTTAAATTGAGAATGTAATGAAGTGTAAAATGCGTCAACACGGTGTTAAAATGCGGAGAAGTTTCGTTAGCCCAAATAACGTTTTATTATTTGGAGGTATCTATTCATTTGCATTATGTAGAAATCATTTATCCTTAAAAAACGGTTCAACGAAATGTAAGATACACCAAATTCTCTTTGTGTTCGAGGTATCGTTACGTCAAGAAGGTGCTTGGTTGGAGAGGTTTATGAACAAGACTTGCTTTTCTTAACCTAGAAATTCCATTTACTGTAGAGAATCATAAATAAATAAAAAAACATTGTCGTGAATAAAAAGATAGTTTCGTTTCATAATAAGTATGTTTTAAACATCCACATGTTATTTCCGCACTTTATTTGTCATTTATGCCTTCGATACAATCATCCTACGACATTAACATCCAGGGATCTCAGAGAGGAACTTATTCATCGTTTCACGTCATCAACTTAAACATCGTGCAAATTTTTTCATTTCAATAATATATTTTCTAAATAGCGAAATTAAAGTAATTTTCGAACAATTCATATTCTTGGAAGTGACTGCGCTGAAATAATCATACTCTTGCGGAATAAATATATAACAAAAAAGTGTCCCTGAAAAGTAAGAATGTATTAGTTGACCCGTGGAGTGACAGTCATACTAACATGAAACCATCTATCAATGGATCCACTGTATCGAGAAAGCAGACATGCCATTTAGAACGGTTATACAGTTTTTAAGGTAAATAAACGATATAAATTAATAATATGTATGGAGTTCGAAATTTAAGGATGTTGTGAGGCAGTAGTACACTTTTATTACCTAACTACGTTCTGTGTGTACTTCATTCTCTCACTAGCCGTTGTTAAGTGCGCATCGCTCCGGTGCTCTCTATCCTCAGCGCATGCTTATCTATCCTCAGCGTCTCTTATCAGTGCGACCGATCTTATCAGTGAGGCAAAAACTGTAAATGTAATTTGTGTGTTGTGAGCCGACTTCTTTACCGCGTAAATATTGTCTTTGCAAAAGAAGGATCTCTACGGGCGTAAACTAGCGTCTAGCAGGAAAACGGGACTGACCTCACGGCCATCCCGAGCTCAAGTTCGGCGACCATGGAGACCAACGTGTTGCTTCCGGGCGCTATTTCAATGGCCCTCGGAGTGCTACAACAGCACCACGCTTCGCCTCCGGCTCTTCTAGAATCTCCACAGCAGCAACAAATCCTATCAGGATTTTCACCATCGCAATGCGACAATAGCGTTAGTGCATCGTTGAACGTCAGTAATCTCATTCAAAGTAGATGCAGTGTTAGTGATAGAGATTCCTCTTCCAATATCTTTTACCCAGTTAAAAGTCAACGCACTAAGTCTCACTCTAAAGCATCATCTCAATCCGTGGTGTATAACATCCCAACTAGAAACTCTTTCGAGAAACTACTCATTGAAGACAATATACCTCAAGCCGATACCATTCAAAATATAGAACCTACTAGAGTTAATAATCCCCCAATCTTTATTCACGACAATTCAAACCATACAGATCTTGTAAAAAACTTAAAATAAATTTTGTAACACGAATATTTTCAAACAAAAGTGCAAGGTTATACAAAAGTTCAAGTGAAAACGATTTCTCCTCTCTCCGTAATAGTTTTCGAGAGAAAAACATTTTTTCTCATACGTACAATGACCCCACAAAATGTACTATTTCTGTTATCATTAGAAATATACCAACATCATACTCCACAGATGAAATTCAATATGAGTTGTCAAAATGATCTTCCCACTCATTACAGTCATTCGTTTAACTGATGTAAACAAGAAATCTTGGTCTCTTTGCGTTATAACGCTCACTAAACCAAAAGCTGCGCAAAAGATTTATTAACTACAGTACTTCAATGCTGTTGTCGAGGTTGAAGAAAGACGTCAGCGTTCCGGACCCCTTGCCGTCGGTGTCAATATTACGGACATACTAAGAAAAACTGTGGGCTTCCAAATCGTTGTGGATGCTGTGTCTTCGAAAATCACATTACATCGGAGTGAGTACGCAGAATCTTACGGGCGCTAATTGTAAGGAAGCTCATGTTTCATCTAGTCGCGACTGTCCTTATTACACGTATGTTATAGATAAGGAAGTTATACCAATCAGACTGAGCCAAAATAACAGCCATTCTACCAATTTTACCGCTAATAATAATCCTCCTTCAAACCCTCCCCCATCTCCAAAAATACGCCCTCGAACATCCAACTCACCTCCGCAGTCTTCATCCTCTCAAACTCTCTACTCCGACAAAATAAAATCAAGCTCACAACCTAGCTCTCAAAATTCATTTCAAGCTCACTCACTTGCACGGATTATAACTCAACACATACAAGCTATAATCACCTCAATATTAAATCACCTCATCCCTATCATCACCCATTCAATTCTTCAATCATTCCATTAAAAATAGTTACCTCGCAATCAACTAATTCATATACCTCATGTAAAATACTCTCATGGAATGCCGATGGCATAAAGGAAAAGATCCCTTTACTAGCACTAACCCTTCTACGAACTAACCATATCAGCGTCGCTTGCATTCAAGAAACTTACCTCTCCCCAAGTAACTGATACTTCGTCCACGGCTACAACATTTACAGATTCGATCGACCACATTCTCGAGATTTTGGAAAGAGAGGTGGAGTTTCAATATTGGTTTAAAATAATATAAAACATTACCAATTACCGTTCACAGCAAATACATGTTATGAAAATATCCGCGTCGTTATCGATACAAAAGATCGTAGAGAACTATACATTGACTCAATATACACAAGACCTTGTAAATCCTATAATAATGGTGATTTAATACATTTTCTTAACCCACCGGCACAGATCCTACTATTTAGGGGTTATAATGCAAAACATACAGTATGGGGAAGGCGACTCATCAAGGTAATCTCTTCCTAAACGATGTAACAGCTCTTAATCTTACAATACATTCGCAGGATTCCCCTACGCATTACCCTTACAATGCAGATTTAAGCCCTGATATCATTGACTTTGGATTAACGAAAAACTTAAATAATTTTGTGTGAGTCAATGTATGTTCAGCATTATCATCTGACCATCGATCTTTGACATTCAATCTCTCACTCTCTCCATCTGCAACCAAACAACATTACCCATTCAATCTACATAAACTCAACTGGTATCATTTTCAAACTTTAGTGTCAAATTTTGCACCATCCATAGAACCGTTGCGTACAAGCGCACAAAAAGACCAAGCAATTCTAACATTAAATCATTCAATCCTGGATGCTACAGATCTATTAACACCATCACCTATTCAACATGATAATAGACCTCCTACACCCGCAATGCTCCAGAAATTCATTATACATAAACGTCAAATACGAAATTACTGGTTTAAACGACGTTCCGCTTTCATAAAAAGGTATTTAAATTTATTAGTAAAAATTGTTCACAAACTTTTCTCCCTAGTTAACGCAAATTATCTGCATCAGCAACTGCGAACCATAGGGATTCATCCTGAAGGAGCATAACCAGACGGCTTCTAAGAAAACAATCGATTATCCATCCTCCAGAAACTAATAACGGATGTACACATTCACCAGCTGATAAAAGCCAAGTCTTCGGTGAATACCAAGTCAAAATTTTTACGCAACACCCGACTTTCGATCTAAATAGTGACCAATCAATTCTAAAAGTAATAACTGAAAACCCAGTTACTGTTCCCCATCCCGTCAAATTCATATCCTCAATTGAGGTAGCAGAAAATTTTGCAAGTTCATCTCCAAAACTATCTTATGGGCCAGACCTCATCTGTACATACATATTAAAGCAACTTCCGTTCAAGCTAATAACACGTATAGCAACAATATTTAATGCAGCTCTTCGTCTCGGATACTTTCCATCCTTATGAAAACGTGCTGATGTTCTACCAATTTCCGACCTATCCTTTCTTACGCAAGCTGCTAAAACTAATATCAACAAAATTCAAATATTTTAGAACATAATGCTCCGTAAAATAGTCAAAGCACATTGGTTCATTTCGAACTCCCAATTGCACAAAGAACTTGGTATTTAACCCATTCAGAAAATAGCTTCAAAAGTTTACAAAAACATCGCTTCTATTCCTTCCGCTCAAAATTTCGAACTAGGAAAATACTTTCCGCATAGGAAACGCATCAAAAGAAAGCTCCTCGGGCATTTTTTCGATCCCCCGTAGAGTTAAAACACCAAATATGTGTATGACGCATGATGTTTCAAATTCATTAATGTATCTTTATAATGTACTTAGTATTTAGCTTTTTAATATTGTATTGTAATGCATGTATTGTAAATATTTATAACCTGTATAGTATTCCAAACCTGCTGCCGAAGATCCAAAAAATCTGGCAAGAAAAGTAATAAAATAAACTACGTTCTGTGAGGTCTGCAGTGAATCAGACAGCTGTCAATAGCGTCGGATGGTAGACGGTTCAGAAAATCACAATTGAAATTGATACTATTATTAAACTATAGAAATAGTACATTGATAAAATATTAGATAACGGTATGTTCTTAAGTCTAGAAAATAATCTCATAACTTATTAGTGACAATTGTTTGGGAACGATGGGATAAAAATGATATTAAAAAAGTCACCTTTTAAAAGTAAGATGATAGCAGATGCGAGGACTTTCGATGTTGGAGTCAGTAGAGGCTGTGGGAGGAATAGCAAGCGGCAGGGCAAGTATTGCTGACGTTGTCTTCTCCACCCTCCGTTGTCAGGAGAGTTCTTCGGCATGCAGACCCAGTCGGAGCAAAAGCGCTGTAATACATATCAAGTACGTTGAGAACATAATCCAAAACCCAGACGACAAATTGTGAATTGGATGAATAGAAATTGACTTCGATTCTAATATTCCCTATTGTGTACGATTATATAATTCTACGACGCACAAAGGGATTATTAATGGATCGAAAAGTTGAGTATTTGTAAGAAGGAAATCGCAATTCATGTGGTGAGGAATTATTACATACATACATATACATATATATATATATATATATATATATATATATATATATATATATATATANTACTAAAGTAGTTCTTATGTGAAAAAAAAATTTCAAGGTCAAATTTAAGTGAAAATTACTGAAAAGTATTCATACATTTTTGTTTCAATTTTATTCTATTCTTTGTCGGCTAGTTTTACACAAAATATTTTTTCCAATAACTGCGTGAATTTCTCATTTCCGCTTTTACATTTAAATAGACGCTATTTTGGAAACAATTAATTGTATAAGAAAAAATTATTAACATTAATAACTACAATTAATAGCTTGAAGCGTTGTAAGTGAACGATTTTGTATACGATTGTAACCAAGAATCAAAAAAACTGAACCAGAAATATTGTTTTTAGAAAATATTCAATTAATGAGCTGACGTCACGACCATGTAGACTGCATATGACACTTGTACCAATCACCAGAAATTTCAGAAAATTATATTTTGCTGATAACTTATTAGTTTTATTCAGTATAAGTCAACTTCATGAAAGTATATTAAGAACATCTATTCTTTTCACATTAACATAAAAAATATGTTAAATAACGTATTAATAAACAGCTGATTAATTTTTTGTGAGAGTTGTTTCCCAGTAACTCTTTTTCTTTTACTTTTTTTCTATATTATTGGCCTCTTTCAAATGTCCTATGGATTTAATCACATTTACTAATCGAATCAATCAAATAGTCAACTTCAAAGGACTCCAGTTTCTTACCCCAATCGCAACTTCCCCCTCTCTCTCTCCCACCTACAATCCTTCACATAGCCTTCTACACCTTTCTCAAACCTCTTCATCTCACTCCGGATATCTACTTCCTCATTCCCTTTACGCCGCTACGTTTCTCATCCTCTCTCCCACCCCACACAAAACTTTTCCGCGCAGCTCCTCCGCGCATAGAAGCTTGCATATCATTATTTATATAAACCACTTAGACCAAATTACACGGCAATTAAATTTCCCTCCGTCGCGCTTTATTCTGCGGTAAAAACAGGTGTACGCGCCTTGAAAAACAAGGTAATTTCTATTCCCGCACAACCTTCCGTCTCCGCGCAACCCGGAGGAGCCGCTGGCTTCGTAACGCTAGTAAACTTCCCTCACCGCCGCATTTCAGGCGTTTTCGTGCCTCGCGTGAAGAAATGGGTTCGCGAGAGTTTAAACTGAGGCATGCGTTGCCCGAGTAAAGAGGAAGTATTTACCTTTCCAGACGCTAAGCAGTGAAGTTGAAACATATATAGAATTTAAGGAGAAATAATAACTGGGAGTCTGTATCTTGAGAAGTTATGCACACCTATTTTACTTATGTTTACGTTAGAACTATAAGAAGTTAATGTAGGCGTCTTAGAAAATTCTTAGAGTCAATAAAAAATAATGAAAAATTTTATTTATGACAACTTAAGATAACTTGTTAATTTTTTGTAAATTATTCTAATAAACAAAGTGCTTCAGCGTCAGATTGATACATTTCGATTGATACCCTTCGAACGCACAAAATATATGTTAAATATAAATAGTTTTATAATGATAAAGAAACGAAGGAATGCGGGGTATGCTTTAACCCTTTGACCGATACGTCGTTCTCCGCGCCCATTGTGTTAGAACGCGAGGGTCTCTATTGTTGGTTGTGTGCTAAATATTTTCCAAGTTCAACGTTCGCTGGCCGTCGGGTGCACACTGGCCGTCGGACCAGCGTTGGTTTATATACCACTTTAAAATAATTATCTCTCTTTTCCATTTCCGACAGAATTGGGGTCGAAGCCTCAGCTCATAATCACGATTAAAGATGTTGAGTTGAGAAAACTATTTTCTGCAATCTCAGTGCTTTTCAGGAACACATTTAGGCGACATTATATTATATCTTTATTTGAGTTCTCAATGAAATAGTATTTTTACAGTAGAATATCTTTCGTTTTAAGAAAAAAAATTCAATACTTGGATATGACTTCCACACAACTGACAAATGGTGAAGTATTTAGTATATTGAATGTTTTACACTAAAAAAGTCAGCATATTTGAAAAACTTGTATCGTAAACTTTATGTTCAGTACAGACAGATAATCTACTAGTCAATTCACAAAAAATTCACAAAATATTTTAAATGGAAAAAAATTATACACAAGGAAAACAGTTTCTTCGTCAAACAATTTTGGTTAAAAGCTCTACTGCCAAAATTTGTTGATGTTATTATTCAATAACTTAAACATTTGACATCTTTATAATATTTAAATCTTGCAACGATTTTTACTTTTGTTCTACAACATACTTAAGCTACAATTGTTGTGTGAAGCATATTTTTTTTAGTAATGGGGTTACGCCCTGGATTCATAATGCAATAAGAGCAAAAAATGTATTAAAATCCTTCTGAAAATAAATTGAAGACTACTAGCAAGATACTGCAAGCTTAGTTCCAAGCACAAAGAGTGATTGGCGTCAAGTGTTTGATAAAAAATTGTGAAATATGAATTTTTTACTACTATATTAAAATTAAGTTTGTCGACAATTTAACAAACATAGATGAAGGTAAATACAAGCTTTAAAAACTTCTTTTTGATATACCAAAACTATATTTTCCACGAAGTTGGAAATATTTGTACACATTACGAAACTGTTTCCATAACAAACACACAATGTCCGTAACAAACTCATGGAGAAGAAAACTAATGAGATTTAAATTTGATTATCTTGAGATGATATTCACAAGAAAAAAAATTAGTGGCCCGTCAAAAAAAAAAAGATATGTTTCATAGTTCTCGTATGGCATAAGTGAAGAAATCATTGTTCACTGCCTCCACCCATAAAACAAGTAGACAGATAATGTTATCCGTTCTAGATAGTTGTTTTAGAAAAATAAAATTGGGAAAGTTGATCCTGACATATTTCCCCTAATTTCCCTTCAATTATCTTAGTTTTCCTGATATTGATGGCTAGAAATTTTAAAGTAAAATAAATAAATGACTTTATTTGTAGAGACACTCAGACAATTTCATTAAAAAATTAGTTTTAATTGGAGCATTATATTAACCACTGGTAAAACAATGTAAGAACCATCCTAGTATTTAACCTTAAGCGGTTGAGGGAAACACTGCAAAAAACCCAGTCAGAATGCGACTGAAGGCCAAATATGAAGTGGATGTTTAATGTAAAATTTTACTAAATGAATAATATAAAGATAGGCTTATCGAGAGCAATTATTTCAGGCATACACTGACTACATAAAAATTAATGAGACTTTTTTCTCTGTGACAACCGTACGCCACAGTGCTCTCGTTTGATGAGTTCGATGGAGGGAAAAATAGCTTTAAAACGCAACTAGCGCCAGTCGCCTAGTACCTTCCATTCGACTCGAATAGTCGTCTTAGTGCATCCTTGTCAACAGGCTTGGTCATAGCTTAAAAATGCAACGTTGTGACGAAAAACGTTTCGGCATTAAATTATGATTGAGACTCAGGAGATCAGCTATGGAGACATCGGCCATGATCCAGAAAGTGTTCAGGAAGGAAATAATAAGAATTATAGTCGTTCTTTTCTTAGTGCGACCCCGAGACAAAAGTGCCGAATGGAACACAGAAACATATCCTCCCCCCACCCCACCCAAAAAATGAAAAGGGCTTGAATGAGCAGATCGAAGGTCATAACCATATTCATTGGTTCTAGATGAATTATTAGAAGAGCTGAAAGTATTTGCAGGGAAGGGTCAACTGTGTGGGACCAGGCATTACCGCCAGGTGGAAGCTGCAAAATGACAAGGAACCAAGCCACACTTGATCAACGATTACCTGGCTTAGAACTGATTTCCCATCACCCCTTCAGTCCCAATGTGGTCCCGGTGGACATTTTACATTTTCCCTCCGTGAAGACAGCCATAAAAGACACCGCCATGGGATCATAGCAGAAGTCAAAGGGGCTTCGAGGGCTTGAAGCGCATTCCGGAGAAGGGCTTACAGGTCGCCTTCCCAGCGTGGAAAAATCATTGGCAGATGTGTGTCGACGCACAAGTTTATTATTTTAAAGAACTTCAATAGTTTCAAGTGCTATCTTTAAGAACGATTTTTTTTTCGAATTCGGTTTCATTACTTTTTGTACAAACTTTGCATTTACTTAAATTTATAGAAAAAAACTGATTTATGACAGCATTCATCTGATGGTAGTCGATTTTTGTAATATTTACCCCCAAATTCAGTTGCATTTTTTTCTATTTCTCATCCATTTCCGTTATATTTTCTTTGTGTAATACTACATTATAAAGTTTCAACATAAATTGTTACCCCTATTGAGCAATTTCTCTCTTTACTCTTCTCTAAATATCGGCCAGTTTGTTGGCTATTACATACTACAAAAATGAAGAATCATTCATAGAATATTATGTTGACACATTTCACTCCATATTTTCTTTCAAATAATGTTTTCGCACAGATCAGTCAAAGTCCTTGTACAATGAATATCTGTGTAAGGTAAAAGTAGAAGTCTTATTTGTTAGAAACAGCGGATTAACGGTGGGTCTGCAAATATCATTCTCTCTTATATCATTTTTCATTTACCATTAAATTCCTTTTTGCGCATTTTTGTCTCAGTCAATCCACAAAATTATTATGTATTAGAAATTTTCCAAATTTTCTCATTACGCCTTGAAATAGTTAACGTCTTTTTAATGCATTATAATTTTGTTTTATTGAATCGTGAATGAAATATAGTTCTTTTCTTCATGTCCAGATTTGGAATCATATGAAGACAACGATATCGTACGTTTCGTACAGGATTGTCTTTTATATCATAACCATAAAATGAAAATGAAATTAATGTATCTTTGGAGTAGTTCTAGTATCCATTTTCATAGTTGAAAATCCTAATTTCTGGAGTGAATTGCACGTAACACTGAAGCTGACTTTTAAAGCTAATGAAGAGACACTAAAGTTTATTGAACTATTATTTTTTTGTAATAATCATAATGTATAATTTGTTGAACTTGCATTATTCTTGTCGTAATCAATGCCATTTTTAATTTTTTGTCATATACCTTCTCACTGTATTTCAATGTGTTTGGAGGTTAATCGCAAATTTTGTGCTCATTTCAGATAAGATGAAATTATTTTTTCTCCATTCAAGTGGAGAAAGGGTTTAGTGCAAAACGTTTATGAGAGTACATATTAGTAACATTTCAGTGAAAGAAAAGTAAAGGGAAAAATGACAGGTTGGAGCAAAAACTTGCAATATAATATCAAATATATCACCCTCATCAATTTCTAATCCAGCAGTCTATCAAATGAAATCTCATATCGAATACTATGCCAATCCTTCTTTTCTTACGTAAAAATCTCCACCGACAAAATACAAAGAGAAGCCTCTTGTAGTAAAGACTTGAGGATTATGAGAGTACCGAACGATTCATACTCTATTTCCCCTCAAAATAATGAAGATTGCTCTGAACCGTGAAGTAAGAAAAAGCATTCGTTCCGTCACGAAGGAAGATCGCCTGCATTCAACTCTTAGGGATAAAAAAAAAAGAAAATTGCCGTGAAAAAAAAGAAGGGTAGTTCTGAGCGTAGGGATGACATCTTCCCAGAGAACAGCCAATTCAAGATTGCTTCCCTGAAGGGGTGATAAAAGGGGGAGGAGAGGCGAGACGTCAAGAGGGAAGGAGGCCGTCCTCCAGGAGACAGACACAAGGAGGCATTGGAGTTGTAATTATCCTGCTGTCCAATACTTTCCCTCTTCTTTTCCTAATCTGCTCCCTCCTTCTCGCTCTTTCCGTCTATTCTATACGCAGCGCTTTGCCTCCGTGAGGTAACGAAAGAAATTTCCTCACAATCGACATCCATTTGTCTCAGGTAGAGTGAGTTCCATGTTTCATCTCTTCTTTTGAAAGAGATACCTGAGCTCAAACAATGAATCTCTACACTTCGACGGCTAGATTACGAGATAAATTACTAAATTAATCCCTTAAGGGAGGTAAACACTGGGCTAAAATAAAGATAAGAAAGAAAGTACTTGTCATATTTATTCATCAAGCTATTCATTTTTGATTATATAAATCAATTAAATTAGTCGTATACTAGCTCATACTTCCTTTATTTGAGTTACCTAATACCCTGCTTTCATTATAAAGTATTGTGTATCTTCATAAAAATTCTTCATGTTATAGTGTAGAATATTACACAGGCCTTGAAGCACATGGTAGTGACTATTGACGAGTTATGGTATTAATAAATTAATCTATTTCTTTATGTCAAGGTTGATTACGAGCAAGAGTATGAGTATTCATATTATATTTAATTATAATTCATGAATAAAAAACAAAATTGTATTTCGTAACAAAGTTAAGGATAATTTAAGAGGCAATACAAATAAAGTTGAATGTGTGTCCAAATTTCATGAAATTTTTCCGTATTCTCCTGTAGACACGGAAATAGACCCAGTTAAAATCATATGGAGATACTAAATTAAATACGTTTGATTAAATCGAATTAGTTACTTATTATACAAAGCTATCATTTACTATAAAAAAATTAAAATTGACCTTATTTAAAATAATTGAATAGACTAGAAATTATTAAATCCAAGTTGACAAAGAACGCAAATTTACACTACGTTGTGTGTCATTACGGTGGTAATAAACTATAACGCATGAGACCTAGAAAGTCAATTACAGTATCTTTTAAGCCACATTTAAAGACATTTCATAAATTACTTCTTCTAAAACATAATCTAACGATATACAATTTCCAAAAAAATAATTTTCAGCTCCATGAAATCACTGAAACTTTATAAAAAATTATTATTTCGAAATAAAGCTGTAAATTGTTAGGTAGGAGTTACATAAACAGATGTTATCCAGTCATCATTAAATAAATGACACAATAATCATTTACTTTATACTCCAACTATTATATTTGTGAGTTTTATGAAAATGGCATATTGTTTCACATTTTGGCAAATATAATTGGTAATAAGAACTTATTGGCTCCTGGAAATTCAATATCATTTCATGCTTCTGTGCTTTAATGCTTATATTATTTATAACAAATTGTGAGCGTGTATATATAT
>NNCF01127662.1:189441-213634 GCA_002313205.1 Laupala kohalensis
GGGGGGGGGACAAAAATGAGGAAAATGAAAGATACTCTAACCCTATTAGCGTCGGCATCGAAAAGAACTAGACCAAGGAAGGTGACCAAGGAAGGTGACCAAGGAAGGTCAGGAAAGAGAAACCTCGCACAAATAAGTGGAAGTAATGCCAGACTGAACTCGGGCCCCGTGTTCTCCAAACACGTACTTACTAGATGTAAGTCCCCTGTGGGTCCAGGTTCTGGTTTGTTAAAAATACATTCCTGACTCTCCAGAATTACGACAACATTCTCAGTGTCATTTTGGGTGCGTTCATGATGATGATCTTCACGTTCTTTTTATAATGATTTATACGTTAGAATAATGTAATGTAATTGGTAGAATGAATTAGAATAATGGAATGAATTGGTAGAATGATAAGAACTCAAAAGATATTGTGAGAAATAAGATGGAATAATGACAAAACATTGATCAAATGTTAGCACGGAAAACGGTCAAAGTATAAGACAAACCCCTTTTTGAAATCACAATTCCTGAGTTACTTCTTCATACGTATTTTCCATCGACTAATCTATGAAAAACAAATACTACATATATTCACGTTCACAGAGAAACTTTTCAAGTATATATTGTTTACTATGAAAATGTAATGGTAAAACTTTATGAACTACTAACATAATTCTTCTTACATCTCTGTGATATATGCCAAACGAATATATCGATTAAAATCTTACACGAAGCAAATAAATATCACGTTATGTTTTCTACAATATAATTATTAAAACTATTACACTACAAAAGATTCACTGCCATTTTATATTAGTGTTTGGTAATATTTTTATTATAAAATAGAAAATTTTAATTTCAACAAACATAAAACTTACAATAATTTTACCTATTGTGAGATGATAAAATATAATAATTACTACATTAAAATAAGTATTGATTCCAAGAAGTATAATATACTATGGATCTCACGTCTTGTTATAGTTTTAAATTTTTGACAAGAATAATAATTAATATTCTCTCTTCTTGATTGAACCTAGTAAAATCATCATGCCAGGTTGGTTTTCCGAGAATACTACTAATTCCATTCTCCTTAAGCTAAGCAAACACTAACAAGACTCCAACTGCAGTTGGGTTCGCTTCACTTTGCGAGAGGTGAGATGCAAGCGGGATTGTATCGTCGGCAACACACCGCTGCCGCTGTTGCGGCGGCGGCGGCAGCGCTTTGTCGGGAGCAGAGCGCGGTGCGCTCCACTGTCTCTTGAGAGTTGGTCCCCATTCGCGAAGCGCGATCCTCGGATTTCCACTCGCGCTTTGTATGTCACGGCGACGCGACTATGAGGACGGCAAAGTATTGCGGCGATGGGATGCTGAAGCAAGAAAGCGGAGATGTGATGGAATGACGGGGGTACGAAACCATGGGATGGATGATGAAGGAAATGCTATGAAAGAGTTTTAAGCTTGTCGAAGCATAGAGAACCGTATTCAAAAATACCAATCACTCTACGTACATTTAAAATAAATAAATATTTTAAATATTTTAAAAATTAATGTCGACAAAAAATAACAATAACTGGCAAATTTACATCATCTAACATTATGATTTTTAGAATGAACCCAGGGAAATTTATTGGTACACCTTACCAATATTAGATAGCAAGGTTAGGACAACACTTCATTCTCATACATAAGTACATTTACTAAATGGTAACTTCATCCCTCCTTTATTTCATTAAAAATGAGGAGTCGTTAAAATTCATTCAAATCGGTTGTGTAACATAATATTCTAATTGCTCCTTACAACGCAATCTCAGTAGTATGTTGAGTAGAGCGCTGACTAAATAAATCCAAGGTCCACGGTATGGTCCCAACTAGATATTTTTTTCTAATTTCACTAGTTTTTTTTCCTACATGGTGGACGACTTCGAAATTTCGTTAAAAACAGATTTCATATAAGAAATGTTCCGAGATTTTTATTCCTTCAAACTTTATCCACATTTCTTGACCAAGATTCTAGATATCTAACAAAGTGCATTAATTAAAGGGCTTGAAAATTATTAACTGTAGCTTTTGAGTGTAAAAGTGGAAGGTATGAAAACCTAGGGTAAGTAATCACGTACAGGCATCATGTACAGGTACAGGTAATCATGTGCATGGCACCGAAGGAACGAGGCGGCGATTTTGAGGGTCAATTTTTATCTCCTAGCAACGGGGACTATGCATTAATAAACCTAAGTCTATTTTTTCTTAATTCGAAACTGGAATGTAAGGTTTCCTAGAAGATTTAGGCCACCATATAAACGCGAAAAGATAGTTTATTGTTACTTTTTCGTGAAGTATACAGAAAGCGAAGAAGAAGTAAATGGTATAAATCGATATTTACTGAGGAAATACTTATGTGGTTATTAGTGATATAAAAATACGTATGTCAGGTAACATGTATTATGTTGATACTCGAGACGTGATGTAATCAGGTTTGGTGTAATGAGAAGTTAGCATGGAATCTATATAAAATGATATCAAGGATATCATAATATGTCAAGATAATACTTCTGCCATGGAATGATTGTTGAGTAAACTGTTGTATACAGTTGAAGGTCTAAAACGAAAAGTTATGAGAGGTATTTGAGGGAAATAGTAAACTTGGGGAAGAGGATGACGTACGTGGAAGGAAATGTCAAAACAAAATGTGAGTCGGCGTGGTTCATGTTTGGTTAGTAGCGAGATGGAGTGAGTGGAATTTCCGACAAAGTCAGCGGTCGTGAAAGGTAGGTGGAGGAGAGGTTTTGCAGAGGATGTGATGCAGCTATCTCACGGCGAATTTACTCTCCACACTCACACGCCCAGAATAGCTGCGTCAAACCGTATTCCTCCTCCAGCTGACTCCACCCCTCCACGCAGATAGCTCTCGGAACAACCCTCACCCTTCCAACCTCTTCGCCCGAAACTCCCACTTGCCGATCCCGTCACAGAAGAATCCCCAGAGAACTCGCGAAGCGATGAATAAAATTCTTGGAAATGCTCTGTGGAACGACGGGGATCTATGGTGGATAGAAGGGGTGGGGAATGATGAAGAAGATGTTTTTCACACTTATTTGGCATATGAAAGTAAAAAATTATTAAATATACTAATGATAATCAGTGGCGGATCTAAACCGGGGGGAGGGGCTAACCGAGGAGCATTTGTCGTTTAAAAATTATGGTTTTAGAACACAAATTTTATAAATATTTTACCTTTAAATAAAATGCATCAAATAAATAATTAACAATTAACATTATGGTATTACTAATAACAATAAACATTATTCACTATTATTATTCTAATAATCTCAACTGATATAAATATTATTTATTTAAGTTATTAAAATGGTGTAATTAATTTTATGAATCTGGTATTATTATGGTATTATTACTATCGATTACAAATATAACTAATAACAATTATTAATCTGGTAACACTTTTACAAAGTGTGTCTTTTATCAACTTCAATTTTAACTGTTAAGGGTTCGGGTCCAATGGGGGAGACTATAGCTCCCATTAGCTTCCCCATAGATCCGCCACTGATGATAATTACAGAAGAGTCGTCATAACCCTAATTAATGTTATACGGAATGGTTAAGATTATAAAAAATTTGGATAATAAAAATTCACAACAAAATTAGAGAAAGAAACCTTTACAACATCTGGACCACTGTTGACCGATAATTGTCAAACTGTTGGACGGTCGGAATGCAGTTTAACAGTTGGAAATGAGAGTACATCCATTCAGTCGTTCTCAGATTTATGCCTATAGATATTTCGACGAAACCGCTTTAGTATGTGTCTTCCTCTTGAAGTGATGCGCAAGAAAACGTTACAAGGTGGAGTTCATTTATAATATAGTGCAAGATTGTTGAAAGGAAGATTTCATTTCCTACATTTTGATCATCCACGAAAGATTAAATACATGTGAATGACTTTATATGTGAATATTTTCGAAATTTTATTTATTTAATTCGAGATGAATTTTTACGATACTAAAAGAAAAAATTGTAAATTGTAAAAAAATAATTCCATTTTATTATGGATTGCCACGCTAAAGACAATGACACTATTTTTATCTCTCTAAAAAGATCAGTTTCAATGTATGGCAGTTTAAAACTTTCAATGCGCGGTCCCTGGTACACATCTTAAAACCAAAAAAATATCTGGAATTTTATATTTTTTCATTGAGAGGCAGTTTGAATTGATATGGAATAGTTGTTATATTTTTTTAATATATTACTGTAATAAATTATTATTGGTGGCAAATGTTTATACGTAAGATCAGCAATGATTGACCAATGGTAAAATACAGCAGGTGATGGCCAGTGTGTTATTTTGATTCTTGCTAAAAGCCAAATAATTTATAACTTAAAAATTAAAATAAAAACCTAAAATATTTTATTTTAGAGATAACTGAGCAAAACAAGAAAAAAGTATATCGTACTACAATTGACTTCTCTGAAAGAAATTAGAAACCCTTTTTTTCTCAGAACTCATTTCAATAGTTAATTGAAAAAATATATATGTTACCGAACAATGACCAAGAGGCGAATTCAAATGTATTCTTTATCTCTGAAATAATGTGTAATGCTTAAAAGAACCGGAGGACTTTCTAGGCATGTAATTTTTAAAAGTTGTATAATAAATGACACTCTACAACTTTGTCATATTTTTTTCCTAAACTGTTATCTCCTGAGTTCAGATATCATTGATGAAGAAGATATGATACATAAATGACTCAAATTGATATAATACATAAATTACATACATTATTCAAATTTTAACGAAGTACATGTAAAATAAAAAATATATTATTATATTAAGCTCCAGTGATGTATTCATTTTTGTTCTTGATTTCAATCACACGAATAAGTAATACCTATGGATTAGAGATACATGCTGAATAATTGCAGTAAACACTTTTAAGTATCCACAGAACTAGTAATAATTAGCATGTACCCAAACTGAGAGTGGTAACATTTACGGTATAGGGTAAAACAGTGCCGAATGGCAACCACCCTTCTACCGTTCCAATAACTCGCACATTCCAAAAACAACGGTTATCCGCATGCGGATTCTGCCGGCAGTTCCCGTTGGGGGGTCCTCTAATTAGAGAAGGGTTGCGGGCCGACGAGCCCCGGATGTGGTCATCGGTGCAGATAACCGCGTTGTTTCATTGCGGAGCGCAGGATTGCTTCGCGCTGCGCGAGAGGATTCGCGTCTCACCACCGCCGCCGCGCCGACACCGTCTGGCACTAGGCGCGCTACAGTCGTCCGATTGCGGTGAGGGCCTGTTGGAAGTTCTGTGCATTAGAAGGCAGAGCCACGGCTCAGAGGCCAAAAGTGAACAATGAGTGGTAAATGTTTCATTTTGACATTAGCTGGTTACCAGGCATTATCTTTGATTTTTCTTAGACTAATCTTTTACTCAGAAAAAAATTAAATCTATCTATATTGTAACATTAAAATACTCTTACTTACTGTATTTTAAAGACATATGTACAGCATCCCAATTTTTCAAATTCATAATAATACAAATTGAATAGAAAATGTAAATGTATATGGTATATACTACACCATCTCGCCGTAGGTCGAATTTTCGCTTCCGACTTATATTTTGCCCCACTACTTATATTTTCTTAAAATTTGATCCACCATATTGGATCCACCATTTTGAATTTTTTGATGTGATATCAAATTCGTAATCAGGGAGGTCTAAAACCCTATTGTACTCATTTTCGTCCACATTAACAAAATTTTAGACTTTTGGCCACGTTTTCGGTATTTCAGACCAGTGTGCGGCTGTCTGAGAAACATCCCGAGCAAAGCCCGGTATTCAGTTGATAATAGTTTATTTAAAATGTTAACAATAATTGAGTTATAATAAAAAATTCCAATCAGTTATATTTTATTGTCATTTGTTTACCTGATACTATTTTAAAATAAGGAAAACATAATAAATTTAATAAATTAATTGGGCAATAGAAACGTAAAAAGTAATCTATGCACCAATCAGCCAAAACAGTATCAATACTTACTTTGAATAATCGTGTGAAATAATGGATTCTTGTCATAATTACGATTAAATCGCCTGTCTTGGTTCTTTAGAGATAAGTGTGATATTAATGACACATACTAATATCATTCAGATGCGACCATACAAAGAGAAACTTGCAGCTCGTAGTGGCGCTGTCAAATTGTAGGTAAGTATCGCTTGGTGTAATCAAGTAGGTGGTGAACATCAGTGTTGGGCATAGTCTGAGGTGTTGCGCAACACTAATGAATTCAGCTAGTGAAACTCACCAATGTGTAGAGGCGGTACTGTCGCCAGCTGGAAGGCCAAGAAAGAGAATTTTATGGTATATGTGACGTCTGTACGATACTAGAGTGTGGTGGAGTTCTTTATAGGTAGAGAGGCGACAACTCGAACAAAATTCCAAGGAGTATAGAGAAGATTCTGAAACTTCGGAGGATCTTCTGAGCGCGCGTCATCATCTAATAGGCACAGACCGTGACAAAAACGGTCGCCCTTTGATTTTGTAAAAGTTGGTTTTTCAAGCAAAAGTAATATTGATAAAACCGTATCGGATAAATTCCTTGTCCGTATCGGCTCTTACAGCCTGGGTGTTTCAGCAGTCCCAATCAGATGACGCGACGTCCATTCTTGAATTCTAGACCATGGTAGCTCTATCAACCATAAGCAGACGTTCGTTTCTTCTAGTGGTACAGTTCCTCATGCAACAAACTCGTCACATCGTCTTTGGGTGATGAGCATACCTGTTAAACACGCTTCAAACCTATATTCTGAAGATATATTGTATCTTTAGTTTGAAGTTTGGATTACTTTCACACTAGGATAAATAAATTTACTTTCAAAAAAATAGTTACAACTGCGTATGACCTCGAGGAGGACAATAAACTAATTTACTCTCCGGATGCAAGCAAGAGACTTTCCCAAGAATTAAGATACAAGACAATGGCGGATTCATCATTTCTGCACCAAAAGGCAAAATCATGTCATGCACCTTCTAAGATAAGAATTAATGTAGTTCGCTACATATTAAAATATCGACGGAATATCAAGAAATTCATGATTATTAAAATACAAAAATGTTATTTAACACATAACAACAAAATCGAATCATTAAATTATTCCGAAAATATTACTAATAAATCGTAATAATTGAAATAGCTCGAAATTTGAGAAAAATAATAACAAAAATATTAATGAGACTGGCGAAACTAGAGAGCACATAAAATTCACCGCTATCCGAAGAGAAATAGGAGAAAACCCCGGGCTAGAATGAGAGACGAGACGCTCCTGGGTATCTAGAAAGAATTCTTTGAGATTATGAATATACTTTAAATTTCTCTACAAGTAATTTTATTATTGACATTTCCATTATGTATGGAATTCTTTAACGATATGGAGTAAAACAGGCTTTTTTGTTGTGTAACAATATTTTGCTTTTCAATATATTTAGAGCCGGTGATAAATTTATACTTCATTCAGTACTTCCAAATGCTGACAAGCAATAATTAGTGACATACAGATACCGACTTCAGTATAGAATTGACCTGTGAAAATACTTCAAACTTTGTTCCCCTCTATGTTCGTACTTTCGCAACCTTATGCAGTAAATACTATTTAAATAACTTCCACTGTTTTTAATTATTTTTGTTTGCATGGATATCGTCAAATCGTTAATATTTATCCAATAATATGCTCCCTATTGTCATACAAATTGCGTGGAACTAATTCATCTACGGACCAATTAATAATGTAATGTAACGTAATGCGTGTGTTCTCAAGGAATGTTTCCATGGATGTGTTCCAGCTGCTAACACAAAGCATTTCAACATCTGCTCGTCTTAGCCCATGCTACGTCTCAAAATTAATATGAAATCCAGTAATTAATGTGGGAACTCCTTCCCCCTACATTGTTCAAAGAGCACAGTTACGCATCGCAACCAGTGAATATTAGATTCCATTTCCGTTTATATAGCTTTGCACGCAGAATGGTGAAAATAGAACTATAGTTAAATTACGCTGGTAGTCTCATTTACTAGTGGTATCATTGTATTGGAGATAATGCACCAAATTTAAGTTATTACCTCGACCCAAGTGTACGTCAAGGAGAATTGGTCCATGTTAAAAAACATCTGTACAAGAAGTTTTGATCAAGGTATTAAAATGACAAAAATCTGTTTTGTCCCAAAAACACATTAGATTAAATTTTTGTAAACACACTTGTAATGAAACACTGAATCAAAAACTTTGCATTCATAGGCGGAAATTCTACAATTCACAAGTTTGGAAGAAACGTTTTTAGTTGAAAAGAACGAAGATTTATTTTATATTACATGTTGGATGATTTTCACTCTCATTTTAAGGTCGTAAAATTTTCACTCTCTGTATTATTAAACAGTCGTCACTTTCCACAACTGAGATACATGTCCTTACTGAAACTCCGCAAATTTTTTAAAGAAAAGTTTCAATCCGACTTTTTTAATAATTTAAATATAAAACTTTATTCAATAAAAATATAAGTTTAATCATCTTCCACTTACAGTTTGTCTGTAGTAAAATTATGTCCAATTTTAAAACAAAACTTTCATGAAAATACAAGTCCACATTAGTTCTGATGATTATTAAAATCTATATTTTATATACTATTTACAAACAATGAAAGAAGCGGAAGAAATAGTGTCACATTCATTAAATCTGTTTCTGACACATCAAAGTTGATTGACTGAGTGACGTGAGAATGCACCTCTACTAATCGTTTGTTTAACTTCCTACTTTTCTTACCCGTTTATCTCTTAAAAGGTTAATGAAATATATAAATTAATTCGTAGCAAATTCATGTATTTAAATATCACGGTAGTGCAGTAAAATCATTACATACGCAATGATTGTAGCATGTCTTGTATTGTCACCATTATTAACAAATAACAAAACTTGGGAAATATAGAGACTAGGAACATCATTGGTATAGAAATAAAGAGGTAAAAGAAAGAGGAAGAGAGAAAGGAACAGGCAAAGACGCAACCGAAAGGATAGAGCAGAAAAAACTTGGGGAACCACCCATAACACCAAGAGCAGAACTCAGACTTCACGGTGCGATACAATGTTGCAATGACTTCATCCGTGCGGTTCCTCTCGAATACAAGCGTTCACGACAATTTAATTAAACTCTAGGTCTGGTGCAATGCGTGTCCTGTGCAGTGCGGGCTCCTGATCTCCCTTTTCCTGCGCTCCGCCAATCCGCTAGCCGCCGCATTTACCCATCCAACCACCACCACACTCACACACACAACCTCACACCTCCACAGTGTTGTTGCTAATGAAGAGGAGGCCCTTGGCTGAGGGGATGTCGACGCCTTCGAGACAGCTGCACAAATACCCTACAGCCGCTGCCACCTTCAGCCATACGCTTCCGTGCTTTTGTTGGTGTATAATCACATTGTTCGCTAGAATTGGGTCCAGCTTTGAATATTAATAACGTAAATTCAAAAATGTCGTAAACTTTTTTCCCTTCAAAGGTGAAGAAGGATTGTTCTTAACGTTATTGTTGTTACATGAAAGATTCAGTGTTTCACTGATAAAAAAACAGATTATATCACACAGACGAATCTGAAATATTCTGAATTAGGACTCTCTCAATAAATAGTTAATAATACAGACAAATCTTAGATAATAATCTGGACAAACATACTGACTACTATCATTTTCTTTATCCTGGTTTTCACATAGAATTAGTAAGCAGGCATTGCTATTTATAGACCAACTTCTTTCTAGTTCAAGTTTTGTTTATTAAGCAATGTTTGATTCACAATTGTTTATTTATTCGATGATAAATATTTCCTTCTCTATTAATGTAAATGATTTTTTGTTGCAGCTGTTACAAAAAAAAAAACTAACCAAAGCCTTGAAATTAATAAATACATTATATGTATTTTCGCAATAATATGTGCTTTTTTACTGTTTCTGTATCAGAATTCTGATATTTTTGGACACAACTGTGTCGGCATAATGTTATTTTAAAATAAGGAGAAAAGAAAATCTAACCTAATGGGTTGATCGAACAGTTGTGTTTACAATAGATAACTTTTAGCCATTTTATGTTTTAGCCATTGAGTTTTCTATATTGATCTTCCACTAAAAATCACAATATCATTATATATCAGTAGAAATTCAAGAAAGTTTATTTATGAAAACTAGTGATGCGAAACCATTGCACATACTTTTTCAGATATGTTTCTCAGTCTGCACTAGAGAGCGCTATTAATGCAATCTATTAGGAGAGGGTTGTTTTTAACATATAACTCTATATTTTGGTCGTCTTCATTTACCCTATTTAAAAAGTTTATTTGAGAAATAATCTTACTAGCATTTATATTAATGAATCTCCAATATACTAATTCAGTTCTTTCGTTGGAGTCATTTTTGAGAAACATTCAAACGAATACTTTGACCTTCATGTGAAGTACCCTTTGTTTCAAAGCAAAAAAAAAAATCAGAGCACGTTCATTGACCACACGTAAATGCGAAATGTGAATGAAATTGATTCTTCCATTTACTCAGAATCGCTGCGCACAGACGGACAGACAGACAGAAGGGCGGACAATTTTTTATAATTTCTTTAAGGGACCTATTTTTATGTTCCAATATGAAGCAAAAACATTTACGTATTCCTAGGGTCTGTTCAATTTTTTTTTCAACCTCTTTTGTTTGAATTACAATGAATGCTAACATCTCACCGAAGCCTCGTGACGTTCCCCATTTTACGTCGCAGGTGCCGATCCCAGCTTTCTCCAAATATTCTATGTCCTCGGTGACACTCCATGCTGTTCCTTAAGTCCCCATTCGCCTGCAGCGACGCGACGTCCGTGGAGTCCTCCTGCCTCGCAGACGGAGCGTGTGTTCTTGTTGGCGCAAGACAATTGAAATAAATGGAGGTCTGGCGTCCAAAGAAACACTCGCCCCCCATAGGGAGGTGCTCCGGAGAACAAGGTTTTCTCTCTTCGACCTTCGTGGCCCGGTTTCTTGCTCGGAGAATTCGCTACCCTGCTCTGTCTTGGATGCTAACAAGGACAGTGAACCTGACCTCGGTGAATGTATGACAAATATTGGAATTAATATTATTATTTTATTAGCATTTAAAATATTTATATTATAGATGAAGTAAATAATTACGCAGTTGTCTTGAAACAGTGTGAGGTAAATATGTTTCCTTTTTTATTATCTTTATTCTTTCTTTCTTCACAATTAATTGTATTGATAAGACATTTGACTGAAAGAGTATAAATTCTGTCACATTAGCTCACATGTATTAGACTTATATATTTCATATACGTACATTGCAGCTACTTTTGAATATTTCATATTTCATTATTTATAGTGATTTATCCGTGCATTACTTGGTAATTAAGTGTAGAAATTGCTAAACTAGCCACTAAATTTCAATCAGATGTAGGGAATTTAAATGGCTCGTGAACACTATTTAAATCTAAAAAAACTAGGAGATTTCTTTAAAACCAAAAATAAGCGATGACCCTAAATAATGAATTTTAATGAAATTAAGAGTATGAAGGTGCTTTGGGGTGAAAAGAGACCTAACACTAGCAATTAAAAGAATAAAAATTTAATTTTTTTAAATTCACAAGGTATGTTTTTACTAACATTAAGTATGATATAAAGCAATATCAAGATAAAACGATCATAAAACGCCTCTGCCTTAGGGCCCTTGATCGGAACTGATGGGATGGTCCCTTGCTTGCTTCCGGAAAGTAAATTAGTTAATTGTTCTCCTCGTGGTCATACGCAGTTTGTACTGCTTTTTTGACAATAAATTTATTATTCAAACGTGAGATTATGTTAGATGTTTTTTTTTTCATCCCAAATATCTGTAGAGAGGATATAATTACTAATACTGGAGATACCATCTTGAAATTTTAATGAGATATGACTTATGCATATAAGCAATTTACGGAGAAAGGAGATTTTTTTCGGTCGAAATTGAACATGTGTATTAGGTCCACGAATTTGAGTGAAATGCGTTATTTCCAATTTTTACTTATTAATATGACGTTTTTTAATGTAAACGTTTTCTACTCTAAATTATAACAAAGGGATTGAACCATGGAAGAACGATGATTGCGAACAAAATCTTCATATTCCTTCGGCTAGTGAAAACGCATGTAGCACAATTATCCTTATGACGAAATACCTAACGTGTTGAAAAATGTTGAACTCCACTCTACCAAAGTTTGGCGACCCACCGACCAAGAACAATGAACATTCACAACAAAGAAAAACGAAATAAGCAAGAGTCCCTTGAGTGGTTTTCAACTAAACTTTCCAAAGTAAATTAACAATGTAGAAAACGTCCTGAAGAATAACAGAAATATTGCTGTGAATTGAATTAACACAGTTTCTGAAACACCGTCAGGGGTCAAAGGACCCCTCCAGTCGTCCTAGGGATTTTCAATTTCCAGCCGTTCTAGTGTAAATAATGTTCCCGCTATCATTTCATTCACTGTGACTGTGGCAGAGGTGTCTGACCTCCGTATTATTTTTTTCTCGGTGAATAAATGATAATTCATATTTCATTATAATACAATGCATATGTTACACATATTTGCATACAATGACTTTTATATAAAGAGAGAACTTCGAACAAAATCATATTAGTTTCATATTAGACTATGATAATAGCGTATGATAATAGCTTCGTATTTTACCATTGCAGTAGCGCTACACTAAGAACTGGGCAATATGATTAGCAGAGTGTTTGCAGCTTCCCTCGCGTGTGTTTTTATATTTTGTTTATACTAACATTCTTGTTCCCAATAACAACTTCAAAGGATTGTGGTTTGAAAGGACTGGCCATACATAGCAGCACTGACAGTGAAGTAGTTATAAACAAAACTGGCAATAGTAATAATGTGGTAAGTGAAGCATTGACAAACTTTTATCTAGGAAAGAAAAACACCCATTAATTACCACCAGAAGTGACATCGAACATAACAAGAGATGACATATATAAGTAGGATAACACGTGGCAAAATACCAAAACACTAAACATAGGAAAAAGAATAATGAAGAGAATCCAAGGAGAGTGATACCTAAGCCCAAGTAGTGACCAATCGGCTGAGGAACTGGGTAGAAAATTAAAGAAATGAAAAAAAAAAATACATGAGTAATACTAATTCATTATTTTGACTAATATTATTAAGGAGATAATATGTTGGTCGTAATCCCTAACTCGTCATATGTAATTTATCATCGACTAACATACAAAAGGTAATTAATTTACTGACAATATCAATATCAACATTTGGTTATCGAGAGAGGGAAGAAACCGTTAAAGACTTATCTTCTATCCTCTGTATACACTAACAGCACACGTTTGCATGTGAGATCAGAATTCAAGGGACAGACAGGATATCTCCAAACCTTTCGATGTGATATATCAATCCTTGATGTGAAATCTTAACCTACAGTTCCCGAACTATAAGGTCGGAATGTCATATCCAAAGGTTTGGAGAAATTTTTCTTCATCTGAATGTGAATCTCACATTATCCTGACAGATTCCATGAAATAGTAGGTTCCAAGTCTTTAACAAATCCGTTTCAAGCATATTTTGCTGAACAAATAGACATGAAACATGCTTTTGCTGCATTTTTCTTCGTTTAAAGAGTGTTTCGAAACACGGTTTGCATTTACTTTCCGAAACGGTATCGAAACGTGGTTTTCACTTGGTTCGAACGCATTTTAGTGCGTTAATAATAAGTTTTGTTTCATGCCCGAAGCATGCTTTCTCTTACAGGGTGAAACACGATTGAAATACCATTTTCAAACACGTTACACTGTTTATTTCAGGTTTCGAAACACGTTTGTCACATGCTTTTCATGGTGCCAAGCAAACTGACTTTGGGGACAGAATAGTGCGTTTCAGACCACGTTTCGAAACACGGATAATGGTTAAATAAATGTGCAATTAACATTTCGATATCTAACAACTTAGTTTTTTTCTGAAAAAAATGTAACAAAGTATAATTAATATTATTGGTTGAACCTGTGTAATAATGAGAAAAAAGCCGACAGTTTGGCTCCGATCAACAAGAAAACACTGGTCAAAATAGGAAATTTCTTAAGTACATAAAAATATTGGTAAATTGAATAAATTAATCAGAAAGGGCATTGATTGCAGTTTTTAAGAACTACTTTTAGTCTCAGCTCATTATTATCAAGCAAGATAAGAAATAATTTACTTAAAATAAATAAATAATATACTGTCACAAAAAGTAGGCGCTTAATTTATATTATCACATGGAATATTTATTTATATTTGAGGAATATAAAGAAATTCCTTAAATTATTAAAAAACATTCTCTAAGTTTCGGCACCGATGGCTGAGAGGTTAACGCGGACCCCGAACCTCCAGGTTTGATCCCAATCGAACGTATTTTTTGGTTGCACAAATCCACACACGTCATGATAAAGATCCTTTGAATTTCATTTACTGTGGGAAAATAAGTTTTCGGCGAAAAATGCATTTCTCTGGCATCTGGTAGCGGAAGACTGAACGACGAATTTCGGGACGGCAGAAATTTCAGGTATTTTTGTAGTCTAATATTTCGGGCCGTCCCAATAATTTAGGCCGGTTCAGTATACCAGTTTTTTCACGGTCCAATATTTCGAGCCCTTCTGTCATGGGTTGTGCATAACAAGGTGTAACTAGCATGTTACAGATCACACTATAGTCAGTGTAAAGCATGTTTCGATACGCACTTTTCACGGAGTCGAAACGGACACTAAACATGGTAGCGTTGGAATTTCCACCTTATTTACGTGCTTTTGTGGGTTTTAAAACACTCCTCGCGCGTACATGAAACGTGGTAAAGTATGTAATAAACCAATGTTTAAACGCGCTTGATTCTGTCCGGGTACTCATCCTAAGTATTTTTTCAGATTACTAAAATGAGAGATATGGGATGATGAATAACAAATTTGAATTTGTATCAGGAAATGTTATCTATTGCTGTGGTGAATAGTCTTACTAGTATATTTGCGTTAGGTTGGTTTTGTATTGCAGGTTCTCCCCAATTTTGTTGAATTTACTCAGATTTTTGTAGTCAGACTTTGTACCTCTTCTATTATGTGAGCTACTGTTATACTACCATCGTCACAACTTACACGATTGGGTACTTCCTGCGCTATTTGTTTAAATTTTTCTACACCACTTTTTAAAAGTTCATTTCGAAAAACATTTAAACACATACTTACAACGTATGTACACAATTGATAAACACTCTCTTCTGCTTTCTCCGAATTAACTTGGATAAATAATTCTTATCTTCTACATCTATCACTCCCGTACTTCCACCCTTAGGTCACCTTCACTAAATCTCCCCTCCGTCACCATTGCATCCCCGACGCCTCCCTCTACGCTTGTGCATCCGCGTCGCCGTCTTCGTTCTTTTGTTCTGCCTGATATTAATCGCCATTTTTGCGGCAGCGCAATCTTCCTTTTCCTTTGCCCGGGGCTCGTCTTAGCGAACAGGTTACTCTCTTGAAGCCACGTGTTCGCTCTTGAATCTCACTCACTTCTCTTCGTCTCTTTGTACCTCGCTTACACTCCACCTCTATTCTCCCATCCCTTCTCCATTTAGTTTCGCCGCGTCCCATACAATTCCTCCCCAGCGCTTTCTGTACATTCTCCACTAACCCTCTACAAGAGTGGATCTGAAGACGTGATATTACACGTGTTCGAAACTTGGGGTAAGAACTCACGTTTTCAAAGTTGTTTTAAACCAGTCTAAAAGCTCGAATACACGTTTCACTCGTAGAAAAGCAGACTGACTATTTTCATGTGGAAACCGGATAAAACAGAATACTTTCTTTATGATAGTAATTAAATAAGTAAATATTTTTAACGCAGTTTCTTGATACCTTACGATAATTGAAAAGATTTACTTCCGAATGTCGTATCTTACAAATAAATGTGAACAACAAAATTAGAAAAAATAGTTAAGAAACTAAGAATAAAAATAAAAATAATATTGCTGTACCAATTCTGACAGGATGTGATAAAGGCCGAGAGGTTCTGTCTCTTAATTGCTTCCATTTCATTTGCCAAAGAATGCACTCTAAATACACGAAAAAGAGATAAAGAATGCACCAGATGAAAAATCACCCTGTTAATCTCGATCACTGAAATTAATCTTATGTATTTGATAAATATTTTAGTGTTTTAATTATTAAATTTAACATTTTATTGTGAATGGTTGGCACGTAATCTACATTATGGTATAAAAATTAATCTTATATACAATAAGACATTAAGAATATTTTTAATGTCTGGTTAACAATAATAAAAATAGTATATTAGTGTAATTATTAATTCGTTTACCGCATAAAGATGACCCGGTGGAAGTGACTCCTAAACCGGTAGAAGTGAACTAAAAACCACGTTAAAGAGAAAGATAATACTAAAACGTATTTTTCCAGCACTACCTATTCCAGGGAAATTACTTTGTTATTAGTTGTATTTTTACTAACAAATTTCACTAGTTGCTCTTTTTTTTCCTTTACTTTCTTTTCCCTTCATATTTTTCAAACGTGCTTCATTCTATTTTATTTTTTGGACATCCGTGTTTCTTTTTGGGAGTTTCTTTATGATCTTGGAGATGAATTTTTCTCTGTCTTGCGTGATCGTAATAAGTTAATTATCAATTACTTAATAGGTTTACGAGTACTACTCCAAAATGTCTTCATCTTTTCTTTTCAGCATTTAAACCATGTATATGTTGTTAAATATCCCTTTTTATTTTAAAGTTTTTATTCAATTCTTCGTTGTCTGACATTCATTTAAATTTGTTTCGCATATATATTTAAATTTTTGATCTTCGCTATATGTAGATGAACGGAACCATAATACTGACGTATGTAAAATTTGTAAAATTTTAAATTCATATTTGTGCATTTAGTGATGATAAGTTATATTAAAACAGTGGCGATGGAAAAAGATTTCATTGTCTTCATCATTTCCATATTGTCAAATACTTCATTTGTCAATTAAATTTTTCCTTAATATCTCAAGTTCCCGAGCCTTGTCATGAATTGTACGGAACCAATCGAAAAAACATTTAAATAATGATTGATAATAAGGAAATCGAAACGACGTCTATGTCAATTTTTCGTAAAATTTTACGAGGGAAGCCACTCCCTAATTAAGTGAATTTTGATCGTCAGAACCATCCCAGACAACATGAGTTCGGATAATCCAGGCTTGTCTGTATGAGTCACGCGCGTCAATAATTGAATTCTTGCAGCTAGGGGCGTCATCAAGGGTATCAACACAGCATTGTGGATATCATCCCACGTGGCAAGAGGGATGGATGACGGAGGGGAAGTAGAATGTGGTCATGGTCGCTGCCCCACGTAAACATATTACATTGCGGCGCCTGGACAAGACGATAGCTTCACGGAAGAGCGTTGTTTGTGCTTCCACACGAGACGCCGTGAGCATAGAAGAACTAGGTTGAAGACAAGGACGGAAGTAAAGAGGAGGGTGACGTAGTGTGACTCTTGAGAAAGAACAAATGCTACCTAAGATGTAATCCTTGTTTTTCAACGAATACTTGTTCAACGATATTTCTTATGTTCTTTAATTTAAGTCTTCTACATTAAGCATCTCACAAAAGGATGTTTATGTTATTGACAGATAGAGAACGGTACAGTGTCACTTTTTTTGTGGCTTTACGGCTCGTCGACATTGAGGTCATTAGAGCTCTAAAATGTTGTACAGGAAGGGAAAATGCAATTACGCACTAAGGAGAGCCAACATGACTCTACCCGCGTGTGGGACTGGCCGAATGAATCAACCGTACCCACTAAAAACCTTCCTGAATTACAATATATCAAAAAATATCTCAAAACATACAAATTCACAACATTACAACGAGCAAAATGATAGCTACCCTAGCCCTCGCAACCTACTAGCGTCGGGATCGAAAAGAACAAGAGGTGACCAAGGAAGGTCAGGAAAGAGAAAGGAAGGAGTCTAACACAAGTGGAAGTAATGCCAGACTCAGTTCGGGGCCCCGTGTTTTCCAAACACGTACTTACTAGACTTACAAAGCAGTCGATGTCATTGATCACGAAGTTCTTTCTTCCAAATTACAACCTTTTGGCATTCGTGGACTTGCGCATCAGTGGCTGACTTCCTAATTAAAAGAAATCAACAGATCAAAATATCATATACTAAAAATAAACTTCAGCATTGTCTTTCAGAAACGAAGCCACGAACTCCCGGAGTTTTCCAAGGTCCTATACTCGTTTTGTCGTATGTGAACGACATGTCGTCTACCACATCAGATTGCAAAATGGTTATTTTGGCCGATGACTAATTTACTATGTAAACACATCAACTTTCAAAAAGTTTTATTTAACCTCTCGTGCAAATCGGTTCCATGCGAATCGTCTTATTGTAAACACTGACAAAACAGTGTCTATGTCATTTTACAATAGTATCACAAAATCTTAACCCCAGGTTTCTCTTTCGTTAAACGGAACACAATTAAAAACTGTTACTAATACTAAGTTTTTAGGTCTTCATATTCTAGACAATCTCAAATGGAATTGTAACGTTAACAATCTTAAATCCAAATTAATCAAATTGTGTTATACATTACGAATCTTAGTTAATATTGTTTATCCATATATTTCTCGTTGCGTATATTTTGCAAATGTTTACTCCCATTTGCGATACGGCGTCATCTTCTGGGGCAATTCCGGGCAGAACGTCCAAACTTTCAGAATTCAAAAAAGGATTGTTCGGATAATTTGTAAATCATATCCCCGAGTCTCTTGTATACCTTTATTCACGGAATTAAATATTTTAACACTTCCCTGAATTCATATTTATGAAACTGTCGTGTTGGTTAAGACCGAATTACTGAAGCACCACCCTTGTGTCATACAAAACAATTCTTTTCACGACCTCTCTACTAGCAATAGGAATAATATTCATTGTCCGGGAGTGTCAATAGCGCTTTGCCAAGAAGGGTCGTATCATTCGGGAATCGTTCTATATAATGCCCTGTCCAAAAATATAAAAGATATTATTAAATTGAGTATCTCCAAATCCGCGGTTAAAAGCTACCTTCTGCATCTTCTACACTGTAAAAGAATTTATTAATTTTAATAAAAATTAAACCTTCTTGTACTTTATCATGCAATCGTTGGAGTACTTTCAAAATATATGACAACAATTTTAAAACTATTTTCTTGCATGCTAGCATTATGTCTTATTATTCATAAACATTTAGTTGTATACGTACTCAACCCTGGACCGGTTGTGTACATTAATACTGTAGCCCCATCCTGGCCCGGGTTTTTCTCCGGTTTTCTTTCGGGTAGCGGCGTATTTTTTTCGCTAGGTTCTTGCCTAGAGACGGCATCAATTGAAATAATTATTAGGGAATTTAGTGTTATTTAATAGTTACGAATTATCAACAATACTTTCCAAATTACTTATAGCTTGATAATAATACGTACTTGTGAAATGACTTTTCCGTGCTTTATTAAATACAAATTATTTTTTATCGTTAGGAGTATGTTAATGTACAATCCACCTCTGCCTTAGGGCCCTCGATCGGAATGGATGGGATCGTCCCCTTCTTGCTTCCTGAGAGCAAATTAGTTTAGTGTCCTCCAAGTGGTCATACGCAGATTGTAACTTCTTTTTTGACAATAAAGTTTATCATCATTGTATCTGTTGGATATGAAAGGGTTATTGATGCACACATGATCTTTATCAATATTCTATGACCGACTCAATGATCTCCGAACTTCCGCATATCCACGCTATGGACCGTGCTGAGAACTGAGCTGGTCTTTTCAAGTAATGATTGTTTGCTAAATAAATGGTTATTCGTATAACATCGTAAGGAAAAGGTAAGTTATTGTTCTTACTCGTCGAATCGAATTTCATGTCATCGGTAATTTCTTCTCCTTCTGTGGGCGCATTAACGGCAACAAAAATTATTTTAGGTACAAACATAATTAGCTGAAATCAGTGCTTTCAGAATAACAAATTGATAAGAAGATGAGTTAAGGAAATATTTCAGACAGAATGATCTGAAGCTGTATAATAGTTTTTGTTAGTGTATTGTTCGATAATGGATACGAAAATCAAGATTTACGTTTAAAATAATATCTCAATTTTATTATAAACTAAACGAATAAGATAAAAAGTTATTTTGTGAATTGATTCATTCAGATATTTTCGGTTATTATTATTTCTTTTTAATGTAAAATATTAATTCTGTGTTTAGTATTAAAAGTTTTGTTGTTCTTTTTAAGATGTAGTTAACAAGGATTATCTATCATACTTTTAGAATTTTATATGAGAGATATTAACAGTTTTATTCTAGAGAACCTTTGCCATTCCTTCTCTTTGGGAAGAAACGATATTTGGAAATTGTGGATGGTTATTTTGTTGATGATAATGCACTTTAATGTGGATGTTTAGCAGTTTATTTTTTCCCTGTTATTTTGATTAAGTTGAATTTATTGGATGCAAATCGCATGAATTAGAACCTTTAAATGATTTAAGTCAAACACTTCAACTTATTGTTAAAGTCATGATACAAAAAGGATCTGTAATTTATGTGAAACATTATTCAGGGAAAAATTTTAAAAAGTCAAGAATCAAACCACGTTTGAAACTAATAACAATAAATTTATTCATTCGAATAACCAATCAGTGGAAAGTGTATTGATAATGTCCCGTGGGCTAAGATTAGTTGGACACCGCTGACCTGATTGATAAAAACGCTGCTACTTATCTATGGTTATCAAGAAGGCAGGCAACTTTATTAGTTTTCCGTGGCAGTGAAAACTATAATATAAACACTAAGCAAGAATTTGATTTGATCCGAGGTCACATTTGAACAAAGTATTTGCAATCTTGTAAATGTATGTCTCACGAGTCGGCCGGAGAAATTAGTTTACTTATTAATGGTCTCTCCATCTTCTCATTCACTATCATACTATATCAATTTATCAATCACAATTTTGCTATTGTAGAGGTTAAGAGGAATCATAGAAGCAAAGGAGGATATAGTTGACGAAAGGTCATGTTTTGAACTTGCGATACACCTAAACTGAAATAAATTTTACAAAAAATAAAAATTGTATCAGTCTGTCATTATTAATTGAGGTAGAAGGCCCTTACGTGCAATTTTTTGAGTAATATATTCTTCATTCTTTTATGATTATTTATTCCAAAATGTTTCATTACTAATATCCTTAAATTATTCCTTGTTTTCATCCTATTCTCCTAGTTTCGCATCTATATAGAAGGTTTTCATGTTTTAAATTTTCAGAATCGGAATGAGTGAAATTTTCATCGTGAAGATTAACTAGGATGCACAAAAAAGGACAAAGACATTCGCAGAAGAGAATTTAATGCCTCAAACATGTTTTATTCTTCCCTGATATTTTTCAATGTATTTTTTTACAATTTGGCAATGTGGTAAAATCAGAGTTCAATTTGCGTAATGTAAAAATGATTTTCACATTTTTTCGATGATTTTTTATAGCATATTGATTTTAATAAAACTGTTTGACTAAAAACAATATTCACAATGGACGCTTGTGGTTCGAAATATTTTCATTTCACGAGGACATAAATCTATTATTGAAACCTAAATATATTTTGGCAGACATTATCAGACAATTAGTAAAAGTTAGCTTCTTCCACAAAGTTTGAATACAACCACAATTAAACTGTTATCATTAATTGTAATTTGAAATCAAATTGAACGAAAATTTGGAATTATATTACGCTTCAGCAAAAGCTTTATCGAAAATGAAATGAATTCGGTAACACTAAATTCTAATAATGAGGAAGTATAACGCATCTCAAACCAGAATCAACATACATCCGACATTTTTTTAGCTTACACGATTAGCTTACAGTGGACCAACCTGCATAAGATATGTAAAAGTGTCATTTTGTTCCCGTACTGAGGGTTTATCTTGAAACGAGTGAAGTCACCTTTAATAACAAGAAAACAGACAAGGTTGTAGCAGCAAGATTTCTCTCAAGGTAACCGCCGAGGAACGTACTAAGAAGCAATAATCATGTTGTTGAGGTAAATATACCAATCCTCGACAATTTCGATCTTAGATTCTAGAATATTCTCGTCTGTTTTATTTGTGACGCAATACTTTTTCCCTTCTAAATCTGAAAAGGTGCATGCTATGAATATAACGGAATTAAATCAAATCAAAATGGGTTTTATTTACATATAGAACAAAAATAAAAATTACGATATATATATATATNTATATTTATGTGTGTGTGTATACATATTTATTTATTTATTATATTGGCATGGGGCGGAGCCCGTGCTCCAGTAAATAAGCCCTTGATTGCCGTGGGCGTGTGTACTATGCCTGGGAATTTACTCTCAACGAATTTCTACTTTCATTTACGAGTATTTCATGACTAAATGATTGTTGGATAAATAATGTATTAGATTTGATCATTAGTCTCAGTGACAGAAATAAATGGAGTTGTCGCTAAGGTTTGTTAGACTTTAAATCTATTAACATTTTAATACATATTTATTTTGCATTATATTGTGGTAAACTTATTATGAATTACCAATACGTAAGGTATAAATATTCAACGACAGTAATAATTCGTAATGACTTCCAGGAAATAGGTAAAATTTCCAAGATATGACGAAATTTTTTTCTTTGGTTATACTGTAGTATAAGTATAATTGTGTAGATAAAGTCAATACCTTTGTTCATCTTCATTTAGCTATGTAGGCATAGCCATATACCTACTCCCCTCCATGTTATTTCATAAAATAATAAACTTCAAAGAGAACGCTAATAGGAGTCAAGTACGAACACAGGTGAATTAAAGAAAATTGTAGTGAAGTAAATAAGAAAAAATTAACAATTATCATACATCTTTCTGTTATTTACGTTCATTATAAAATTAAGATAAATATATAATCACTTATGAATATTTTTTGAACGATCATATAATATGTTTTTCTGTTTCGTCAGAAAGAAAGAAAGAAAGAAAGAAAGAAAGAAAGAAAGAAAGAAAGAAAGAAAGAAAGAAAGAAAGAAAGAAAGAAAGAAAGAAAGAAAGAAAGAAAGAAAGAAAGAAAGAAAGAAAGAAAGAAAGAAAGAAAGAAAGAAAGAAAGAAAGAAAGAAAGAAAGAAAGAAAGAAAGAAAGAAAGAAAGAAAGAAAGAAAGAAAGAAAGAAAGAAAGAAAGAAAGAAAGAAAGAAAGAAAGAAAGAAAGAAAGAAAGAAAGAAAGAAAGAAAGAAAGAAAGAAAGAAAGAAAGAAAGAAAGAAAGAAAGAAAGAAAGAAAGAAAGAAAGAAAGAAAGAAAGAAAGAAAGAAAGAAAGAGAAAGTAGGTTGCGGTGATATGCGGGGAATAGAAGGGATAGTGTGATGGGACAATGGTTTCACCAAATTCCGTAATCCCTCAGGAGAGCAGCCATAAAATGCCTAGGAAGCTTAGGCGGTTTATACGATGAAGGGGAAACGTAAACAAAATAAAATATTTACAACAGAAACTGCGATACCCGCATTAGAACGCTTCCCTGCACATTCAACCTCTCTGTCCAACTGCATTCTCCATTCTTTCACATACTTTGTTGCAAACATCGGTAACATATTTCTAGTAAAATATTTCTAGTATTCTAGATATTCCTAGAATAATCTTAACATGCGTTTTACATTTGTTATGGGGTAAATATATTAGGAGAAAACGTCCTGCCAAAACATGTTGTAAGCGTGGGAGAATAAACATGCCATTAGTTTCTCTGGCATATGACAAATCATTTCATCCCTCAGTTCTCAAAAAGTTTGTGTATTCTCATTCATTTGCAAGATAGAAATTGAAATATAGGATTGTGTAACACAACATTTAGAAGTCAATAATAGTACACATAAAATCTCATATATTTTGCCCAGAATAACTACCGCAGAAAGAAACACCTCGGCGTGTAACTAGCAACTTAACTCTTTACAACCCAACAGTTTATGTTGTGAAGAAATTATATGTTTTGTTTAGAACGTAACACTGATTGGCCCGCAATTTCCCGATATATATATATATATATATATAT
>NNCF01127662.1:213659-254329 GCA_002313205.1 Laupala kohalensis
CTCACTGACGAAAATTAAAAATTATGGAAGAATAATTGTATACTGGCGTAGAAATCATAATTTTCGGAGTCTGATAATAGTTGTGATATTCCGGATGACGCTTGAGTCCCATTCACTAGTAGCACCTCTTATAAGGGATGCCATGTAAAAATTGTCTGATATGATATACGTGACGAGTCGACAGTTTTAGGTATCTATCACTGAGCTAATAGAGTCATCCTGGTATCGTGCAAGTTTCATTTCAGCTTCCATGGAGAAAAAGACGCCCCTACGGATTGGCACGATTTGAAACTTTTAATTGTCACTTGTTGTCGAAAGACACGAATTGAGAAACTTCCTAAATTTGACCCTTAGAGGAAGGCATGATTTGAGAAATTCGTTTGGTAAAATAGAACATGTCTTAACCGCGCTGGTATTCATTTTACCCAGTCCCTACTTGAAAATCAAGAACATTTCTTGAGAGCTTCCAGTTGTCACTCTTTTGAAGACTTGGTATTTTGATGTACATGTCGTTGCTTAAGAGCCCACCGATAATGTATAAAACATTCATTCTATTAAGTGGCTGAAGATTTTCAGCTTCTTAATTTAGTGCCTGGCCTTCGCCGCCAGTACTTTTTTTATTATTTACATCTTAAAAATAAACTGACTCTCGGCCACAAGTTAACTAAATTTTTTTTTCGTCTTTTCAATAAGATTGATTACATTTACAGGAATATATTTATATTAAGGGTAACTGTTTTATAACATTGACTTAAACTTTCTAGAAAAAACACATATTATGTTAAAACAGCAATCCAAGATTGTAACAATTTATAGCACTCTCTACAATTTGAGAAGCATGGTAAGTTTTCTTGCACCCATGAATCAACTTCGATGACCTATCTTAATTTCTTCTCTTGCTTTCCTTATGATAGCATTTGACTTGTGCTTGCACGTTATAACTCTCTCAAGCATTGGTTAATGACAGTGGGTGCCTTCCGAACAAGAAATATTTGTTTATTTCACTAATGGTAAAATCATCGCTGTACAAGAGTTTCTGGTACATATCCTGCCACGTTGCTCGGAATAAATGACGCGACAGTAGAAAATATCCTGAAAGTTATTGCGCTCTAAATTAAAATTTCCCTTTTGACTGAACGAAATAAAATAAAATTTTCACCCATGTTGAATACTTGCCGAAGTTCATCAATTTGTGCCTAGGGATTATTAGACCCTTTGACGACCTTTCCTCGAGGTCAAAATAATTTCTCAATTATGGTCTGCCCCCCTTATTTCTCGGAGAGAATAGAAAAAAATGAGTAAATGATTGACAAGTATCAATTTTTCTCGGATACATAGTTTTCAGGTTGCCTGAGATGTATTACCAATACCTGTAAGATCACGTTCAGATCACATTGGAGCACAGTACCTTTAAAACTGGGGATGGGGAGGGCGAGACTTATAAATAATGTAGGACGACCGATATTAGGCTTCAAGCCATTGTTTTTGGGTTTTTAAGATTAATATTCATACTCCTGGTGAAGCTTTGAAACTTTTCTGACCATTTGAGGTGCACAACCCCGCTAGAGGCGGGGATAGGGAAGAACGTGGCAAGTTAAATTATAAAAAATAGTCGATATTTGTGTCGAGTCCTTAGCTTTCAGGGTTGTTTAGATGAAAAGAGACACTTCCGAATTGTATTATTGTAAATTTGTAAATTTAGGATGCTGTAAGTATGGTTTTAAAAGATAGTAAGTAAAATTATTTTGATTTCGAGATAAATTTAATTTTTCCAGGAGAATAAGAAGATTATCATAAGGAAAAACACGGGAAACTCCGGGTAGTTATCTAGTTCTTCTAATAAATTACGTACATCTATCATTCATACATTATAATTGTCCAACATAGTAAGAAGACATTATATAATATTCAAGAATATTAAAATGTTTAACTTAACGTTTTAGCACTTTACCGAGAGTTTGTTGTAATGTCATGTAGCGGAAGCTACATAATAAACATTAACTTATAATTGTCAAAACCGCTCGTATAAAAGTGTGGCTACAACTCGAGACCTGGTTGATTGTAAGTGAATACATAGCAACTGAAGTTTGTTGATTAGAAACGAGGAATTCAGTCTACTATAAGTTCTCGAGCGGCCAACATCGCTTCGTACTAGTGACATTCTTCGCTTAGAGTTCGTACGAGTCTTTACGCTCACGTTCGCTATTACTTTGTCCGTGTTAGATGGAGTCCACTCCGCAATTACGTACGAGCGAATCGCTCACGTGCTTATGTTATATTTAATTCAGTGTTAAACTCATGTCGCATGTTAACATTATTTGATGTGGTACAAAACTCCACTTTGAACTATAATTCGGTGTGTACTACCTGACCAATGGATGAACTTGGAGTATTATTCATGTGAGTAACATATGCTTTATCAGGAACTGATTTCAATTCTACTGCAAGACGAACGAATCTAGCACTTGATTATTCTTTTGATATAAAGCATTTTGGAAATTCTTCTTACAATGGACGAAAAAAATAATGCATTTCCTATTCTTCTTCGTCCTCCCACTCCGCTACACCAGTCAATCATGTTATATTTTTAACATCAAATCAATCAGAATTAAACGCTTTAAGACCTGACGCGGGGCTACTAATTTTCCATTCCCTTGTGAAAATGTAGCTTTCCGAATATGCCTCTGAGCCTCTTCTTCCTTGGGAGCTTTTATTCTGTACGTCACTCATGTCTGCTTTAATCAGTATCATCCTGGTCACATCCATTTTCTTTGCACAATAGCACAAATGATATTCTGTCTAATTAAACAAATAATTTACACGCGCTATTTCAGGAACTTTCGGGAAGATAAAGTGAAGATTTCTTCATCGTGTCCTTTCCGGTCGTGTAGTTTACATCTTAGATAAGCAGTCATTTTAACATTAACTACGATCTTTTTTAAAAATCTCACTTTCAAATATTTTCCTTGTGTCCACATCCCTCATTCTCACATCGTTAATCCGACATCAAAAATTTATTTCAATCCTGCCCCTTTTGCTTCTGACGAAGTCGGAAAGCACCAAACTAATCTCCGAATTCCAATGTTTTTCCTTCCGAGAATTAATTAATTAAACTCAGGCGAAAGTTATTTGATTTAGTTCTTTGTGAAAAAATATCTCGGAAGTAAGAAAAGCTCAATTTTGAAGGTAAACACAATTGTAACAGTGAATAAAGCAATCAGAATTCGTTAAAATTAACGTAATAATCAGACTAATTTAGGTTACGTTTAGTGGATTACACCGTATGTTTTTATATCTACTTTATCGATACATTTTTTTTGTCTAACTTCATTCCTAGTCGTTTCATTTACAATATGAAAGATTTTTTACATTGGTTCTTCCAAGAAGATTGTTCCCTTAATTTAAATTCCACAGGCAATAACTCCTATTTTTAAGGCCTTTTCTCAATATCTCATTTGTTTTTTTCCCATACATGAAATAATTTTGGCAGGAATATTCAGTGTGTGTCATCGTACACATAGCCCCAAGTTAACACATCACTCTTCACTGTATAGCTTCAAGTCTAGCGGTTTCTTTACATTCTGGATAACATGGCAAATATAGATAAAACTTGTCGTGTCCCGTTAAGAACTAGAGCTTCACAGGAAAGCACATGTAGTTAAATCAACCGGACGTATAAGATATGATTAATACTTTGGATACGTTCATTAAAGCCCACCACATATGATGATGAATATAAATATAAACTAAATAAAAATATAGAAAATTTTAGTAAATTTTCAAAATTTCTTAACAATCTGGTTTATAAGTTGAACTTCATGGTGTAGGAACCAACATACAAAGTAGACTCCTAATATTTTTCATCTTGCACAACGGTTTCATGAACCTATCATGTTCATATTACAACACTTTTGACAGATCTAATTTGTGCCCAAAGCTTCTAAAACAAAATCATGTAACATTGGAAAATGAGTTCGACACACACACATGAAACTAATATTGGTGCTCACCTGAGAGCGGTTTTGCTCTAAATTAATATCAGCAAGTTCGAACATCTGACGAAGAGTTATCAACTATGTACGAAATGTCTTCTTGAATTANCATTGGAAAATGAGTTCGACACACACACATGAGACTAATATTGGCGCTCACCTGAGACAGCGGTATTGCTCTAAATTAATATCAGCAAGTTCGAACATCTGACGAAGAGTTATCAACTAAGTACGAAGTGTCTTCTAGAATTACTACGAAAAATATCGTCTGTACTGACTTTCACAGTAGAATTTACAATTTGCATGATAACGTGATGAAATACTGTATACAATTTTTGAACGTACGTGTAATACGCGTGATTATAATAAGTATATTACTGATACATATTCCTCATTTTTCCATCGTTCGTCTGCTATCAAATATTTCTTTCTATATTATATTCTTCCAAATTACTTCTACTCACTCAGATCACTTTGCCTTCTATTTAAAAATCAGATTTAAATTACCTTCTATTTTCTTATCAACGAAGAATGTTTAAGATAAACAAATTATTCTGTTTATTATTTAATTTCGTTACAAAATTACTAAATTCGTATAATGTTTCACTGTTAAATAGTCAATATATTATAAAATAAGATAAAATAGTTTAATGATTTTCATTGAATAATTAGGCAAATTAATATAATTTTGCAACAACTATCGCATTGTTAGATAGTAATTATATTAAAAAATGATAAAGTACTACAAAATTATGAATACTACTCGTGTAGCAAATAGATTTTCGCAATAAAGAAAAATTAAAGCTTTGAAAAGTTTCGATTGACGCCAGAAAAATAATTCAAAATTAAATAACACTTGTCAATTCACAATAACGTGAAATAACAAGTCAAACTTATTGCAGCTGTTTCATTCCCTTCGGCAAATGCGCCTGACAATTTTCATTTGTGAAATATGAAATGAAAAAATATTTCCTGTTCATCAACCAGCTCATGATTTGAGTTAATGAAGGAGATGCATAAATTGTGAATGATGCGTTTTCGGCACACGAGGTTAAATATGATTCATACAGTTTTCGAAAGATATAAGGTATGTTAAAAGATTAGATTTTCTTAATCCACGGGAGTCGGGAAGAAACGTGATAGAAAACTAAAAATATAGAGTAAAAAATTATCTAATTATATTACACAAAACATAGTATACTAAATATATTGGAATAATTTCAAGATGTAAAACATCTTACAAAATTAACTGAAATTATAAAAAAAGAGCTTGGAGAAAAACTTCAAAATATGTGACGTAGGACTCACTACAGTTATTTAGTTTTGACTGCATTATATATTGTATAACAGTGCAAACTTGTATAAATCAATGTATGAACAATATTTAAAATAATATTATATCTACATGCAATAAAATTCTGAATCTTGTCAAAGTAACAAAAATAAACACATGTCTTAGTTTGCGGGGAAATAGTTTTAAAACAAACGAAAATTATGATGCGAAGAACTTTTCACTTTTATTCGTGTTTTCACGCGTTCACATGATGACAACGCCTACTAAAATATTAAGATGTTAGAATCAATTTGCTTTAGGATATTGTATACTCGTTTACCCAACCCAAGACCATAAAGTTCTGACAACCTTTGAAGACAAAGATGAGCGTCGATGGGACCCGATCGCTATCACATGACTTAAAGCGTCCATATTGATGGTAGCTCCCATTTCTAACAATAGTAATTAAACATTTCGTTCACCCCAAGGCACGAATCGTACTTCGTTTATTCCGTCGTCGTTAAACTGACAAAGAGCATCAATATGGTCGCCGTTTTCAGAACCTTATGTATCTACTGCATTGACCCAGCCGAAGTTGAAAAAGAAACGATTACAAAAGAAAGGTGAAGAGTATGATATTTAACGTTAATGATACAGAATTGCGGAAGATTGTGATGTACGCAGAGCAACATATGTCACAGTAGAAGCAGCGGGATCAATGAAGGTGACAAAAGCTGCGAGGTGGAGGAAGAATATTTAGCACACACGCAGTGATGCTACAGTTTAATTAGAGAGTCAAGGGGACAGCGCAAGAAGAGACGAAAGAAGCGATAAATCGCCACAGGAACCCACGCCGAAAATGGTGTCGCGCGAGCTATCCCATCGCATCACCCATTCACATCCTTTACCTTCGATCACTTCACCTCATCGTTTTACTTCGTGATCTCACATAGACATTGCGCAAAGAAATTAGAAACAGAGAAGATGACAAAGGATAAGAACCTTGTTTTGCGTGAGTCAAACGTACAAGGTGATCTAAAGATCAAATATCTATACGTCGTTGATGGATTGAGATGTCACTTTACGTTGAATTGTTGTATGTGAAATGGATGAAATAAATTGAAAAAAAATTGATCTCACCTATTCACTAATCTATGCCTCCCAACAATTACATTTTGAAGAGAAATCTTCGTCACCTCGGTTTCACTTCATATGTTTATCGTATAGGTTAGAACCATGGAGTCTTGTCCATGAAGATTCAGCATCCCCCATTCTCATTATTTGACCACCCCATACGATTTGTATTTCCTTTATATTCGTTCTTTCTTCCCATCCTAAAATAAGTATTAATTCTTTTTTATTAAATTATTCACTAATTTACAATGATTTTGAATGCTTCAGAATGTAAGTTATCAATAACGTTGTTTCATCTGGGTTTAATTTGCATCATAAAAACCACAAAACATGCGTATTAATATTTTTTTATAAAATATCTACCTAACGAGAAAAAAGACTACATAACTGTAAATATATTCATGAATTTTGGATTAATTACACACATCTCCAGATTATGTAAAATTACTGTTTTGGTAGAGGTTAACTTGAAAATAATATTATATTTCAGAACAATATTTTAATTTTGTTGGGTTTAGATAATTTATTTCTAAAATCAATACATACATTCAGGTGGTCAACATTTTTGACCTAATTTGTAGATTGTAATAGGATGACATTCATTAATATTGTGTGGAATAAAGCGCTCTCATCGCACTACATAGAGAATTGGTACCTTTATGAAAGGATCTATCAACTACTTTTATTCTACTTTTTTCTCTAGGATGTATTCTTTACAGCTCCTATTCAGTGGAATCCAACCCAACCGCGGTCGGACGCAAATTTCCAGCTGTGATTTACCGTGGCGGCCTGAGCGATGGTCGCTCTGTGCCCCTCCCTTCCCCTTACTCGGATACATAAAACAAAAGTAATAACTCAGACAGATGAAGAACGCTGTGTCTGCCTCGTTTTATGCGAGTCGTCTTCTAGTGAATTACGCTGCTCGGTGGTGCGCTCTCAGCTAACAGCGCCCCCTAGTGGCGGTCGAGGAACTAGTCACTATTTGGGGATGCGGTGAGGTTAATTCATGTTCGTGGTATCGTTTTCAAATATGATTTACCAATTGTCGAAAAAATTGATTTTAAGTGTTCCGCATGCGTATATCCCTTAAAAAATTTCTCGAGGCTCAACGTTTATATTTCTTGGACATATTTATTGCTGTTAAGCAAATGTTCTCAAACTTCATAAGAAGAAAGAAACTAGTGGTGCAAAACCACTGCACATACTTTCTCATAAACGTTTCTCCGTCAGCAGTATAGAGAAAAATTTGTATAGTGAAAGAGTCATTTCTGGCCTGGTCCTCCATATTTCGGTTGTCTTCCAGTGCTCTATTCATGCTCAAAGTCGCCAGATGAACTTATTATTGTCTTTTATTTGATATTTGAAAGAAAAATAAATATTCAGAATATTATTTCTAAACATATAGTGACATCTCAGTCTTATAAATATCGTAATAGTGTTATGTGAATGCAATGTAGTTGTAAACAGAAATAGATGCTACAATAATATTTAGCACTGTAAATGGATCAAGCAGAGGTAGAATACACTTATCGTAAACTTAAATGAAAGATATGATAATGATAAAATACATAGGAAGACAGCAAATTCACCGCAGAAACGAAAATACATCAATCTGTCTAAAGCGAAATTACATTTACCTAACACTTCTACGATATTTATGACTGACATGTTCACGCATGATAATTAAATAAGAAATACTGTGTCAAATACTTTATCAGTTATAAATTTAAGCTGCATATATTCTGGATATTATTAATTAATTATAATACGATCTATTATCTTACTTTTTAAAATTATAAAAACATTTTAACTAAATGAAAAACATTTGAAATAAAATAAAAGATTTAATGAATTATAATGTAAATTATTCATTCTGATCCTCAGTCACTTGAAAAATATATGAAAAAAAATCAAGGAATATATAATAATGGAAGATTCATTCTCCTCCTTTTCTCTATTAACTTACAAGACGTCTGAATCCCTTTGTAATTTCTTTCTTTCTGTTGGTTTATTCTCCCTTTTCTTGATGAGATGACCGCATTTCATCAACAAAATGTTCGCATTCTTTCGTGCTTCGCTACAGTTCTTGCTTTCAAATTAATTAAGTTATTCAACTTGGATAACCCGACATCTACAAAGAAATCAATCTCTCTTCTACTCCGCTTCGTTTTCCATGCGACAAAAAAGAATCGTCATTCACTCGCCGTAGTTCAAAGTATACCACCAGATGGTGGTACGAAACATAGTGAAGGAGAGACTTGGAAATGATTAATATTAAGAAAGCGTTTCGTGATAGGGGGAAAGTTGGGGTGACAGCGAAATGATCACGAACTTTGATTAAGATGTCGAATAATTACTTTTAGGAAGTTACCCCAAAGGATGTTAACGATGTTGCAAATAGACCACGGAGATATGACGGAAGAGAAAGATAAAATTTTGTAAAAGGCGAACGAGCGTACAGATGAAGAAAGAAGAATAGAAGGAGAAAGCGAGTAATGGAAGACACTTCTGAGGAACTCTGACGAGTTTTGGATTTACTGTTCATTATGAAAGAGAAGAGAGTTTCGAGAGAAAATAAGATTGAGGGACATATCATAGGAGTAAATGAGTACCAAGAAAAGAAAGTTAATCAATGCAGAATAAAAGTGTTCAAAGTATTTCATCTATCTCGTATTGCCACGTTTAAAAAATACATATTATTTCCATGAATAATATCTTTATTCATTAGTATTTGATAGCTTCGATGTGAACTTTTCATTATTAATATTAATAACACAAATATTATTAATATTATTATTTCTCTTATATTATGAAATAGGAAATACATGATCGATATGAAATTTATTATAGATCTTGATTTTAAGGTATTATTCGTGAAATAATTTCTGTGTCCTATTTATCTTACCAAACAGAATTTCCAAATATTTCAAGGATTAGAGGAAGTTAAAGGTAGATGTAGAAAACGATTTGTTTCGTTTTTATAACTAATAAAAATATACAATAAATATAATAAGGTTAAAATAAACTTTTGCGTGTTATTAGAAGTATGAATGAGAAAAAATGTTTGCTTACCTAAACTGCTTCACGTTCTGGTTGAGCGTCTATGAAGCAAAAGCAAAAAAAAATGTACATTCAGAAAAAAAAGTTACTTATACATTCAGGAAACTTTATAAGAACACAGGTACAACAAGAAAAGAAAATTAGAAAAGACTTGAAAACCCATGTCAAAACTATCGGTCTACGTAATGGCTGATGGACAAAGAAGAATTATTGCTTCTGAAATATAAAATTTTAAAGAGGAACAAAAATCAGTATGTAGGAAATCGAGTATGGTCTTAACGCACTTTTCTAAAAAAATGTTTTCAATGATTGAAATTTCCTTCAATTCATATACTTTGAAATACATTTTCTAATAAAACAATGCATTATTTTTATTGTACAACAATAGAAATATTGTATAAAAAGAATTGTATAATGGTAGTGTTGTATTTGAGTGAAAAAATTTAACATTTAACATCTTTTTACATTTATTATTTACTCTCGAAAATCTCTGTTTCTTAGCTATAAGTTTAAAAAATTAAAAATGAAATCCAGTATTTCTTTACGTCTTCACGAATTAGCTGTTCACACGATACCTAAGCATATTTGGGCAGACAAGTCACATACCTCGCCATTGCAATCGCGTCAAAACTGAAACCCAGTGAACTCTTTCCAATAATATTTTTCTATCGCGGAGAATTATTTTGTAATCTTGTCTCCAGGTTATCTACCATGTGATATATCGAAGATCCGACGCGTTTCGACTGCCATTCTGAAGTCTTCTTCTGATCACGTGTTTGTGTAAATGCCCTGAAGTAACAAAAATCATGTCGTCGAAACAATAGAGACTTTGGATATCGAAGGTCTAGGAACAACGCGTCAGTTTTGGGACACATGAAGTGGTAGGCAACTGTAAATCGAGACTAAAGTGACGCCGGTCGCGGAAGTGTAAGACTGCATAGAATTTGATTTATTTGAAGCAATTGGATTATAATAATTATGAAGCAACTTAATTGAGAATTTCCCCTTGTAAGTGCGTTCAGGATGATATGATATAGAATGGAATTTTGTAGTATGTAATAGAAGACTATCCATTACTGATAATGAAAGGAGGTTATCCTTAGGTAAATTTATTGCCACACATATACAAGATATATTATAAAGGTACCGCTGTAGTATACTTTGAATAGTTTCCCTTCATAGGTTCAGGAGTGCTGATAAAACTCCACCCTTAATAATTGGCACGCGTTAAAATACCTCCTGCATGTGATAAGAGAATTATAAGTGGGGCTTTCAGCACCGTTCCCGTACGCATGCTAATCGGACAGTCTTGAGCGGAAGTGAGCAGGGGTGGAATTCAGGAAGCATGGTTTGAGAGTTTCTGAGTCCAAAAAGGATAGCGAGGGTCAATGGGGAGGGATAGGAAACAGGGAAGTGAGCGGGTTTGCGATTTTTCATGGCAAAAGAGGTAGGCGGAAGAGCCAATCAGGTCAAACGGGCGCTATCTGAAGGGGCGCGATCTTTTGCGCCGGCCTGGCGTGCGCCGCTAGAGTGTTATCTGCGTTCCCCATAAATCGCTCTCCGCTTGAGGTCTACTGTTACCCCGAACCCGTCTCTTGACACATATTCTCTTGTTCTGATCACGATGCTTTGGTGTTCCCCGCCTCTTACAAAAGGTGTACATCACTATTCCAAACCCCACGTTGTAGTATTAACTCTTTAATGATCTTGCAGCAATATTACGAAATATATTTTAACTGTAACATATATAATCATTTTAATTTACATTATAAATGTAAACTGTGAGGGTATACTAAATTGTTTTGTATATATGTTATGAACATATGTGAAAATAGGGATTTTGTAAAAATGAAGTTACTACTAACGCTTACTTCATTTTCCGCTCTCCTGACTTATTAGGCGGTATTACTGTACTCGCATCGGAAGAGAAGTAATGAAGGAGTCTAAAGACCACGTAAAGTCGCGGAGCCAATACTAGTAAGAATTGTGAAATTGCTGACTCTTCCTTTCGCTGTAGACACGTCGCCGTTTCGAGTCAGCAGAATCTTATAGAACCAACATTCGGATGCTACCACCTAGATCAGCCGATATGTAGTACCAGTAATCATTAATTTGACAACTGTGACGCATAGAGGGCTTGACGTCTAAACTTTGGCCTGTCTGACACTGCCTAAAATTAGCATTTCCACGGTTCTGTGGGTACGCGGCATACCTTATGGAGTGGGTGGAGTTATACTTGACCACCGCCCACAGCAGACATAACACAACACCGCACTTGGTTACATCTAGGACTGTAGACAACTATTTTAGTGCATCCATAACAAATATATGATGTTCAAATTGATCTCGAACAGTTTGTTTAAAGGTAGAGAGTGAAATAAAAGATTAACCCCTCTCATTTCCAGCTTCACTGACGCTGCATTTATAAAGTGAAAATATTATAATCTCCCATCACTACGTAACATAAAAAAATTCTGACTCTTCCGCTCAGTATTGTAACTTCGTAAGCCCGGTTGACACATATAGAATTTACTTCAAAGCGGGTCTAAGGTAGGTTTTCTCGGAATACTCCCAGTTCACCTGCCTTTCATTTCACCACAACCATTGACGTAAATATAAATAAACTCTGCGGTCTTTGTTGTAGGTTGTTCGTGATAACATACAGAAGATACTGTGAGGTGTCGCCTTCTCTCTCGCAATCCACTTTGAGGGAATGAGGGGAGGTACGCAGTGGCTTCTGCGCAGCAGTTAGCAGTCAGAGAGGGGTATCGAGTTCCCCCACCCAAGTTGATGCGCGAGAGAGAGACTAACTTTCTTTTCTCTTTCAGTCATCCAGAACATAACCCTTGGTGGCCCTATTTATATATGACAACAACATTCACTCAGCATCGTGCGCATCTTACATGCTTCTTTTTCTTAAATGACGCTCCAACTCGCTGTTTGACCTCTTGCACAATATTTTGTCATGTTTTTCTACCACCGCTATTTTTCCACCTATTTTGGATTCGTAATTTTCTGATTTCCTCAGTGATATTTGCAACATCAGAGCCAAGACAAGTTTATAAATTTATGAATTGTTATTTTTACGCCCTTTCACCAAGTGGAACGTCATTGACAAGCTTAGCTGAACGCCGCTGATTAGAAAAAGAGACCGCAACTAAACCTTCCCGTTCATTGTGTTATTGTTGGACCGTTTCCATTTACTTCTGAAAATTGGGTAGGAATGTCCTCGAAGAATGTTGCAGAAGCGTGTGAACGGTGCTTGCCTTTCCCTTTGTCTTATAATATTTCTTTGAAAGTGCATTTGTCGCCATATGAACCGGGGTGAGGCCCCTTAAGAAATGTTGGCTGTATTATGCTATTTCTGTGGAAATAGATTTGACCAGGACGAGGCCCTTTTCGGAATTGCGGGATCTCAGAAAGAATGACTGCTACTATGTGTGAATAGAACACTTCCACCGGAAACTGAGACAATGGCCATTCCGGGAAGATTGCTGGCTGGTGTCGTCAGCAGCTTGTCTTACCGGTGAAGACACGGCGTTCTCAGAACGCCTGAAGGGTGACCAAGGTGTTGGCGTGCTCACTGTCTCAGCGAAGGCGTGGTCACGTGACCTCCGCTTCCGTATATATTGGGAGAATTGAAGATCCTCGAGGACTCGGCTGTGTGATCTGAGCCTGCAGGTTTGAGATGTGACCTGGCTAGTATTGGTCGCCAGACCACTTAAGAATTACTGCGGTAATTTAAATTCATTTGCTAGTAGTTCCGAGTGACGTAACTTGTATCAGTTAGTTATTCGGGGAAAGCAACTTGTAATTTTGGAGATTCAGATAACCTAGAGAGGTTTTCCGAATTTGTTGACTTTAACTCAATTTATTTATGTGTAATTAATGCTTTCTGATAGCATTACTTGTGTAATAACAGATTTATAGAGGTATTAATGATTTTGAAAGTTTGTCTACGTTGTAAATATTCAGATCTCTATTTAATTTGAATTAAATCATTAATTATTGTTATTTCACGTGTGTTTAATTGCCTGGGAAACCGAGCTGGTGGCAGCGGACTCTACCATAAGGGTTCTGGTGTATATGTGAATCACGCTCCTTCCCAAAAGAACCCACACTGCATCTGGGCTTGTGGTGTGTGGTTACAATATTATCCTCCCATTTTAGTTTTGGCCTTCCTCTATGTCTTGTTGCTATGGACTTCCACCTTATTATCTTTTGGTAATTCTTTTATCAGACATCCTTTCTATATGTTCAACCAGGCCAGTCTTCTTGATTTAGTATCCCTCGCTATATTTCTCTTATTAACGTGGGATTCTATTAAATCATTGGTTAACCTTCTGTAGACGTCATTACTTATCTTAGCAGAATATAGAATTCTCCGTAAAATCGTTCGTCCTATCCTCAGGAGATTTTGCTCGATTTGTTTTTTCATCACCCACATTTCATAACCACACATAATTACCAGAGTATTGTATAATTTTAATTTGGTGTTTTTGGATAACAATTTGTTATATAATAATGTTTTATACATATAATAATACCTGTTTCCTGCACTTATTCTTCATTTTATTTCTTCCTGTACTGAATTGTTTGTATTTACTATTGCCTCTAAATATTTGACGGAATGTACATTCCCAATTTTAACATTGCCTGTTCTAATTGTGCGACAGAACATTGATTTTATGGTGCAATTCATAAAATTCGTATTATCTGCATTTACTATTAGACCAATTTCCACTGTCTCTATTTTGAATTTTGAATAACTATCAGTCATGGTACCTTGTGTTCTAGCTAGTATTAATATATCATCCGCGTACGCACATATCTGTCTCAGTCTATTTGAGATGTCCTGTATAAAACCAAAGTAAAAAGTGGCGTGGAAAGCGGATCACCTTGTCGAACATCTTTATTGGTCTTAAAACGTTCAGAAAGTCGATTATTAATATTAACTTGTGCAGTGGTGTTACGTAGTGAGAGTTGGGTATGTCTTATTAGTTTAGGTGTTTCGATTTTTGCAGATCGTGTCGAATGCTTGCTTAAAGTCAATAAATAAGCAATGTATGTCTATATCGAATTCATGGATTTTCAAGGATTTGTTTCATAATATGTATATATAAAAATTAGAGTTAATTCTTAGCACTTACGTCTTAAACCTAGCAGGCACTAGCCCACGGTCACCTCACCATGGCATCATTTGCCTCATCAAGCAGGCACTCGCTCACGGTCACCTGTACCGGGCATTCATCACTCGCCGCAACATGTCTGCACGCTGCGGGGCGCACTCATCGACTTCTACGGTCAGCAGCACCAGAGCCATCTCGGCTCGTTGCTCATGCAGCATCATCAGCCGAGCCATTCGCCGCATGACTACCACGCCACCCAGCAGCACATCAATTCAACTCGACTCCAACAACCTCATCTCGGCTGAATTTCCAGGGGCATCTCATCACGATATATCATGATAACTCAGTATTGTATCATTCTTATCCATTATCTTCACATTGCATGTTTAATTAAACTATTTTTGTTGGCAATCATTACTAATCTACACCTCATCCTTTTCTCATTCTTTACTGTTACAAACAGTTGGTCCTTCGAATCTAAACACCCCATGTGCAGGTCAGTAAATTGGCTGTACATATTTGGGTCCTGTGAACCGTATATATTCTTTCATGTATACCCATTTTGTCTAAGGACATGAATGTTCATACAGGCATCGTCAAATCATTTCCACAATTCTTAGAAACATTTAAGGATACCCAAGGTTTCTATTGTTCGCACCACAGGTCCTGACTTACGATTGTAGTAGTCCACAGTTATTAGAACATCATTTACTGTGGTACAGTCCAAATTATTTCTTTCAACCTCTGACAAAAAATTGTGAAACAATGCTTAAGACTTGAAAAGACACTTTGTTTATATGATTTTTTCTCTTTCATGAGGGAATACCCTGTGCGTAATCGTTTTTTTTCGGTTTTAGGTACCAAATATGCACAAAAAGCAAATATTAATTTTATATATTAGTAACTAGATTCAAGTCACTTTTACACCATCGTGTATTTTAAGTCTCCAGGGAATACAAAATTTGTTGATAAATTTGTAACAATATTTTATATAATTTAAAATTATATTATGAAATTAACATTTTAATTCAGTTTTAGTAATTCCGTTGTGAATATTATTTTCATAGTGTGTTAACATTCAATACAGGGACTTCTCATTCGTCTTATCATTCTAGTGGAACAGAGCTGGAATTTAACACGTTAATTTGAATATTTGTAGAATTGTATTGCTTGTCCGAAAATAATAACTCTACCACTGGCGAGTGTTCGGAGGTATGATGGCTTCTTTCTATCAGTGCTATAACGGTGGTAATAAAACCCTCTGCGTGTAAACGGTTTTCGTTTTAATTTTTGCCGGCTCCCGAACGATAGCAACCACAAACGAAATAGATATAATTATTACTCTGTTGCACTGCAAGTAGATCAAATAAGCTATAGTCTTCGCGTTGTCAGTATGATTAATTATCTCTCTCTGCTTCAAGATATGTAGTAGGAGAAGATGAGGATCAATGAAAATCTACGAGAATGCAAGGGAACAAGGATATTGTATAACACAACATCCAATAACCTACTCGGGGAGAGACGTGTGCATCGTCTACGGCCTAGTGAAAATTGCGACGGACCTGTACTCGAACCCGGGACATCCTTTTTGGCCGCAGGTGTGCTAACGCTGCGCCACCCACCTCAACTCTCGAAGCCCAAACACAAAACACACCTGGCTTGTTTTGGTGAACCTGCGCCACACCTCATACAGGGGATTAGTGACTAAAGGTGACTCCCTATGCTGGGACCACATGTACCTACGTGCAATATACAAACTTCCCCCTCCGAGTAGGTACTCGGAAGTTGTGAGTTAAATTTGCATCCGATAGTATTGTATTGTAATTAAACATTAGTACAAGGAGGCTCGAATCCGAGATGGGTTTACCAATAACTTGGCCCACGTGGAGGAGTTAGTTGCAGTTCTTAGTAATAGTTAGAGTTATTGATACTAGGATCAGTAGGAGGAGGATAGAAGAAGGAGGGTTCGCTTTTCAGAAGTCATAGCTATATAAACAGGGACATCAATGTGAAAAGCTACAAATTTTATCTTGTTCCACCGGGAATTGAAACCAGGATGACTTGGTTATGTAAAAGGACGCTACCACCGGAGGGGCTAACTCTTGATGATCCAAGTGCAATTTATAATTCTAATGTACATTACATTCTATAACGTCCACGTGTCATAATAGCATTAAATCTTCGCGGAAATCCAATTTGTGTACAATCTGAACCAATTCCTACATCCCATTGTCAAACTAAATGGGCACATACATGTGTAGCAGAAGCTACATACATCAACAACTCTGACTAAGTGAACCAATAACTAGATCAATTAACTAAGTGCAATAAAACCCCTCCCCCAGCAAATACTAGAATATTCCCCCAAACAATGTGAATAACAATATGGAATATTCTAGAAGCAAGAACAAGTGAACAACTAGACGTATAATTGCTACAATGAAAACAATATTAAGTTTAGTAAATTTCTAAAGTCATAAAATCATAAAACTGGACACATAATGTGAAATTACGGTAACCACGGTGATTCTACTTGTTATTCAGAGACCTTTTTTTTGTTGGGGCTTTAGGGCTCGTCAACAACGAGGTCATTAGATAGAATTTCGAAGATAGAAATTATTCGGCACTTGATGTGCGAAATCTTTCTGTCATTTGATTTCGACTTAGAAGATTTTCTGAGGCCGGAGAATATTTCAGTCACAAGTTTCGGAGATAGGTTTTCTTCAGCACTTGAGACGTGGAATTGTTATATCACTAGTTTTGACTTGGTAGAATTTCCGAGCTCGTGAAATATTTCAATCACTTGGTTTCGAAGATAGAATTTCTTCAGCTGGGCTAGGCTTCCCGTGAGGAGCGATCGGATTTGCGATGTTATCACCTCGGGAGTTTCTAGCAGAGTAATTTCTTCTGTGCCGTTACCTATAAGCTAAACAAAGACAAGCGACGAGCGGGAAGACGTAATACTGGTGTGAGGCTCGTCTATTTAGAGATAAACGAGGTACGTCTCCGTTGCACGCGGCACGCGTCTGTATCAAGGAGTCTTCCACTATTTACAATGTTAGGATTCCTTGGCGTCGAATGCTGATGCTAGCTTGAATGTTTGGCGATCGTCATAGCGACCAGTATAAACTACATGGCGCATCGTCGTAGTTTTCGGCTCCATGTATGTAATGTGGTACATGGGGGAGGTTCTTTGATACGTATTAGGTATGAATATGTAGAAATGTACTCCTACAAGTATGACAGCTGAGTTCGTCAACAATTCCTGAAAACTAATATTAATCCAGTTGCCTGCACACTCACGAATGTTCTTTAGTAATCGGAGATTTGGCAAAAACGGATTGCTTGTTTACCAGTTGCTTTGTCGTCGTCAGTTTACGCTAATGCGGTTTCATGTGGTCAGCACACAGAGTTCATAAACTGTTCACCGTGAGCTTCGTCGTATGACTAGAACGCGGTGCCGGAGAACGCAGAGATCCTTCCTCTAGTGCGTCTCGGTCATCACTGAGCTTTTCCTCTAGAATAACAAAGTTGATTCCCTTGGAAACCTGGCCTGGGGCAGAGTGAATATTCAGAAGCACGTCTGTTTCGTAGAGCTCCCGAGGTTAGACTGAATTCTTGCTTGCAATCAATAAAGAATGTAACCTTCTTTCCCTTCTGATTCGTCGTGAAGATTTTCATACGTCACTTGGAAACCTTTGTTGATTTTCTAGAGGGTTTCTAACATCGTCTCTTAATATCTCATGTCTTTGATTGCGTTGATTTTCAAGAAGGTTCCTAATATCCTCTGTTAATACCTCTGGTCTTGGTATGGGTAAGTAAATAAACATTTGTCTTGTCTTGGAATACGTATACATAAACAACGCGTTCGGTGCACTGAGTGCATTGAGCATTCTGTGGACTATGTGCAGCATGTTTCGTATTCACGTATTCCGTGTAATATGTAGCAGTGTTGCTACTCATTGAATTGCAGTAATTTACATATTGAACAAAGTGTTAGATGTTCCTATGAGACTTCTAATTTGACAAACTTGTATATTTATTGAAATTCTTCAAGAATTTGATCAATGAGTGATTTTCGGCTAGCAATGCTAATGAACTTCATAATGCTGATTATCTTAACGAATTATAATATTTCCTAATTAAATTTAATAATTATATATCATTGTTCAGTTAATACAATAAGTGCTATAAGAATTTTACCACGAGTTGATGAACTTAAAGGACTTGTATAATGAAGAATGTGGTGAAATATTAAGTAGTGATGAACTGTGAATAATTGATTTGAACATTCCTTATAATTACAATAAATTTTCAAATGATTAATTAGTTAATTGCATGTGAATTTGTGTTACAATTTGTAACGGTGAACAGTCAGTGAAGCTATTGCGCAACATCGTGTTGTGGTGTTTCGTAAGAATTTACGTGATAAAAAGATCAATGAAGGTTAGTTATATTTCCTTTCTAACACCTGTACTGTTTCAAAGTGAGGATCGTTTGGTGGTGTGAGGAGCGGAGACCCGCCACTAGATCTCCAATAAGTAGTTAATACTGTGCTCGCGGAGGGTCTACGTTTCAAACAAGGTGTTTGAAGGACAAGCGAGATACCAGTTTCAGAAAGGAATCCTTCACGAATATTTGATTTAAGAAAGGTGTATGTAAAAAAGAGAATTTATGTTTTCTTGATTTTTCATTATGTTATTCAAGTCAAATTTAATGTAACTCAAGGAAAATAATTTTTCATGTCGCGTTTTCGGGCCCCTGTCTAATTGGTCGAGCGAGGGGACCCGAACGTGACCTTCAGACGCGGAAACATGTGGCTCAGGAGAGGGAGCTCATTAAGGGAGGTGTTTTCCTAAGTGGAGAGGAAGGGTAGATTGGGGTGAGACTCAGTCTGAGATGAGCACCCTTTTAATGTTTACTCACACATGACGGCTTGGGTGGCGAAGCATGGGCCAGGTCAGAGTGCTGTCTCTTATACACATCTAGATGTGTATAAGAGACAGCTGTTATACTCTGCGNACCCATGTCAGTAGTGGCCGAAATAGGTAAGGAACTATTCGGGAGCCATCGCAGTGTACCCTATGGGGGTCGACTGAGATGTGGAAAAGGTGGGAGTGACAAGGTAGGACACCGGCGTCCCCTGTAGGGGTCAAATCCGGATGCTCGGGTAACGTCCATTCTCTCGACACACTCTCCCCTCGCGTATGCAAACGGTCTCTTTACATGTGTCTTGATATGCTTTCTCAACATTGCCACCCGGTCCCATGACCTACTTCCTGAGCAACGAACCACTTTGTCTTTACATCCGTGGAAAACCTTAGTGTTACTATCATGTCGTTAGACGAAGGGCCGCATCGCCAGTACTCTGCCCTTGCCTTTACTTTACATAAAATACACATCCTTTCAACAAATATATTACAAATGACACGTAATCATTTGTGAACAATACATGCATGTGAACAATACAACATACAAACAAAAAAACCTTTTTTTCAAAATGGTGGCACCAACGGTGCTTCAGTAACAGACATTGTTGACTACGATTAACATTAACAATTGAATGAAGACTCTCACTGACAGACTCCTGCTTCTTTCCTCTCTTACACTTTCCATAAATGTATACAGTAATCAAGAGCAATATCCCTAAAACATAACAGCCCCTATATTAATTCCCGTAAATGTCGCATTCTGAACCCACTCTGTTATTGGTTTCCATACTTCTCCTTCTCGTTCCATATCTGATAATTTTATCTGAGGCAATTCGTGATAATTTTGTTTCCGCAAAGTTTTTAACGTACGCTCCAAATCTGCGGACTCATTAATACTCTGTAATCTGGAAACAAAAGCTGATTCATCATACACAAGCGGTTCTACCCCAGGTTGCTGTATTTCATAACTACCATGAAACTGTGTCATCGATGATGGCAACAAAAATAACTAAGTTTCTATTTTACACCCCGCGGATAAATGACACTAACTCTTAATTACCAATTTTCTACTGTTTCCTTCACTCTATCCCAACAAATCCACTGACGCTATAAAACCATTGTCCTTGCGAGCTGCCCCTGAAGAACACTTCATATGGTTGCTTCACAAGGTTTATTTCACACACTTTCACGCATGTCTTCCGCGTTCTTCGTTACACGTTGTTGCAGTGTTACACGTTGTTGCAGTGTTACACGTTGTTGTAGAATTCTGCAGAAGGGGAAATCTCGGCTCACAAATGAAGTCTTGAATTTTCCTGCAATGTCCCATGAAGTCGTCTGGTAAAAGGATAAAATGGAATTGGTTCTTTATAGATGCTACGTAAGGAGACTCGGGTGTGAAGGATACGGTAAGAGATAGGTTTTCTAGTCGAAAAGGAATTGGTTTTACTTGAAACAAATCAAATATTGATTTAGTTACAATGGGTAACACGACTATTATCATCACTCTGTAGAGAATGTATTGACAAGGTGAACTAATTTTCACAGATATGTTTTATTAAGTTGAAGTATTATTATTGTTGGATATTCATGAGAATGTGGATTGTTTAAAGTAATGTAACAAATAATGCAGTAACCCTGAGGAAGATGCAGATCAGCATTGAAACGTTAGTGATTTCCAGTGAATACTAATAAAGTGATGAACCATACATATTGCCTTTACTAATACAACCGCATATAATTAAAATTAACCAATTAAAAATTTTCATATTGAATATATCTTTCTGGATAAAGCGAGTAAATTTTCAGATATTCATAAGGAATAATCAATTTCGAGAATCAGGTCTTCGAAGTACACGAACATAAAACATGTATCATGTATAGTCAGAAAACTCTTATCATAATCACTATAATAATACTGAATATGGTCTATTCATTCTCCTAAAATATGATTCAAGCAAGTAACTAATTTTAATTAAATGAAGGGATGAAAAAAGAAAAAAAAACTTTTTATAACAGAATTTATTCAATGTGAATAGTTATAAGAATTATTTCCAAAATTTTCAAAATAAGTTTAAAAATATTCAAGCTTTAACTACTGATGCTTGGCATTAACTTTGGAACCTTCAGAGCAAATCGTCTTATTTCCACTTCATTTGTATTCTCTTCCCAGGAGATAAACAGAAGTTAATTAAACTGAGTCGTTTTCTTACGACGATTCTTCTCCGGGGAAAGTAACAGAGCTAGGATTCGTAGACAGACTTTGAACGATGCAGCTGTACGGATGGAGGAGGAAAGGTATGCTAATTTTGCAAGAACAAATGGAAGGTGGGATCGCACCACTGTCTTCGTCCAAGGTATAGAATACATGGGTCCTTATAAATAAACATCACTGCTCCTGCTTAGTAGCACAGGTCGGGTCGTGGAGGTGTAAGGTTTGCTGGTATTTAGTTTATGAAACAATGAACAAGCAAATACGAGGATGGGATAAAAATATGAACGTGTAATAACATCTTTAAATAAGGTAAACCCGCGCATTATGTAAACAACATATGAAATACATCTTGTATATTCTGTTTAGATAATTATTAAGTAAGAACCCACTATTTTTAATCGATTTTTATTTCACAGAGTGAACTATTGCATTTGTGAAACATATTATGTTAAAAACTTTAGGTCATCTTATTTAATATTATAAAGAAAGTATAGCAGTACAAATATTTGAAACGTGTCTTCCAGACTAACAAAACACTATTATGTAATTGAACACGTAATTATACGGTAAATGTAACATAGCATGCCTTTTATTGTTCTGAATTTGTTGAAATGAATGTTGAATTTATTTTGTGAACTTGTCAGCAAATAATGCACAGCTAATTTTGTTCTCTATGGTTATTTTTCTAACAGTTCACTTATTTTTAACCATACAAATTTATACATAGGACGAATATTAAATGTAACCTTTCAAATTACAATCCTGTTGGACTGATTTCGTAACTGAACCTCTTAACGAAATAAAAAGTTAAGTTTACCCATTTATATTTATTAGTTAAAGAAGTAAAACATAGCAAACAAGAAGCAAACGTAAGATATCTTACAGAAGTTATGTTTCAAATGAACGTTTGTTTGAGTTATAAAATGTAAATGGACAAGAAAATAGAATAAATGCATTTGGATTTCAAATCATGTTGAATAGATTTTATTTAGTTAAAAAACAGGGATAGAAATATACTGAGCAAATAAGGCACATTAAAAGGAAGAAATATACGTGACAGAAAGGACAATTGGAGTTTATATATATAAAGAACTAAATATTACAGCCATTGACGAAGCATGTGATTTTTGATAATGAAAATATTGACAAAATATTGCATTCTAATTGAAAGGTTAGCTTCCAAAATATCCAATAGAGACAATGCATAGTTCAATTATATTTTGCAACGTTGAAATAAAGATTAAACAAAATAATACAATTCGTTGAACTTCTATACCGAAAGTCATGTTATCAAAACTAGCTTGGACACTATTAAAATAAGAGGATTACGAAAATTCCTTTTCTGTGGTGTTTAAGTGCATCTGTTTTCGTAAGACAGTCGTCTCGAGCCACTAGATAATGCTACGAGACATTTCATTTCATGCAGTATGTATTTCATGTTTTTAAGTGTTTAGTCTTTGTAACTACAAAACAATAATGTCCTAATAATAATATGCTAGAATTGTCTATATTTTCACATCTCAACGACATTACAACTTCTTCACTAAGTATTAGAATAAAATAAGCACCTCAGTGATATAATTTTTTTTACGTAAAATTCATACTGAAACACGTGACATTGAAAGAGAAAGTAAAACAACTTTTTTTAACTTTTAGCCTCCGTCACTATAAAATAAATTGCCTCTTTTCATCTCCTATTCATTTAAAATTCAACATAATTTTTCTAAATCAGAATGTCACAATTAATCAGATTAAATATCGCAATTAGTATAGTTGGAAAAATCAATTTGCAATACAACTAATGTTTTATAATTGTTTGCGTCACCTCTGAGACAGGTAATGTACTACCTTACGTAAAATTATCATAATCATCATCGAATTATCAAGTAGTGTCACCTTGTAGGTAGATAAGGAACGTACCACAATACGAATTTAACTTGTAGAATTTAAAATAAATGATAAAAGAAATAGTACATATTTAAAACAAGATTACGTACAGATAATATTATCCGTAATGCTACCTCATTTGTAGCAATTAGTTAACAACGAAGAATATGTAAAGGATATCAGAAAAAAAAAGATTCAGCAATTTCAAGTATGTTCCGAAGCGCTGAACCACTACCCTACTGCACTATATCCCTCCAACCAAGTTATTTTACCTTTCTACCCCTTTCTCTTCCAAAACACCCAATTCCATGCTTAGATAAAGCTTACAAACGCTTTCGCATCTACAAAGAGCACTGCCTTGGTGCCACCGTGTTAATATCCTTCGCCTCCGGTCGTTGGGGTACTTGCCCTGGGAATATGGATGACCGGGGCAGACCTCGGAAATAGATTAGGGCATGGGGCCAGATGAAGAAGGAAGGGTTGAGGTTCTAAGCTCTGACGAGGGAGAAGGTTGGATGCAGGTGAGAATTCGGGGCTGAAAGCTGTTAAGTGCCAAGCGGAGGTGGGTAGTCTGCACGGGGGATAATGCAAAGGATGAGTGGCGAGAAGATTAGAATCACGTTAGAGAGAGAAAAAGGACTGAACGTGAAGATCGGTACGGAATCAGTGGACAAGGGACCTAATAAAAATAAAGAACGTTGCAAAATTTTGCGGAAATTTTGAGAAACATTTGACTTCATACTTTCTTATCATAAGAAGTAAGCAAATCGTTATAACTCTCAATAAAGTTTTGTTTGGAACCTCGTAAAATTAAATATCTTATATGTATTGACATATAAAAGAAAACAAAGAAAAGTAAAAGAATCATTCTTGAAAAACACTCTTGATTTTTTTGTTTTTTGTTTCAGGCAACTCCATGCTACGGCTGAATAATCACCTTCTTCTTTCCTAAGTGTCAATTAGTACAAAATGTTAAAATGTATGCATAATAACGACTTTGCCTCGTTTAATGGCGAAGGAAATTTGCCCTTCTTCATCTTTGGTCAAATTGGCATTGGTAGGAAAATCCCACAAGGTAATCCCACAAGTACTTGAAAAGATGGTTTGATAAAGATACATGCAAAAATCAAAACTCACTAGTGCTTAGCACAGCAAGTGCAACATAGTGGAACAATGTTTTTTAATGAATCGAAACTAATTTATTGCTAATCATCCAACTCAGGATGATAATGAACAATCGAATAATTCATAAACGTCATTTAAATACGAACTGTATTACACACATAAACATGTATCCATTACATTCAATTTTTCGACATGTGGAATCAATTACTTCAAAGAATGTTTTCAGGCTCGCAGTCAAAATAATAACTACCGTATTTTACAGACTATAAGACGCACTTTTTTCTTTAAAAAAAATTGCCTCCAAAATTTAGGTGCGTCTTATACTCAAAATTAATATAAAAATGTCCAGTGTTTGATTTAAAATTCCCGCCGGTCTTAAAAATGGCCATATATTCGATGCCGAGGAAAACTTATCTCTATCTGACAACATTGGATTCAACTGGCAGCAGCAGAACACCGATGCGACGAACATGAGTTGCGGGGATTCACAAGCTTGCTAACACTGTCTCCCTCCCGCCCCGCCATCACAAACCCAGAACATTGTCTAGCCTATGATGCGTCATTGCAGTCTACGGTGCCAGTGAACTTGAATTGAAAGTGACCCGTCTACCATTTTCATTCAACTTGGGCCCGAGAGGCGAACGGGATGGCGCAGTCGGTAGGCGCATGAGCGCGTAGAGCTCAAGGTCCCGGGTTCGAATCCCGGTCCCGTCTCCCATTTTCATTCGACGTAACATGATTAATCTGTTACCTGGCGGTGAGGTTCACCGTAATCTAAGAGATTTCTATGATAAGTGATCATTGTATCTATTAACGATTGTTGCCATGTATATTCAATTTGAGGAGGAGTACAATCAGAAGTACAGTATAATCGTTTGTCACTTCAAAACTCACCGTATTTCATAGGTAAATCTGTAAATTTGTTTGAGATAAAATGAAGAAAATTAATTCATTTCATGAAAAGATTGCGATAATCTTACAACAGAATCACAATTCAACTGAAGAAAATGAAAAAACAAAACAAAAACGAATCAACAAAATATGTCGTTCCTATCGTCAGTTATTATCGAGAGTGCAAACCAAAATTATGATTTTTTGCAGATTTTTGAATTTTCCGACTTTCCTTTGTAATTGTTCCAAATTTTTTCCCCGAAAACATTTCCAGAAGAACAAAATGAACAAAACAGAAAAAGAATTACGCATCGTTCGAATCGTGAGTTATGATCTTGAGTTTATACAAAAATCCCATAGTAAAAATCACTAAATTTTTCCCGAATTTTCCAATTTTCCGGGCAATTGTTCCAATCTCTCTCTCCCTATAAACCTCATTCTATTACGATCATTTTTTATAGTTGGTCAAATCGGTCCAGTCGTTTTCAAGTGATGCACTCACCAACGAAAATCTGATAATTTTACTTTAAGGCTTTTCAAGGCTTTTCAATTTACTAAGAATGTATATTGGGACTAGAAAAAAAATCAATTTTGTATGAAATTTAATTTACTGAAAGTTTCAATTATTGTGAGTGGCTTGTAATAATTAAATGTGGTGTTAATAATTTGAATTATCAAACATATTGCTAAAAAATAAAATTTCTGATCCGTCTGCGCAAAACCTTGTGATGCAAATGTTTCGTGACGTAAAAAAAGAAATAACAAATAATATAATGAGGTAGAACATTGCAGAGAACGTGAGCTATAAAAAGGACACTAAAAAGACACAAATATATTAATAGTCTGCCAAGTTAGAAGCATAGGTTTCAAGGTAATACGGATATCATCAAACTAGTTTTGATGTATGATTATTCTGGACGGAACCTCGCCGATGTCATCCAATTCAAATACCCTGAAATACAATGTTCTCTGTCAAATTTATATAGAAACCAACATTTTACTTTTTATTTAACAAGACATTTTCTTGTCTGAGGGCAAATAAATATTTGAGACACTCGTACCTGGTTCAGTTACCCAGATGTCAGCTCACCAAAAGATAACCACAAGGGTCATTCCACGTCTAGTTGTCCAGAGGTGGTGACTGGACTATTGTATATTATTTTTCTTTATTTTTACTCAATATCAAACCATTTATTGACTACAGTATTTTTTTTTTTTTACCGATGGTGATCATTTTTGTGTATGCGGATGTTCAATCTCATTAAAGTAATACAAGTAACTGTTGAAAAATAAAGAAATCGGAACTAACGCTTATGATGATATAATAAATATTATGATGTTACATGATGAAAATGTGAAACACAAAAATTAGTTTACAAATAACTTATAAATATTGTGGTGACCAGGAATGTGTGAGAGGGAAAGGTAGCAAATGAAATTGTACACATAAAAATACATCGAGATAGAAAATGAATACAAGGAATGATTTACAAGCTAGCATATCGTACCTTAGAGATATTACGTGCGTGACACGTTTAACACAGAGGAAATCCACAGGATTCATAACACCGCTGGCAAAAAACAGGCAAAAGTGGTAAAACCAAAAGCGACGGTACGATTTGCGGACGAGAACTCCGCCAGGCGTGGTCCCGACGAACTGCACTTTTTATGGGAATGAAAATTAAAAATATAATAATAAATCACGCAAGCTTAGATTAATCCCGGAAGAAGGCGGTGCACGCAGAGATGCAAAAGGGCACGACCCCGGCGAATACGGTAGACGGAAATGAGAGTGAAGGAGAGGACAGAGAAGAGAGAGAAAACGAGAAAGACTGCCCGTCGCAGTTTGAAATTAATGTTGTCACGGACAATGGTTGTGGCGTCGCACTCGCCACTTTTTAATATCCCTGCATATTGGCGCCCCCATCCCCTTCTCCTTGTCTCGCTCCACACCCACGCTTCCGCAGCCCTTCGCTCTAGTACTGCCTTTCGGTGCTCTCGGACGAGAAAGGGCGGCCCTAGTACTTGTCCCTGCGGCTATTGTGGGAACAACCACTTCTACCACACTTAGACCCTCTCTTGTGGTGGTTTCGAAGACACGATGATGCCACAGAAGCAGTAAATGGAAACGTATGAGTATTATAACCCTTCAGTAGGGAACATTTTTTATTCAAACTCCTAAAATACTGAAATCTCAAAATATGTTAAAGATTGACATTCTAGGAATGTACAGCAACCACCAATGTTCCACCTTTAACGAGCGTAACTTTTACAATGAAATATATCCTGTATCGTATAGTATATTCTTAGATATTTAAAGGTGAAAGAAAAAGAAAAATAATGCAATTCAACGAGGTATTACTTCCTTTCTTTTTCTGCTTCAAATTAGCCCACAAAAATAAAGCAATACTTTTTGAAGAAATAATCATACCAAATTAATATATTTTTACAACCCACCCTCCTCTATTACTCCGAGGCTGTTTCAATGGAAATTAGCGAACTTGATCTAGAGAGCTTGAGGAGGCCTGAAATTATCAATCCACATTGTCAGATTTGCTTAGGCGTTGCCAAGTGCAGTAAAATTATATTCCTTCCAGTAACCGAAAACATTTATGTGCACTAATTATGTAAATGATATATTCCAAAAAGATTGCACCGTTGTTAATATCATGAAATATGATCAAGAGGTATATAATTCACTGGGTTCTTGTTTCTTCTCTACTTTCCACAATGATGAGATGATGAGACACACTCTGCAGCCTGTCTCGGAAGTTTTTTCGTCTTCGGAAGCCTAGTCTTCTTTTCAAGTCACTATCATTACGAAACTAAATAAGACTGCCAAAACAAATGCTGCGTTCTTGAAAAGGTTAGACCACTCATAATGTTTCTGAAGCTCTCGCATCATCTAAACCAAAATAATCGAAGTTTTACAAATATTTTGTCAAATAATGTTTGAATATCTTGGGGTCTTTGTGAGAGATATTACATTTGTGAGAAAATATCTTACGGGACTTTGTAAGTGACATTTTTATTCAATCCACATCAGGCAACGCAGGTCGTTATTTTCATTATATGAATTTTTGTTTCATAACTACTAATTCTTCTCTGTAATTTTTATTACACATTTATAGAAATAGTTGTAATTATTTTCTTTAAATATTTGAATTTATTTTTATGAATTCACATCCATCCATGCAGTTATCAGTTATAAGAACGTATTATTACTTCGCAAATTTTATGTATTATTACTTCAACAGCGGTGCCTCGGTATCAGTTATCCAACATCTTTCTCCATCTACTTCCTCCTGAGCCATCCATCGACTTGACACTAGGAGTTATAGAATGATTTGCCAGAAGGTAATTTTGACTGAATAAACATTTCATAATTGTCGGTGAAGTATGTTGTGCCAGATAACAAGGCATGAACCGAATGGAGTTTATTTCATCTGCATCGAGGTGAAAATTCGACGGACCAGGTCTCGGACCTGGAATCTCTTGCTTTTGTCGCTGATGTGCTACCATTGTACCACTAGCCTTGACTCCCAAAACCCGTACACAACTTCAGGATGCGATTTTGAACTAACCACTTCCGAGTACCAACTCGGGGTTAAAGCTTCGTCTACAGCCAGATGAAAATTACCACGGACCCGAGACATCCTTCTTTTGTCGCAGGTCCGCTGCCTCTGCACCACCGAAGTTCTCGGAAGTTGTGTGTTCAAAATAGCATCCGTCACGTAGGTACGTGGAAACCGGGAATAAGTGCGTCCAAGATAGCAAGCCGTCTGTGGTCACTTATCCCCTGTATGGGATGTGACACTGGTTCATCGGATCAGGTCAGGTAAATGTGGTGTATGGGCTTTGGGAGACGAATTCATCCTATGTATTCTATATTTATTCGATGCTTATTCTATGTTTGATAAGTTATTAAACATCTCGAAACAATCGGGTTCATAAACAGAAACTTTTAGAAGAAAAACGCTTAAGGATGATATACAATAGAAGAAAGTCCTAAAAGTTAATATTACGAGGAAATTGTTTTTAATCCACACAAATTCTTGGCACCGATTTTCGTTTATTAAAGTCATTGTACAACTAAATTTACTCATGTGTTGTGAGCTCTCAGAATTCATATTTTTTTCTTTAACAATATTTTTCCTATATCCTATTTTCTCGATATTTTATTGTTTGTGCTTTTAAAAATATTCATCCATTTATATTAATTCTTCCGCGAATACATTCAAAATATCTTACTTTGATTTAAATTGATTCTATTGAACGTATAACAGTATTAAAAATGAAAATTAAATATTTCATCTATATGAGTGCATTTTTATACTCTATTTTTGCGTTGAAGTAATCTCTGGCATATTACTTCAGGTCATTTTCAAAACGAATTCTTCCTCCCTTTGACCATCCCGATCTATGAAATATACTGTACTTTTTATTCCTTCTTGGAGTTCATGTATCACATTTACGTTTCCTTTATTGCCCGAAAATTTTCATTTTACAACCCGGGAAGAGGAAAATGGGTTGTCACATCGTAGGGCTTTGTGTGACATGCAGAGCGGGCTAAGACGTGTTGGAAATACTGCATATCCATTGAATATCCATTCACTGAAGAATATTTTATCTCTCGAGGAAATATTTGAAACTGGGTGTTCCTCAAGTTTTCAGATATGCCCAAGAAACCACCTTACATTTGTTTGTTCTTACTCACAGAGACCCAAAGCATTATTTGCGAGTAAAAATGTCTCATCTTACATAATAATAATAATAATAATTGTTCAATTAATGGGCAGTAAATTTCTATTAGAAATGTGAACGATAAATGTACATTAGTTTTAACTAATGTATGGAAAAAGAAGTACACTCAATGTTACTACTTACAAGTTTTTTTTAACAGAGAGAGGGAGAGGAAAATACTATATGTGGATTGTCTTTCCTGATTTACAGTATCTAAATTTAATATATCGGAAAAAGTATACGTATTTCGTAGATACACTTAATTTGTCACTTTCATAACGAATGTATAAATAGATTACAAAAAGAATTAATGTATTGAGTAATAAAATGTATTTAAAAATTATAAAATTTACCAATGAAAATAATTTTATTGTACAAATTGGATATGTACAAACTCATAAACGGTTATAAAAACGTAGCTGCTATCACATGACGGCCATTCAAGTATTCTGAAAATGATACAATCGATAAAACTCTTTTACGGCCATTTTACTTCTCTACATTTCCCTAAGCAGTTTTAATATTTTAATTTATTTTGCACAGACAGTAAAAGAACTGTCAAAGACGAATGTATATTTGGTGTGCAATAAAACGGAAGAAGTACCGGTACAAGTGCATGCGGAAGTAGTCACAAGGGAAACGTCGAACGATGCGGTATCGGGCGAAACGAGGTTCAGTGCGGAAGGGGTTGGGAGGGAGGACGGCAAAGTCGAAAGAAACACACATGACAGGCAATAAAAGATAAGAAGCAATGACAGTCGGCTCTAGAGTTCTTTAGTGGCCTTTAGAACTCGGATATAGATATTTGATGTTTCAAGAAGCACTTATATTCAGATGAATAGTTGCCGAGGGACATCTATCTTCCTGTTTCCCGCCATTTCTGTAATCGTTCAGTGATGGACACACTTTGTTAAAGAACTACTGCATAGGATATATTTTCAATTATCTATTATTATAAAAATTATATTATTATTATTATTATTATTATTATTATTATTAACCTCCACTTTCACTGTAACCTACAAATAATTTTATGTTCGGAAAAAGTATAAATTTATTGCGTATCATAGTTATTAGTAGTAGTAATGATCCCAAATGTATGTTTTCAGAAAGTTATTTGTCATTTACAGTTACTGATGAAATTTATTACTCCTTTTTAAGAATAAATATCCATTAATAGTTAACATTAATTAACATGTCATTCATAAAATATGTCTACATGGCGATATTCATTCATTCTTAGGTCACGAACCATCTTGAGGCATTCCTATTCATGATACTCATACAATATCAGTAAGAATCGTCAACAAAGAATGAAATAACATGAACTAATGAAATAATTAATTTTTGCGTTATAAATTTTATGCACTTTTACAATATGAATATTTTCTAACTAATTTATTAGTATGTTCTTGCATAATAAACAATAAAATATTTTGTGCATATTTTATATTACCGAAAATTAATGATTCCTGTTTCTTAGAACCAATTTTACAACGCATCTAAATTATATTGAACCAAATTAACATTATTTTATAAGACACACATAATTTATGACCGTTCAACTATTCTAAAACATTTATACTTCTGAAAGAAACCCGCAGACTATGTTAAACGCAGAAGGTCTGTTTACATAGTTCATAAATTTGTGACATTTCAACACCCGCATTGTGGGTCATGATCTCCGAATATTATGTAAGACAAAAATTTCGCAATACATTTACATCATTTGAAAGAAAATATTATTCAACAGTTAAATCAAAAACTAACACAAAAATTTCGATGATTTTTTGGTCTTTTAATTAAACAACACCTATATGCAGATAATTTTGCTAAAATACCTGCACAAGGATGATGAGGTTCGAAGGACCAAATGTTTAAATAAATTAGAAAACAAGGAAGGTGGATGAGGTATGGATTAGCACCGGTTGCCAATAAAACAGTTTAATATGACATGCAATATGAAAATGGAGAAAATAATGAAGATACAAAGCTGAATTTCTGTGATACACTGATGAGATGATCCGTTCCTTAAAAATTTAGCTGGGGTGGCGTGGATCGGTGTCGAGTTGAATTGGAGACCAATGAATTGAAGAGAAGATCTTCGAGTTGCTAATAATTCCTTCAGCTGTGTCCTGGTGCAGGCTGAAGCAGAAGAGGTCGGCTTGCGTGCCGACTGACGAGAGTACTAAGGCGAAGTGAAGTTGTCTCCGCAGAAGAGGTTTGGAGAGCGAATGAATGACCACCTTGTTTGAAGCCGTCTCTTTGTAGGCGCGAGCTGCATGTGCGATTAGTGGGTCGATCGGTATCGTGATACCACAGTTTAACAACGTATCGATTATTTATCGATATCGTGAATATTACGTAGTATTACGGATATTTTTTGTACAAAGTTCTGACGTACTACAGCATCGTGATTTACAAATATAAATAATAAAAGAGCTTGTGATTAATTACAATTAAATTACAAAGAAATAGTTTTAATATTCTGTGTATAAATGGTACACTTTGTAAGATATGAGTGAAGGATAATTTTGAACGCTGTTTCACATACTAGTAATTTTTCTGTCGCTGACTTAAAAAAACTTTTATATATCTTTCATGATATAAGCAATACAATTTCCAGGGAACCGTTTTATTTCCGGAATACTAATTACCAGGTTATTTTTATTAATATGGACTGGTCTCATCTTTCAAAAGTTGAAAGGATGCAATTATGTCACGTAACATTCAATATCGAACACAAATTAAACTCTCAAAGCAATTACATTGAGACCATTGATTCAGATATGAATTGTATTGATAGAATGTGTTCCTTCCTCTTTTTCTTCCTTTTAATAAATTGGAGAACAAGGAAGAGGACACTTAGAAACCACTAGCACACAGGAGAAAGTGAAAATTCATTTGAAACTATAACGATATAATATTGAACTTTAATGGAGATGATAACTGATCAATGAAAAAGACGGTAATACGATATGTTTTTATTATTGTACTTCGATATTCTTTGTGAGTAACTCGTTGTAAACCTGGCTGTCAATGTAATTTAATAGCTACAAATACAGACGTATAATCAACATCAATTAAACAGATGGTACCAACAGAACCAGAAATGTAGCATCCCTTAGCTTCACAGACAGGTAAGTCTTGTAAAGTAAATACAAAATAAACGCACAAAATAATAATTTAAAAAATAAATGTAGAAAAAATTAAATGTAATTGAAAATCAAAAAAATGTAACTACAGAAACGTCATTTCCTTTGTCTTTTATCGTAGGTGCAAATACGTAGAAGATATATGAACAGAGATACTTTCATTTAAAATATGAAAGACAAAGTTTAAAAGCCTGAGAATTTTTCAAAAATTTTAAAGTGGTATTTTTAGCACCTCTATCATCACATAAGCTCAGATGTACCACAATCTATTTTCATACAAACCACACCAATCTGTAAAATTTCTACTCAATCAGAAACTTGTGAGGGACGAAAAATCAACCACATTTTTTAAAAGTAAGGACAACATACGTCTATGCGAACATCGTAAGTTAAAAAGAGGAATTCTTTATTTTTTATGGTAGCATATTAATAACTCGTAAGGTTTTTAAACCAACACCATTATTGTAGTGATCCTCTTACTTAAAATTTTGTCTATTACCTTGGAGCAAAGCTATTCTGTGTTTTTGCTCTTCCTAAGATTCCAACATACTCGACTCCTACTTTTTTTGTCCAAAATTCATTTTTCTACTCACTGAAATCAATAACTTATCTCATTTCCAAACTCTTGAATAAAATCCCATCCCATCTCCCACTCAAAGTTAGTCGCCTCAAACCCCTTTACAACCATTCCACCTTTCAGTATTTCTCTTCGTTTTCCTTCCATTCTCTTTACGACTTCATTATTAGCTTAATTTTCACTTTCCCTCCAGAGACAATATCAACTTTCTTTACTCAACCCTCCTCTCTTCTTGGCCTCAAAATTTTTCGAAGTAATTAAATGGTATTCTTCCTCTGCTCGTTTCTGCCGTCTTAATATTATTTCCAAGTCAAACCCAGTCATATTTTAGGAGCGTAGTCTTACTTTCTTAGTCAGCTTCTTTTAAAATCAATTCTCTTGACTACATTTAGAAACACGTCAATGAATAAGCGAGGAAACCAGTATATAAATACCACACTAGTTAATTAACAACAAATGTTCAACGATATTTTCTTTTTTTTCAAGGTTTTCAAGGTTTTTTCATTTTTATGCAATACACAAGTGCCTGTTAATTTTCATATTGGAAGCGCGCGCAAGTTCAAAAATCATTCTCATCACTTGAGAGATTTGATAGTCTAGTTCTTGGTGCCCACATTTTCAGAAGGTAAGAAAACCATTACTCTGTGAAATATTATGTTACATCAAAGTTTATTCATTAACTCCAGAACGTTCAGATATTAAAAAAAACACCTTTCTTGTTTCCAAAGTACGAATATTAATATAAACACTTCAAAAATGAGTATATTCTAACTTGTTTACACCTACATTTTAATAAATACTAATATATATATATATATATATATATATATATATATATATATATATATATATATATATATATATATATATATATATATGTGTGTGTGTGTGTGTAAATAAACGTTTTCTTCAATTAATGCCTGCTAAAATTATTGTTCATCAACAATGATGGAAATTGATAGAGAAAATATTAAAAACCATTCTTGCAATTCCTAATGTCCTTTTTTGACAACTCAATGTGTCAAGGTAGCGACAATTTTCAAATATTGCAAAATCTTGTCAATGAGTCGAACTGCGTACAGTAATATCAAACTCGTCTTTGAACTCTTAATAAATAAAACTATTTTGTTGCTGTACTTATCTAGAATCATAAACAAAATTTAAGTCTCGCGCATTCCAAGGTTATGAATTCTTTTGAGTTTTGCCTTGTTGTGAGCGTACTAACAGAGGAAGCGGGTAAAGGAATCCTTTCTGTGGCTCAGGAGTTAGCATGCTTGTTGCTTCCGAGTCGTTCCGGGTTCGATTCCCGAATGGGGCCAGAAATGAATAGTAGCTTTTCACTTGAAAGTCCCAGTTCACATAGCCGTGACTACTGAGAAGCCCTCCTCCTTCTATGCACCTCCTACTAATCCTAGTATCACTAACTCTTACTATTACTAACGACTCCAACTAACCCTTCCGCGTGGGCCAAGTTTTTGTTAAACCCAGATAACTGGACAAACTACTAACAAGAGGCCTGCCATCCACCTCGTACTTTCTATCGTCCGTGTAGATATTTCAATAGCACGCTACATTTCACATTTACAAGTACTACAATAAGAATAAAAAGTGGGGAAGGATAGGGAAAATGGAAGGGCTGAGTTTCTGTAGAACTCCAAATATTCTAATGTGCTTCGCATCAATTTCACAAGTTACTATACAAAAAAGTATTTACAAAATTCTTGTCTACTGTCATGTTGATAATTTCATTTGAGTTTTTTTTTGAGAGCCGTTGAAACGCTCTGAATTAAAATAAACTCTTTGTCCGCCTAACAAATGTTACAAAAAATATAACAACTTAAATATTTTAGGATTTAGGGAGTATTAGAAATTTTAAAACTAAACTCTTTATAATGTATGTAACAAATAATGTATATAATTTTACTATCTCTATAATATTTTTAATAAAATTTTGTTACATTTCATTTATAAATTATAGTTTTATGCCATCTCATAACTATCAAACTGGTTTCGCAGACTTACTTTTGCCAGACTCCATATTTGGTCTCGTAGCCTCACTAGTGTACCGCACAAGTTGATCAGATGCGGCAACTCCATCTGAATATATTTCAAAATTTTTGCGTTCCATTCCACAGAAAGGAGTTTCCATAGATGGTCTTCGGATTCCACAGTCACTTTGCGATCAGTATTCCGCATCTCGTAAATTTTTTGAGACCTTCTCCATACTACAGAGACGCCTCGGCGATTCCTTTGGTGAGAAAGAGGAAAGAGAAGAGGTAGGAAACAAAAGCGGAAGTCGTCGTCGCCGCCATCGTCGTCGTCGCCGCCGCCGCCGCGGCGGGAGCAGCGGCCGGCGTCCAGAACAAAAGAACAGCACGTCGCGAATAATTAAAGGCGAGTAGACGAAGAAAGGCGGGCGCTGCCGCATTGCACGCCGGCTGCGGGACACTGCGGGACAGTGAAGGTGCGGAGGAGAGAAGGTGTTGGGCACTCACTAGTTAGGAAACACGGGAGAAAAAGAGAGGGAAATAGGCACGTGGTCCGCAGGAGGATACTTCTTATTAACTGTCCTAGCTACTGACATAAATATTCATTTAATATTTACTAGAAGAACTACCCGATGGTACCCGGTTTAAACCAATAATTAGTGGATATTTAATTTTTTTTAATAATTCACAAATAAAACATCAAAGATACAAAAATTTACATCTACATTGAATGAAAAATTGATATATTTTACCTTGGAGTGAGTATTAAAACATTTGTCGACAGGTCTGGTTTGTTAGCTTATTTTGCCTGGCGCGTTGCACGGTGATGATTTATAATATTCTAAATTCATACAGTTTCAATATTTCTCTACTTTCGAGTTATTAAATTAAATATCATAAGTAATACCTACAGTTTTCAGTATTGAATACTAATATACACGTATTTATGAATTATTTTAAAATACAGACAGAACGGAAGTACACTTCTCGCAAAATGCTTTCTAATCAAAGCGCCAAATTTTGGAAAGATTTTTTGGACTTTTCCATTATTATTTGGGTGTAAATCAGGATGGTTGTAAAGAATTATGAATAAAATAGAATGATTGGATAATTAAAATGGAGGATGAAAACGTTGATACCTATAGTGTAATTTGATAGCAACAAAATTCAGTTTGCGGGTTGAACCATTTCCAGAGAAGTAACAACGGATCGAAAGTAATTTGTAAACGTTACAATTACCATTTCAGCAATTAAAGGATTTCATATCTGGTTCTATATTTGGTTTCACAGTAAACTTTCGAAATTTTGCTCAGGAATTTAGTTTGGAACCGGTTGCGAAAAGTAATCAAGTAGAGTTAATTGTGTTGATGCACAACTAGCGCAATCATGGCAATAAATAATTTTTTAAAATAATTAAACTGCAATATTAGTGAATAATAAAGGAATTAATAATTAATATATAAACTAATTCATACTAATATATAAATATGAAATGCGAAAATGAGCCTGTTTCCTACTTAAACACGACTAAACCACTGAACCCATCGTGATGAAATTGGGCATGGAGATAGATTAGATGTACAGAATGTTCCATCAAGTACGAAAAAGCTCTGGAAACACGAGGTAATCAGCTAGTATCTCTATATAAAGAAGCATGCGTGTCTTTCACTCAAATCTGTTTGATTTGGTATTGAGGAAATATTGAGCACTTGACCTCAAAATACAATAGAAATATAATTTTCGAAATATCATGAAATTGGGCAAGGATATGGTTTAGATGTGCAGGATGAACACAGAATAGATTTTATTTTTAAAATACGTGGAAGAAAGATAGAAAATGGTTTCTGACGATAAATGTCGATGACGTGGGGAAAATTCGCTGTATTCCCTTACACTGCCTGAACGATTAGAGATAGGTTACAACTACGATTGGCAATATTGGTCGCCTCAAAGAGTTGTACGGAAATGTTCGCGACAGCATATTTCTATACAAAGGGTAACAGTTAACACCCATCACTGTTTCTCACCCCTGCAGAATTATGGTACTTCCTGATGAAATGTTGTTCACTTGTTCAAAATACAATTTCTAAAAAAAAAATACCAAGCTCAGTCTTTCCCAAACTTTACAGCAATGTTTCGGATTGCTTGTGAACTCTATCCGCCCTCGTTACGATGTGGCATGTAAAGAAATACATTGAAACATATTCAAAAATATATTACACATGCTATTTTTACTTGCACTAAATTATGTCTACAATATAAACAGTTACGTAACAAAATAAAAACTCGCATGCGTGGTCGGGATGTTATTTCAATGAGAAAAATAAATAAAATAAATATTGATAGATAAAAATATTTTACGAAAAACTGTACTGATAAAATAATAAACAATTCAAAGAAAATTGAATAATAAATTTAAATATGTAAATACATCAATGATCGCGAAAATTGGAGTTATGTACAGTTTTGAAGTGTTTGTATACTTATAATATTAAAGTTAATTAATAAATTAGTTAATTTATATTATATCATCGCATTAATTCATAAAATAAATCATTGAAAAAATTTTCAAACTTCATAAACAAAATAAATAAGAATATTTCTTATAAACTGGAAACAAAATCGATCTCTTCATTCAGTTTTGATTTACAATATTCTGCTGATTAATACCTTTTAACGTTTTGTTTCAATTTTAATAGTAATATTTATTTTATCTGTTATGGATTAAAATTCTCTGAAATTCCATTTTCAACAGGTATGATGTCTGAAATTGCTCTCACGAAGTGAAACGTAGCACTTCTATTTCAAACATTAGGAGCATTGACGGCGCTAGGATTTTCATACTAATAGGTTCTTGATATTTTAAGGTCTTTAGCAAACAATACAAAAGATATGTAACCAGGTTACTATTTTAATATTTTAGCTAGTCACTTAAATAGGTGGTTTGCTATTGATATGAAATTAAAAAAAGAAACTAGCACATAAAAAGTTGGGTGTGAAAAACGATCAACCGTGGGTGACGTAGATGTCGCTGCAGTCATAATCTGATATACATGTTCGGAAAATCGGGAAGCTGTGGCAGGTAGCACTGAAAAAATATTTAAAACAAATAAAATAGATGTGGATAACGGATGAGAGAGGAGTACATTGGCAACGCGTGTGCTTACGATGTCGTAGTGACCTCGGTATCCCGCGAAGCTTTCTCCCAGGATATGCAGATGATTACTCGGGAAAATCCTTCAACTCAACGCTATACTCGGTAATTGAGGAAAGGCGTGCGTCGACGCGCGGTTGTAGAAGTTGTTGCCACATCTCCATAATTCAAGGTTGTTAAATGCAAGGTAGATGAGGATCTCAATAAATTTATTGAATTCCAATTTTTATATCTATAACATTATTTAATACCACACACAGTTTTCGACCAATTACCTTTCATTATCAGAACTTGCATGCATTAGGAGACAACTGTATCTCCCCATGCCTTTCGACTGAACGACAAGTAATTAATAATATGGTGGCGCAATAAATATATATTCATTATTTACAAGATAATATCACCTTACGAATAGATTTATATATATATATAATATCTAACGTACCCAAAATGCACGTGGGGAAAATAATATTGGGTATAGGTTATGATAATTATAATTAATAATAAGGTTCGGACTTCAGATGTGAATTAACAACGTATATTCTGATACTAGTACAAACATTTATAATAATTATACAATTCAAGTAATACCCACATAAATCACAAGAACAAATGTAAAAACCCTTTTTCATACAAATTGCATCACGTGGTTTCTAGCTCACAAATAATGGATCGTGCAATTACATCAATTAATACCCTAAAATTTAATACAATAAAATACTAGGTTCAAAACTAAGCACGAAATGTGCTCTTATTATTTCTTTATCTTGAAGTTCTATCAAAAGTTCATCAATTTGCTTGATTTTTAATCTTCGTTCTTCTCGGAATGTTCAAAATGAGTTACAGTTAATTTGGAAAAAATAATTATTCCAATGCAATTTTCTCTTTATTCAAAGATTCTCATTTAGCATCAAATTACAACAATTTAAATTACGTTCCCTAGCTCTCAAAACACACACTGGAACAATGTTCGCCTCACAGAGACGTAATACTCACAAAACAGCGAATTATTCTTCAGAAATCGTCGTGTGCTCTCACCAGTTCGAGAATACCTCTCGTATTCGACAGGCTGCCCCAGCTGTGATGCTGATGACCTTGAATCGTCGGCGTGCTACCAGGCTTCCACACCACGTGGCCTCGTCTGCTCTGCTCTCCCCTCGAAAACGGCGTCGAAATGTTCGAATCGAACTAATGCTTTTCGAAAATAGGTTGTAGCTTCACTTGGAGCTTTTCCAAACGATACTATGATTCTTTACGTTCGTATTACTTCGGCCGTCCTTCCTCTATTCTAGAGTACTATAAAACAATATCATGAAAATGATATTCGCCGAAATTCGATATTCGTTCTTACGACAATTATACAACTTCGTTAATCAACTTTGATTAAGAAATGCTTAACCGGTTCAACTTCCCTTTTGA
>NNCF01127662.1:256053-304031 GCA_002313205.1 Laupala kohalensis
AATTTTTTAAAAGGTAGATAGATAGATATATTATAGTATAGGTGGGACAGCTAGAGGACGCAGACCTAAACGGCCATTCGTACCCCTTAATACAGTTAGGTATATTCCAAACCCGGGATCTTGCTGAAGGACACCAAAGATTGGATTTTAGCCTTACTGATATCCTCTAGGTTCGGTAAATGTGAACCTAGGTAACGGTATCTGGTTTGGGGAAGAGTTTCGCACAAACAGATTACATGCGCGGAGGTTTCCTCCTCCATGCCGCATCTCCTACACATTGGATCCAGACTGATGTGTAAATGTCTCCGTAGGGTATTATGGCCAGTTAGTGGGCCTACTACTTTCCTTATACGACTCCTACCTAAGTTTAGTAGGACCTTCTTTTATTCTTGGCTTGGTTCAGCAATTAACTCGCGGGTCTGCAGTGCTGTATCCTGTGACTTCCTGATGGTGAGATGTTGCTGGTGTGTCCAAATGACGATCTCCAGCCTCACCTTTCGCGGAGATATTCCAAAGAAGGGGTCCGGGTCAACAAAGTGTCCCTTGGATTCCAACTTTGCCAGTTCGCCTGCCGTTTCATTTTTCCACATTTATATATGCCCAGGAACCCACCAAAGGGTAACTGGGTTTCGTTCACAGAGTATTTCTAGCATTCGTTGGCACTGCCACACAAGTCTGGATGTTGTTGTATAGGCACAGTGCTGCCTGGCTGTCGCTGCATATATTGATGCGGCCACAAAGTCCAGATATATTTTATATGTGATTAACGCAGGCAAGTATAGCAAATACTTCTGCCAGGAAAATTGTGGTGTATCCCCCTAAAGAGAGGTAGAGCCTTGTATTAGGTCCCCAGAACCCGGCACCAATTCCCGCTCCCGTCTGTGAGTCATCTGTAAACCAAATGTGGCCCCCAGTCTGGAAACTAGTCCCGACGCCCGTGACCCAATCCTCTCACGTGGGAAGAATTTGTAATCCAAATTATATCCGGACCCCAATCGTTCCTACCAAGGGTCTTGGCACCTGGAAGCTTGTGAAAAGTGATGTTGGTCAGGATTGATGAGTGATGTGTTTAAAAGGTATTTATGGAAATAATTATTTTGCGTGGTAACGTTACACTTTTTTTCATGACATGCTGGCCTCATTGTCTAAAATCCCGAGAAGGTCAACCTCCATCTTTCTGTTTTTAACACTGTTCTGTTTCAACAACGTATTTAAAAAAAATATAATAGTATGTTAACAAATCATAGATAGTTTACTTAAATATATCTGGTCAAGGCTACCCTTAATTTAAAAACAATAAACATCACAGTGTTCACAAATAAATTATCTTTATAGTCTTCTTTTATGCTTAAGATTTTGTTAGAAAGTTATCGGAACATGGTATTCTGACCTTACTTGGTCACAATGAAGTCAGTAAGTGTCATTGAAGTCCAACAAACTTCGAGTAAGGTGTTTCGAGACTTTTTCCACAATTAGGTATTATCATACATGTCTTCAATCGTACCGGTGCTTCATGGTAGGTTTGAAACCACTCACACAGGCATGCGTGAGAGCGTAAAAACCATTCTCGAAGCAATAAAGCTTAGTTCTTCAAATGTCAAACCAGAATAATAAAGGAAATCTCTAGATCGAACACTGTTCTACATTTCTTTTTTATTGTGTGATTACGTGATTTTCACGTGTCTTATCGTTAATTGTATATGTCAATAGATCATTTTAGAAATAAATTATAGTGCCTAAAACAGAGTATTGCCATATTTTTGAATATCATTATGTACATCAATATACAAATGTCACATAATTTTTTAGTTCCTTTTTTGCGTAACCAGTTGAAGTAAATCTTACAAATGAGCTTTAGAACATTAAGAAATGTGTCGACGATTTCAAACTATTACTTTTTCCTTCTCGAGAAATCAGCATTTAAAAATTACATCAAGAAAAGAAGATACTTGACTCATATATTTAACAAGGGTGTTACTTGATTTCTCGAGTCGTGACAATTCTGGTCAGCTCTCACGCTTCTGATCATGGTGGTATTATCACTATTCGCTGGGAATTGTCTGTGAGTTACGTGATGCATTGTGTATTGTCATATATTATTCATATCAGTTCGACTGTTCTGCGTACATTGTCTAATGCAAAATACGAAAACGGCAGCACCTGTCGTATCATCGAGTTAAATTTAAATATCAAGTAGTATCCTCTATATTGTTGAGTCTAGTTAAATAAATGTAAACGTTCATATTATCGCACTGAATGTTAGTTTCATTCAATTTCATTCAACAGCTATTTATCCCATATTTCAGATGAATTATCCAGCTACAATTCATTGTTCTCGGACAGGTATGAAAGTGAAAGCTATACACTCCCCAGGTGTCGCGGATCCCGTTGCACTGTTGGAGCTCTAGCACTCATCCTCTCCTGTCACCACAGTTCAAATCCACGGCAGAGTGAGGGATGTCACAGTCAGTCAGACGCTGTTGGAAAGCGAGCGGTCGCTGCCGAGGTCCCCGCCGCGGTTGTCGCATTTTCGGCTATTCATACATCCACGTAGTGTGCAATGGAATTCGATGTAATTCACATGGGGACTAAAACAGTAAATTTCCATACTAATAGAAAATTATGCTTACTTCAGCAAGTTTGTCTGCTGCGTTTTAGTGGTTGTTGAGCACCATCTCCGTAGAAGCTAAGCAAGTGCTCTTTGGAATAATGCTCATTGATTGAAATGTGATGGAAATTGTATTTCGGGAGTTGTTAAAGAAGAAGAGACAATATTAAATGAGGAATAAGTGCGAATTCTGGTAAAGGAGCAACACAGCTGATAAGCATTCTTATGAAAGGATATCAGATCCGTTTTAAAAAGTCTATATAGGTACATATATGAAGAAACATTTAAAGAAGTAGATGAAAAAGGATTAAATAACATGTAATGAAATCATTAAGAGGCCTATTTCCGTTTCATAATGAGTCAAGACATTCATATTGCTATGAGATGTCTTGTAGACTTCCCTTAGCAATCAAAATATATTTCTTTTTGTTTTCATTCAGTAAATTAATTTTTGTTTCACAAAAGTTATACACTAATGAGTTTTAATCTTTGGATACGGTAAAGCAAAACTTATCTAAGGTTCAATGTGCGATATGTGGAGGATACACATACAATACAATTCATCATTTTTTTGAGTTAAAGTGTTAGCCTTGTTTGCAAATATCTCTTGTTTACAATTCCCTTGCTAAAATATTATCCAAATCACTCAATTTATCTATTTGTTGCCGTAAAAATTTCTTGTAACATTTATGAATAATGGCATCTATTAATGGAAACCTAATACGAAAAAAATATTTGTAAAACAGTTATATACACAATTAACTCGCATGACTCCATTAGTAAGTAACATTAGTATTGTATTTATCTGCATTCTGATGAAGTCAAATGACGGCAACGACGAACTCTTGTTCGCATTCTAACCCACGAGGGCACTGTAAAAAGTTAATGTTTGATGAATGAAAATAATTTGTAAAGTAATTTGTTTCGAAAATGAATTATTTTCCATAAGAAGATGTATTTTTTCCAAATATTAAATAGACATTATACTGCTTGAATAAACGGTAAGGTGTGTTTTAAAAACTCAACTGGTTTGAGAGATAATAGAAAAATATGGGAGTTCAAAATAGATACGAGAATTATAGAAAATTTAACGTTTACCAAGTTTCCTAAAAATTATAGCACAAATACAGCATAACGTATATTAATTGTAAACGATAAACGAAATGAAAACTGTAAATGAAAACAGAAGTAAAATAAAACTCTTACGTCACTTACATTACTAATTGTTCATTTCCATTAATTTCGAACTCAATTATATCCTCTCTATAAACACTACAGACAGGAAAGAAATAATAAATACAGGAAATATTTTGACTCTAGTTAAACCGAAAATAATTGAAAGTATTTTCAAATTCTGGAAAGGCAATTGCAACGGATAAGAGAACTCTGACGCAGAAACAAACGAGGAGCGACCTGCTGTCATTGGTTACAAACATTCCGTGGCGAGTGCATGTGCGTCTTAATTTACTGGTCAGCTTATTGGAGGCCATCCTTCACAGTGCGGCGGCCGCCCCCACAGTCACTCGCAGAACTCCTCCCCAGCATATACCGCCAGACCGCCAGAGGTCTCTGCAGTCACGCAGAAAAAAAAAACTCTCCCTTGTTTCGACGTTGCAACAAGGTTTCTCGGTCTCATTTTGAAAAACAAAACATATTTCAATGAGTGTAATACCTAGGCTCGAAGTCGTTTTATAGAAAAATGAAATTAACGTTTTTTATCTGCTGACCTTTTATGCAGTATTTATATTAAGGTTTTTACAAACACAATTGCAATGTCAAATTTTCTGTAAGAATTACAAGGCATCATATATAGGGCAGAGTTAGCGCATGCTACGAACTCAAATAAAAGAACACCAGGAAAAAGAATTTTTTCCGCTGCATCAGACCAGTGTAATAACTTCACATTTTAGATAAGAAAGAAAATTCTTGGAAACGTTGTTCATCATAAATGTTGCACATTAAAAGTATAGCAGAGCCTTTAATCTACAATATTATACCGATCATTTAACAAGTATTTTTAATATCGTATTATGNATAAATGTTGAAAATTAAAAGTATAGCAGAGCCTTTAATCTACAATATTATACCGATCATTTAACAAGTATTTTTAATATCGTATTATGATACCTGTTTATTTTTAATTGCTTTTGTTTTTTGTGCGTACTGAGTAACTATCAGTCACGTAGTCATGATACATGTTTATTCCTACCTGATCAAAGGTTTTCGAGCTACGAAAAGGTTGAAATATTGTGTTTGTAAAATACTGAATATGAAGTTTACGTGAAAGGTCGTCAGATGTAAATGTTAAATATTATGGTAGATGTTAAAAATATTGAAAAAAATGAAACTATGGGAAAGTTGGTTCCAGGGTAACTTTTTAAGATTTTACGAATTCAATATCTACATACATAGAAACATCACATTTCATTGTATATTTTTTTTAAACTTCAAATGTTACCACTTCAATTATTCAGAGTAAGAGTTCATATTTCCTAATTATATCAAAATGATTTTATCATCTATATGAAATCGGAAACACTAAGTGAAATGTTATAAAGTTGTTATCAAATATTTATTTCACGAGATGTTTTAGAAATGTGAGAGCAGGTTCATATTAAAGATTCTGACTAGTGTACGTATGTAGCTATCATTACACGAACAGGAGTACATGAAATGGCTTTGATTACTTTAGAAGTGTATTGTTTAGTCAAATATAATTTTTACGATCAGTTATGTTTGTTGTGGAGAATAATCCATTTGGTTTCACTTCAAGTTTCTGAATTCTTCCCAAAAAGTTAAATATATCAAACTATGTAGTAAATTCAAAATTGATGTACGTTACTTAAACCTTGTATGTGGGGTTAAGATGAATTTTTCCATTCTGCGTTTCTCAAATGATAAATAAAAGAATGAAATATTTTCCACAGGACATGGTAGGTGCTGATAATAAATGACAGTTTAATGCAAATTTTGAAAACTTTGCTTACATTCTCAAGCATTTATTTTTAGAACATTTATTTTCTATAAATTTATTTAGAACTGAAATGAGTTCAAGAAAATGAGGTTGACGCCGAACCCATAGAAATTAATTAACTTTACTTGTGACTGAAGTACTTACAATGACGGCCTTGCCATCAGCGCTTCCAACCATTTTCAGCTTTCAAATCATGAAGTACAGGGCATGTAACCGAGAGGAGGAAGACCCACCTCTCAACATGCCCACCACCACAATGATTCAAAACCATAGCTAACGTTAAAAATATGAATGAACACCGAAACTTAGAATTCAATTCCCTAAACATTTGAGAGGTAGGTCTTCTTCTTGTGGATATTGGTCTTGTAGCTCATGAACTTAACGTAAGCTGCAACAAATTTTGATTATACTTCCCAAAAAGAGGTAGATTTTATTTTTGACCGTGAAGTTCGTAAGTTACTTTCACATCTGATCGAATCAATGAATCTTAATAATTTAAAAACCATGGGATTTGATTTCATGAGTTAAAACAGGTAAATTGAATTATTTCTCTAAATAATATATTGTTATTTCATGAAAAAATAGGTAAGTTTATTTTCTTTTTTATCAGGTCCCCAGTCTCCACAGTCACACTAATTCAGATTTTTCTACACTTATCCTCCGTTACATTGAACGAAGTGATGTGGTAGGTTGATTCCGTGAAATGAAGTAGCTTAATGTGACTATTTACAATTTTTACTGATTTATATTATACTAGCTGATTACCCGACTTTGCCCGGAATTTTTCTTTTACTCGGGGAAAAAATAACATCCATCTATATTCTAAGATCAAAATACTTTTACTTACTAGTTTTTAAAAACATTTAGAGCATACTTATTTTTCAAATTTACAATAATATAAATTTAATACAAAACTTATACAATACTCCATTTCACGGGAGCTGCACCGGTTGAATTTACGGTTCCGAGGCATGTCGCGGCTGCACCATTTCATTAAAATTCGTGTAAAATCTCAAATAAAGATGTTTCTTGTCTTTGTTAAATGCAAAAAACAACAACAAATAATCTATTAAATTTGAAGATGATTGATTTTTCCTTCTTAAATTGAAGTATTTTTACAATTCTATTTTTAATAACATTTTATCGATAATTTAGGTTTATTTTCGTAGATAGACATATGCTGTCACGGACTTTTTTCTAGAACCCTTTGAGACAAACAATATTGCCATTCATAGTTGTCATCTATCTCTAATCGTTTCGGCAGTGCAAAAATAACTCTTTTTTTCGGATTTTATCACCATTTATTATCAAAAACATTTTTTAACTTTCTTATCGCACATTTAAAAACTATAAGTAAGCGTATGTTCATCATGGGCATCACAACTATCTCCTTGTCAAATCTGATCACGATCAATTCAAAGGTTTTCATATATATAGTTGTCAGTGGTCATCCTTTGTATCCTAAATTAATAGAATACAGAAATTTATAAAACATGGTATTGTTAAACATTCCTTTTTCATTTCACACGAATAACTGACCTATATTGAAAATGTGTAAATCAGAGGAATCATTCATTTTCGATTGTACAAGACTTATTACAAAGTCTCTACTTATTACTAGTCAAAATTGTATCATATTCCGACAGACGAAGAGCCATTGGATGAAAGAGCAGGAAGATAATTATAAAATTCTCATTCACTTCTTAATTGCAGTCTTTCAAATCAGAGATATCTACAATTTTCAAATAACATTTCAGTGGGAGTTGGAAATGAGAATTGGAGATATTTTCTAGAAAGGTGAAATCCTCTTCTAATTTGTCTGATATCTGGAACTTTCCAATTATATTTTCTTAATGAACCAGCTAATTATAGAATGACTTGTTTTAAACTAATTTTTCGACGTTATGAGTTTCTAAGAATATTATAAAATGAAGTCTTTTAATGAAATACGAATAATATTTAACGATGTGGAGGGAAGAGATAAACGTGTGGACGTGTTTAAACAATAAATATAGAGTGTTTTTGATGTATTGATTTAGTTATTTAATGTGACACCTTTTCACTAGTGAATCTGAAAAATTCGTGTGATAAAAAGTTCGCCTGTTTTGTCGAGATTCACTTTCGACCATTTTTAGCCCTGGCTTTCAAATATTCACTTACGAGTGTTTTGCGCCCTTATTTTGTCTCAATCATTCATTTCGATTAAGTTATTTACGCCGACGTCATCATTCCAAGACGTATTCCACAAAATGCTGCGAAATTATTTCATAGATGGGAATAAACAATTTCTATAAATATATAAATATGTAAACTGTAAATAACAGTTTGTTGTGATTCTATTGATGCAAACATTCCTATTAAGAGAGGTTCAATATTTCGTTTATTAATAGTCGGTTCAGACAAATAAGTATTGAACAATAAAAAGAATATCCCAAGGATGACTTCTGATGTTAATACCTACAAACAACCCAGGAATCCTGCTTGTATGTTTATAAACTACTCCATTATGCAATTATTTTTCACTTTGTTTTCGAAATATTCCATCTCCATGACAGCGTTCTTTGTTTTCAATACTGATTGATTCGTTGAGTTGAGCGAGGAACGATGTTTCATGTGATTCTCACAACTAATCCATGCCCTCGGGCGCTTTTAAGGATGATTTTTGAACTAAACTTCGACCGAAGATTATTTAGTTTTAAACATTAGATCAACTGGATTCGCTAGATAGAATGCTAGAAGATAAAGAATGAAATGTGTCCCAAACATTTCAGAATGGTAGAGTTTGCCGAGAATGCCGAAATTTGTCTGCGGTTGGTGGTGGTGTGGCTTATAATACAACACCGGTACGTGACAGCCTTGTTGCTAATGGTAGTAGTGTCGGTTGTGTGTTGGAAGCTACGTGTGCGGATGAGATACTAATCAAACAAATCCACGACATGAGCAGCTCACTACGGGTGGATAACTGAACATTACGCTATCGCATAAACATTTTATTGTATTTACTTCATAATGAGGGAACCAAATCTGAGAGAATTGAATAAAATTATTAAATTTTGAAACATTTGGAATAAAGTCATCTAATATATTGATATTCCATTGATAAAAATTGATGAGAATTATATAATGGCTCGCTATTTTTTTTCCTTATTTTAACGTAACGTCGTTAGAATTACATCATTCTGTATCAGGCTCTTCTGTAGCACTAAAATCAGAATGAAAATGTAAGTGACACGGATTTTTCTCCGATTTTCCTTCGGGTAGAGGCGAAACTTTTCTAAAGACTCACTAGTCCTAATTTCTTGACTAGGGAAAGCATCAATTGAAATAATCATGAGTGAATTTAGTGTTATTAAATAGCTACGAATTATCAACAACACTTTCCGAATGATTTATAGTTTGACGATAATACGTTCTTGTGAAATGACTTTTCTGTGTTTTATTAAATTCAATATTTGTTGGTATTTGTTAATACTATAACACGTGCCGAACTATTTTTTATCGTTAGGATTATGTTGAAATGTTGTAATGTTAAATCCGTCTCTGCCTTAGGGCCCTTGATCGGAATTTATGGGATGGTCCCTTCCTCGCTTCCGGAGAGTAAATTAGTTTATTGTCCTCCACGTCGTCATACGCAGTTTGTAAATGCTTTTTATACAAATTTTATTAACTTTGTGTATGAACTGAAGACGCTTTTCTGTAAAATTCATTAAAAAAACAAAATAATTCACTAAAACGTTTCAGTAATTTTCCAGCAGTTACAATTTTTAAAATTCTCAATACACATTTAAACAAAATTCTGAAATAAGAATTCTTAAAATAATAAGACATTATTTCGAGGAAATATTGTTTTTCAATAAAATAGGACTCCATGTATAGCATTCCATTAATGAATTTCTGTATAACAGCCTCCAGTTCATCTGATATGTGTACAATATTCATTGAAATTACAATTAAACATAAATATGTGCAGCTACTGTTCACAAATTGTACGTAACTATACATTATGAAATCACTTCATTTTTGCCGAAAACGTATTTGGAAAAAAAAAATTTTGAAAATTTATTTCAATGTAATACCATTTTTTATATCCTCTTACAATGACAATTTCGTGACACACAATTTCTTCAATCACTGACTCAATTGTATTCACAAATATGTCAATTTTCTTTTTACGTCATTGTTATGGAAACTTTTGGGCATCTCTTTACATTGATTTTGTTTCAACATCATCACTCCAACAAAGTTGCCAACATTTTTCAGCGTACTTCATAGTTACAATTGAGTCACTGTAACTTCAGCGCAAATAGAACGGGAGTAGGTAGTGAAATGAAAAGCAGTAGATACATTTACTGGGAGAGAAAACGCACGCTCACTCCAGAGGTAAAACTCATTCAAGTTTTGAAAGTTAAATCAATTCGAGTGGCATGCAACTTCAAACGAATACTACAGAATCAACATGAAGGTGAAATTAGTTTTGTAAAATTTGCGTGCTCACTAAACAAATATTGTTTCTACTAAACCTCATCCGTTTTAGAACTGAAACGTTGGAGAAAACAATCCGTCAAAAGAGTATTCTATTACGTGTCTCGTTATTATCGGGAGCCCTGATGATTCCATCAAATCTGCCCGGAAGTATATGCGCACTGTAAATGAGTTCTCATTCCAAACCAAAGAAAAGGAGTGATGTGTGTTGGTAGTTTACATTATGTAAACTGGATTGGGTGTAAATATGAAAGTAAAATTGCCCATTAGACTACAAGCGTATGAATAGATCAAACAATACTGAGGATATGAATTTACAATCATGATTCCTCCAAAACTAATTCTGCACTAAAGTCACAGTAACAAGATAATTTACAGTGAATAGTAGTGAAATAGTCGCCAATTAAAATTAACTATACCGCAACGAAAATAACGTCACTAGACTATAAACAACGCAACTACGAATATCAAGCTGAACGTATACGCCAATATCACATTCAAAAATGTAATATAATGGTTCGGGTCTAGTCCAGAAAATAATATTTCCTAAAACACCTCATTTACAGGATTGATTCAGTATTAGCGGAGTAAAGGGATAATGAGTTACCTTTTTTAATCAGATGTAGCAATTATATTAACATTCCTTACCTGTCCCTGCGTAACTCAAAAGTGTATAATTGTATTCCCTGTAAATGATGGGCGGAATTTGTCTACCCACTATTGATGCAGTTTACTCTTTATTATGATCTACTGCAGACAAAAAGAGCATAACTTCATACAAATTCCTTGATATGAATTCAATTAATTCATGAAATATAGCGAAATTCTGAAATAATGCATTTAACATTTTTGTTGATATATGTAGGATTAGTTATTAAATGTGAACAACTCTTAAAAGTGAATGATGCCGAAGTGTGGTTTTCACCAAGACAAGTCGTGATATAGGAAAATCATTAGACTATTCAAACTATTGGTGGTTTTCTATCTGCAGAGGTACTGGTACTTTTTAATTAAATTGAAAAATGAACTATGTATTTTTCAGCGTTGCTTTTTGCGTCCCTGCGTAACTCAAAAGTGTATAATTGTATTCCCTGTAAATGATGGGCGGAATTTGTCTACCCACTATTGATGCAGTTTACTCTTTATTATGATCTACTGCAGACAAAAAGAGCATAACTTCATACAAATTCCTTGATATGAATTCAATTAATTCATGAAATATAGCGAAATTCTGAAATAATGCATTTAACATTTTTGTTGATATATGTAGGATTAGTTATTAAATGTGAACAACTCTTAAAAGTGAATGATGCCGAAGTGTGGTTTTCACCAAGACAAGTCGTGATATAGGAAAATCATTAGACTATTCAAACTATTGGTGGTTTTCTATCTGCAGAGGTACTGGTACTTTTTAATTAAATTGAAAAATGAACTATGTATTTTTCAGCGTTGCTTTATAGTAAAAAAGTACTAATATAATTATACAGCATTTATTGCATTTGAACGAGCAACAGCGTAGCAGCGCAAACAATATTTTAAAAAATTTCTTTATTATTAATGAGATTGATCACCTTCCGCTTTCGGCTAGAGAAATTCAACTTTGTATCACCTCATTCTCATTCTTTTAATTTAGATGAAAATATTCCTATGAACTGTAACATCTAAATTAGATGAAAGTAATTTTATGAGGTGTGTGTGTATGTATGTGTTTCGACCAACTATGGACCACTGTGACGAGTGCTAATAAGGCTCAATTCAACGTAAGTTTACTCGGAACATCGTTAAAAATTTAAGAGGAATAGAGTCTAGATGGAAACCAGATTGCCGTATCCAAGTATTACAACTGTGTTGTTAAAGTGCAGAGGGTAAACTTTTCAATCATCACAGCCATATGAACTGTGACAGAAAAGTGAAAAGCTACAAATTTTATGATTCGATAAGAATGCAGAACATGGTAGAACTCGGTAGATTCATTTCCGTTTCCGTGAGTATCTCCGTCACAGTTTATCATATTCTGAACATCAGAGTTCAAATCTCTAGAAAAACGAATTTCCTAAGTAACAGTTGTGCCCTCGCAAGGGACTCTCCCCTTAGAGACATCGCAGTCTTCATCATGCCTTCAAGAGATATTCCACCCTTCCCTATCCTAAGAAAGATTTCGAATTATTTCCACCAGATGGGTAGGCACGTGGGGCGAGACCTGGAATGAAGTTGGTAGAGAAGGGAAATGTTGCAGTCTGGGGTTTTCCTTCCGACACAACGGAGGACCTCAACCATCTGTCGCGTGAATCAACATCCTTATGCACTCCAGCTGTTGTTGGGGGAATATTTCTTCCACATAATAATAATAATAATAATAATAATAATAATAGTAAAAGTGCCTTTATTTTGGCGAGACTGAGGCCTTAAGGTCTGCTCTTCCATCTAACCATTTTAAAACATTTACATTTTAAATTCAAGACGAAAATTGGGAGGATCGTATTTAGATTTAAAACTGGGAAGCAATACTAGGGACCATCCCGGTGAAAACTTAAGCGATTGAGTAAACCCAACAAAACCCCAATCTGAATATCGCCTTAGTGCCGAACATGGGTTAAAAGCAGCAGTAACAGTACAATATAATTATGAATAGACAAAAGGCAAATATGCATTGTCCCACATGACCTTATTAAAAAGTACATCTCTAGGTATTCAGGAATGTTTATGTATGATAAGTGCTTTTTCCTGTATAACCTGTTTCTGTTTCTCTTGTTTACTATCAATTTGATAAATTATCGACCTTGATAATTTAGTCATGTGAACGAAATTACTAAATATCGTATGTTACTTTCTGTCAAAAAATGTATGATTCTTAAAATATGTCTGTCTTCAATAAAAACCGGTATTTTCGCCCGAGGTGGAATGGGCAAATTTATTTTCCTTGGTGTGGTAAATTCCTTCATTATGGCAAATCACATTCAATTAACCATTGAACCATTGTAAGATTCTTTCATTACAACATAGTACATATAATGCGTTCACTCGCAGTTGTGCACCGTTCCCAATATCAACTTTCCAAGTCAACATTTCCTTCAATTTTTCAGCAATAAGAACTAATTTCTTCTCATAATTGTTCTTGATCTCCTTCTCGTGTCTCATCCATGAAATTCCTGCATCTTCGTCGCCTTCCCCTCTTCGGTTGTTCTCAGCAGTCATGTAAAATTCCTGAAAAGATGGGAATATATACATTACCTCTTATTTTATAAATTATTTTATATTTGTACCTTTTATTAAACTAACGTTGCAATTTATAATTACGTAATAATGTCAAATTAATCATGTGTATTGTTACAAGACATCATATGTATTCTCTTAATTGAATATTATTCTATTTTACCTTGTTCCAGTCCACGGGGCATAATGTTCCATATTTAATTCTCTCTAGTCCGGGTCGTAACCCGTACAGGGACATAAATGTGGGATACGCTATGTCAACGGTCGAGTAAGTGAAGGGATCTTGCATCGTCATAATCGAGCTGTAAAAAAAAAAAGAAATACATAGCTTTATTGTAAGACCAATGAAGGTATCTGCAATTGAAAAAATAATTTCAGAATTGTTATAATGAAATAATAGGCTTACATAATATAAGTCAATTCCGGATATATTCGTCACCTATAACACTTCTTAGTCACTTGCTTCTCTAAGGCACGTCCTTTGGCAGGGATCACTCGCAACACACGTCTCTTCAAAACCATGGAAACGTATCACTCATTCTTAATTTCTCGGTATTCTTGAACTAGTCACATCCAAACCGTACATTTATTGTAGAAATATTTCTATGGATCCTACGACCTGGCAGTTTGTTCTCACTGATTAATATTAAGGATTAAAAAATGCATCTATTTTTTAAATCTTGATAAATCATTTTATCAGGTGAACCCCCTTGACTTTGCTCACGTGAATTTTGTAATATGTGTGCAAAATATGTATCACAATTCCATTTCGTAAAATTCTTTCATAGTGGATATTTTCGATTTTTTCGTGTCACGCTCATCTCAAACTTTAGGGGTGTCGTGCACCTCACGTGGTCTGAAGGATATTTTCTGTCATTGGAAATACGATTATTCATCTCAGAGTACTCAGATACCAAGGACTCTACCCTAACATCGGTTCTTTTACGTTATTTTTCTGACTCGCCCTACCCTTCCTCAGCTCTAAGGATACCGTGCCCTTCGTATGTGATCTCAACTTGAATTTTATGGCATTGGTAATTTTTAAATATCTCATAACCCTTAAACTATGGATCCGGACTAATTTTCATTTGTTTATATTTCAAAATTTGTTCTCAATTATTTTTATCCATAACCCCCTCCCCCCGTGAGGAGTGCTAGTGTTGTCTTTCTCTCATAAGGGCTGAATTTAGACTTACACGATATTCGGATTTTCCTATTAACTCAGCGACGCCGAAAATGTGGACTCGTTACTGGTACATGTTCGATAATATGTTTCATGGCATCCCCTTCTTTGTGGGTGTTGGGGTTTATACGGGTTGATTATGGACAGGTGTCTTCGAGAACGTCAGCCTTCCCGAAAACTATTATCTCAATACTAATATGAGTCATTTTCGTATATTTTTTCACCTATTTCCCAAAGTGAGTATATTCCCTTTTAGGGAATAACCGTAGACGTAAGCTGAATGAGGAGTGTGACTGATCTTCTCTGTCTAAAAAAATGATGTATTGAAAACCATTATTGGTTGTTGTTTATTTTTTTTACTTGTCCTACGTTTCCACTCCTACCCTGGAGATTCTAGTGGCATATTATCTGCAGAAGGGATTAATTGTGAGCTTGCAGAGCATCGGGGACATCCTTATTCAACTCAACGATATCAAAAGATATGGTTTCCAATGGAATATCTGATTTGTTCATAACTTTTATGTCACCCTCTTCCCACCCCCTCCCTAATGGTGCCAGGGATGTCTTACCACCACAGTGCTCGTTGTCAGATGTTAATGTAATCTGTATCTAGTGTCAGTGCTTATTGTAATCTGCATCAATTTTGGTTGAAATTGGTCCTGGTTCTTCAGAGATATGGTGGGATACAAACGTTAAAAATTCCAACTCCTCTTTCGTCTCTTTAGGAATATAGAATTTCAAGTTTGCTCGCTTTTAAATTATTACATTTATTGGCAATATAGCTGATCAACGTACAAAATAGTGAATGAGAATACGTTACTTGCAAAGTCTAATACAATAATGCCATATAGCACAGCAACTTCCTTATATTTTACTTCTTAAATTACGAGAAAGAAAAGAAAAATACTTCAAACAAGGAAGACTTTACATATTCTCATTTGTTTCCTCACTTATAGTTCAACTGACTCATTCGTTGCTTCAAGGAAATGTCAATGACATGTATACTAAATATTACATTACGTGCCACCCAGATCAGTTTCCTAAATTTTTCACTCGACGAAAATACTTGTTAAGTCGAGCCGTGTCGAACGAAGAATAGTGTGTTTCAGAAGTACCCTTCCTTATCCTTCTGAGCTACAATATGAGAAATTTTGATTATAGCATTTTTTTAATGTTCGGGTAAATTTTGTGGCAAATATTTTTTGGGAAAAACTAAAAAAGGTCATTAAATCTTAAAGAAAGAAAGAAAAGAAAAGAAAAGAAAAAGAAAGGAAGAAAGAAAGAAAGAAAGAAAGAAAGAAAGAAAGAAAGAAAGAAAGAAAGAAAGAAATAAAGAAAGAAAGAAAGAAAGAAAGCATACAACTGAAGGAGAAAGAATAGACAGAGAATGTGGGAATACTAATGGGCATTGTTTTCCATCCTTTCTGTGAGACGAAAATGTTGATGGAGATTTTAGTTGATCAAGTAGTTTGTTCCAAGAACCTATTGTGTGTCCTGTGAAAGATTTACTATAAATAGTTGTGCCATACCGAGGAATGGAGAGAACATGTGAGACTCGCGCAATCCAGTTTCAAAAATTTAAAACGTTTTGCTGAATCTGTTGAATGTCCATTTTTTATTCTTTTATAAAGAAGAGATAGGCAATGCAGCGTTTGATGTTCCTCGAGTGTGAGTCCTGGATTTACGTTTTGTTTTCTCGGTCAAGTCAGTTAAAATACAGTCGCAGTAATCAAAGTGCGGCATGACAAGAGACCTAACAAGCATTTCATTTACTCATGTTGGTAGAAGATCAGGTAGCCATTTTAAAGAGTGGATGGTGTGGTACAATTTTTTACATGTTTCGTCTATATGGGTTTCCCAACTGAGCAAACTTTCAATATAAACTCCTAGATATTTCACGTGACTGCACCAAACAAGAGAAGTCTTATTAAATGATATATTGGGTAGAGTGCAATTTGAAATTTTACTGAGGATTTTCTTTGAACCAAGCAATAAGCATTGTGATTTAGACGGATTTAAGAGAAGACCGATAGATTTTGCCCACATACTGAGTGAGGTGAGATCTTCGTTAAGTTTTTGCGCTATTGAAGTTATGTTAGACGGTTTGCCACTAATATAAATTTGAATATTGTCGGCGAACATTTAAAATTTGCTATGTTTAAGAGATTTGTTGCCATCATAAACGTAATTAAAAAAGCAAGGAGACCGAGAACACTTCTTGCAAATCACCACGCACCGTTTGTGTTATTTCCAGATACTACAATTTCTTTTCGTTCTGTTAAATATTCTGTAAACCATTTTATTGAAGACCATTCGAAACCTAAAGTCTTCATTTTTGCAAGCAAAATATCATGATCAACTGAATCAAATGCCTTGGTAAAAGCGAGAAGGACAAGAATAGTTACGTTTCCCGCGTCAATCGAATTTCGAGCATCTTGTATAACATTCAACAAGGCGGATCCTGTACTTCTACCTGAACGGAAACCGCATTGACATTCATTAATAATATTTTTTGTGATTGAGGTTGCTCTCCACTTCATTTCGAACAACATTTTTCTAATATTTTTGGCAGAGTGGGGAGAATACTAATTGATCGATACTCATTTGATTTTGAAGGATGCGATATTTTGGGGAGGGGGTGCACCAATGCAGTTTTCCTCGCGGTAAAGAAGTTATCACTGGAGAGTGAATAATTGATAATATCCGTAATAGGTGAAACACAGAAGTAAATACATAATTTTAATGGTCTAGCGTTTCATTTCTCTGAGCCCGAGGCGTTTGATTTTAAAGTCATTATGATCTCCCAGACCTCTGCTTCAGTGACAGACGTAAAATAGAAATGATTTTCTGAGTAATTCTCATCGTTTTGTAAAGATATTAACATTTCTAGTTTTAAAGATTCATTGATGCACGATGTTTGCCCTACGAAATAAGTATTTAAAGTATCTAAAGGTATACAGATATCGAACGAAGCGGATGTCTTAACCAATCCAAAACTTTTAAGTGTTTTCCAGAGTGATTTACTATCCCGGTTTGCACCTAATATTTTATGATAATATTTAATTTTTTCATTTCTAATTTTTTGCGTAACAATATTTCTTAAGCCTTTGTGTAATTTGATGTATTCTTCCTCTTTTGTTTTTCGGGACTCTACAAATGCTTCATCTCCATCCTTCATTAACTGTTTGATTTCAAAATTTATGATACTATGAAACTGAATCTCTTCAAATGAACGGTTAAAAACTACCTCTTGCACCAGTCTAAAAGAATTTATTGATTTTAATGAAAGTTAAATCCGTCTTGTACTTTATCACGCCATTGCTGTAGTACTTTTTAAATAACTTATAACAATTTAAAAAAAAATTTCTTGCATGATTGTGTTATCTTATGGCTCATATTAATTTAGTTTTATGTGTACTCATCTTTGGCACGGTTGTGTACATTAATTCTGTAACCTCATCCTGGCCCGGGTTTTTCTCCATTTTTCCTTCTGGTAGAGGCGGATTTCTTATACAGGTTCTCTAGGGGCGTGTTTTTTGTAACAATAAACTTTTCATCTTATCTAGGAATTTTTTCTGAAATTTTTGAATCCGCCTCTGCCTTAGGGTCCTTGTTCGGAATTGATGGGATGGTCCCTTGCTTGCTTCCGGAGAGTAAATTAGTCTTTTGTCCTCCACGTGGTCATACGCAGTTTGTACTGTTTTTTTGACTTTACTTTGTTGTCCAGAGACGCGTCGTTGTAAATGTCATCTCATGATATATTTAATCCTTCATTGAGAAAGTTGCACTGGAATTCTTAAAATCACGATACTTTTTTTTTTTCGGTACATACTTAGGATATTTTAGACTATAAGAAACATAAGTTAAATCGTGCTTAGAGATACCGGGAACTGAAATTTGACCATATATTCGAACCTTTTCCGGGTTTGAAGTGATTCGGGTATGATCGATCCAAGTATCAGAATTATTTGTGCGATGAGTCGGCTACATAGGAAGAATTTTAAAATTCATATTAAAGTTAATTGCGTGTGAAGAATTTTGTTTTGTGAGATCACAGTTAGAATCACCCATCACGATTATAGAATCAAATTTAGTTGCACAAATTGAGAATAATTCATCAAGCTCATTAATTTTACCACGGTTAGGGGGTTTGTAAATAACCGCTAAAAGACTTTTTTTTTACAGTAATTTCTACAAAAAGACTCTCAACTTTTCGCGTTATGTCGTTTTCAGAGGAATACAACTTTGCTTTTTAAAACACCTCGGATAAATATCCCAACTCCTCCACCTCCACACATATTTCTGTCAGCTTGTAAAAGGCGAAATCAGGGAACATTGACAAACCCTGCTTAAAGAATTTTTTAGCTATATTTCACTTTCGAGCAATGCGTTGAGTTCACAGTTAGACAAAATTCTAAAAACTTTGGAGTGATGACACAGGAGGGATTATGCATTAACATGCGCTACAAATAGAGTATGCGGAAAAGGATTACGAAGGGCGTTGTCTTGCGAAACACCAGTTGCAGCCGAGGCAGTTTCATGAAAAAAGGTTTGGGAAGTTTCTAAAGGTTGTACAGGTCGCATGCGAAAAAGTTCAACTTAAATACTTCTGAAAATTCTTAAGGGGAAATTCTTCTTCTTCATTCATCTCTTTTTCATAAAAGTTCCAATTGTTTACATACACAGACATTTTGAAAATGAAGCTAAACTTGTCTGCTAGTAAATAAATAATTTTAATGATAATGAAAAATAAAAATTAAAACATGAAAGTCTCTAAATTTTTGGATAAAAGAGTTTAATTTACCTTTTGTGTACAGCTTTTAAAGTCTCCATATACGATGCCAAATTAGGTTTAAGTAAGGATTGGATCGTTGTCCATCTTGATTCGTGCAAAAATGAAGGCTATTTACCAATAGGGATAAGAGGTCTATCCCAGTGGAGCTGTCGTTATATATTCCACAGATTGACTTATACAAAGTGTCTTTACCCTTGCAGATAAATTTTAAAACAATGGTTTCACAACCAAACGTATCCAATAGAGTAGAGATTAGTCACTGAATCATCATTTAATCTAACTACCTTACAGACATAAATGAATTTCAGATATAAAGACATTAGATCTCAAAACCTCCCCCTCTTTTTCTGTGAGATAGAAACTTTGCTTCGTATTTTGTTTAACAGTTATTTTAATATAGAGAGTTGTACTTGTAGATACAGAAAATCACTGCTATACCGTCGATAGGTAACTCGAGTAAAATAAATCCACGATTAGAGAGACAAGAAATCAATGTTTTATTTCTGGACACGCCAAATGCTTCGCTCTAATAGATAACTTAAACATTGAGAAGTTTAGGCGTACGTTTGAAGTAATACTAGCGTAGGGAGAATTAAATCTCTAAAATACCTGACATATGCATAAATAAATTTCATCCAGAGTAACATGTTTTTATAGTGATTTCAACTTGTAAAACATAACTCACGTGCTATGTAAATGATCATTGCAATTATAATTGATAGTGCGATACATTACGTCTTAAAAAGGAAACATTTATTTTCAAAATAAGCCCAACTATGAAATCATAAAATGATGGAAAATTACTATGATGTGTAATATATTTTACAGAATTTAAATCTATAAGTCACCGGACATTTGAGAAAGATATTTTATTTTTTCCTATTTATGTGCATAAATCACGAAACCGTGGCGCTCGTCCGCCATTTTTTACATGTTCATATGCATTTTTTTTACGAATCAAGAGATTTTCTGAATATTGTTTGCGTTATACTTTTAACTGATAGCTACAAATTAAATCATGTTTTTCTTCATTATTATTAATCTTGTTTTGTTTATAAACAATTACAATAAAAATAATGTAAACAATCATACATCTCAGTGAATTGACTAACTTGGAGTGCCGTTCTGGAGGTTGCATCCTTCCCGTTTGCTCCAACAAGTAAGGCAAATCTCCTCCAGATCACACTAGCAGTCAGAACAATTAACAGAGCGTCACTAAGGTGTTCGCAATTACATTGAGTTGTTGACGTCGTATCCTTAGCTAACGTAATGAGGATGTTCTTCCTTTTTCGAGCACTTAGGTTGTCAGATTAATTGTGTGTCTATTATCTCCTTCAAAAATTTTAAAGTACACTAAACATTTTCCGATGCCCTATTCATAAGCTAAATGTACCGGTTAAATGTAATATAATTTCATTTTCCGGTATTAGGATACAAAGGTTGAAAAAAAATTCCGGTATTAGGATACAAAGGTTTCTGTTCAAAAATGTCAATTTTTGTTGCAAAATATTCTGAAAAAAGAAACGCATAAAATATTACCACAAAAATTTCATAACTTTTAAGGGGTGTTTTTGAGAAACATTGAGGTAATTTGTTCTATTATCTATCCAATTATAAACTAACAATTACAAGAAACTTGAGAATACGACTGTTTTAAATTATTTCATCATAATTTTGTGCATGTATTACTTCTTTTTTTAGTTTTATTTCATGAAAATTGTGAATTGATTTAATTTGTTAATCTTACTACTATTATTAATATATTGTATCATTTGATGTACTTGTAGCCGGAACATATCAGATTCTCTGACGAAAGAGCTCTGTCACATTGAATACGAGAGGAAAAGAGACATAGTCTAGTGATATAAATTTACATTTATACAACACCGAACTAGATATGATGTTAAGGGACACTACAAATTGAAATATTTTAATCCTCTATTAATTTTTTAATTTCAAAGTAAGTATATGAGTAAGTAATCTCCATATCACTTAACTGAGTATAAAAATGTGTTATTTCAGAGCTCCTTCAAAAACATTATCACAAAAATTATTTAAGCGCAAAGATCGAATTAAAAACTGATTTACCGATGTTCGGTGTTTGGAGTCCAACAATATTTCCCCACCAGCCACATCGGTATGAAATAGGATTTTTCGAAAGAAAAGCCACTCGAAGCTGCAGCACTGACAGAGTACAGAAAGGAAGAGGCAATCGGGTCGTCTCGTAGAAGACCGTGAGAATAGTCACCTGCACAAACTCACGTCATGCAGCGTTTCCATTGATTTCCTCTATGTAAACCTACGACAGTTGGGATTCCACGGAGCAAGGGTGGTAGTATTTTAGCGAGTGAGGGCGTGAAAAATAGAGAGTGAGAGATCACGAAGAGAATTGGGCTGTTAGGGGACGATGAGAAAGAACAAGGAAGAGGAGAATGGAGAGAAATGTCCTGAATTGGGGAAATAAAAGATTGAATTTTGACTTTGGGCAAACGAAGGAAAAGATAATCATGAAACATGAGTTATGTAAAAATCAAGTAATTACATTTGATTCATGTAACTCTAAAAACCATACATTCACACTTTGAATAGTACTCTTTTCGAGAATTACCAATGAAGGAGATATTTCAAAAAACTATTCAAGCTACATGAATGAATGTTTTGTTCTTAGGTTCTGTTAACAGCAAGTTATAAACAGGCTCGACCATTTAAAAAATCACAATTTAGATATTTCTTCAATTAGAGAATTTTTCTAAATCAAAATTGTGTCAGATATTGGGTGAAATGTGATTTTTTCTGGTCATAAGAATGTAAATTAAATATTAAAATTATTTATTCACAAACTAACAGATTATCATTATAGAAAATTGATATTTAAGGCACCAAATAATGATTAATACTCATTTTTATTAAGAAGTTACTTACAAAATTCTTTTAATTACAAAACTACTTTACTTGCCACATGAAAATGAATAAGAAAAATTATTTCAATGAGAGAAAGAAGAGGTAAAGAACGCGAAGGCAAATGGTGAATAACAATAAGAACAAATGGTAGTCGGAAGGTAGAATGCCAGTCATAAATCCAGACAAAACCTTGACTATAGAAGAAGGAATGAATAAAACCTCATTCATAAGATATAACCTTACGAAAAGATGAGAGAATTGTTATATTTATGATGAAGCAGAAAGTAAAGAGACTAGTTAATAAAACCCAGATATGAGAATCCACTGAAGTGAACCATGTTGTTAAGTGCCAGACTACCTTATATTACCATCCATTTACCTTTCATGTCTTCTTTAAGTCTTGAGTGTGCAAAGTGATAAACTACATTTTACGTTTGGTTTCAGAAACCACCGTAACTTCCTCGCTTCCGAATAGTGCAGTATCTAATTGCTCTTCAAGTACCATACACAGTTCTAAAACTATTTTTATCACTGGATAATGCAACATTCATTTTTGTTTTAAAAATACTATATTTTCATCTGTCATGTTTACAGTAATTTTAATATCTATACGACCATTTTCGAAGATAAACTCTTCTATTTTATACAAGTATTAAGGGTCGATTACACTGAGCGAGTTTACTAGCTACAGGCCAGCGAGTTTAAAAGCGGGTGAGTCAGCTAGTGCGTTAGTGATGATGACACAAAACTTCCCTCTCGCTTTGTAGCCAACTAGTTTTGAACTCTTTCAACTCGCAAACGATCTGCATTCGCTGTAGTCTGAAGCGCCACTGTAAGGGAATAGTTGTAACACAAAAAACGCGTAGAAAAATAAAATATGCATAATGAATATAAAATATATCAAGTACCTATTAAAAGTTTTTAAAAACCATATTACTTGTTACAGATTTAATTATCAAGTTTGAAATTATATGTTTAATTTTATAGAGTAACTTATGCACGTAATCTGCGAAAATGTCTCAAGGGAATCTTTTATTGACATTTATATATCTTTGTCCTTGAACTGTTTCAGTAAACTGCTCGATGCACCGTATTTCTCACGTCTTTCTATTTATGGTTTTACGCACACTTTTCTATACCTCAGTTTCTGCTTTTCTTTTCTCTTTAACTCCTTTTTTGAAGCAAGAGCTAAAATAACGACTCATCCGCGAACTACTTCCGTCGATATTTTGTCGAAATTGAAACCCGGAACCACTAGGATAATCTCAGCTAGCTCACAAGTAACAATGATGACACACGGCTAGTTTGCTAGCTACCAAGCCTACACGCCAGCGAGTAGCGAGCTAAGTAGACCGGCTTTCAACTTTTCTTGCCGATGGTTTAAAATCTGCTGTTTAGCTAGTGAACTTGATTACACTGGGTGAGTTTATTAGCAGCTAGTGAATTCGTCTGCTTGTAGCTAGTAAACTCAACTAAATGACGTGTCCATCCATGTTTTAGTCGTCATTAGGTGTATATGTTTTATTACATGAAATAACAATTTAGCAACATAACTTCATAGTATTTATAAATATTAATTTGGTGCATATAACATCTCCAATAATAACCACAATATAAACATGATTTACAATTTACAAGCGTATGTATTGGACAATATATCCGTGTCTGTTCTTAAATTTATATAGTATTATGAATTGTCATGCTATACATCAACGAATAGTAATAAAAAAATTTATACGAAAAATGATCGTACAATTATTAAAATTATTTGTAGATAAACATCCTTAACGTCAAACATGTATAAATTGCTCTTGATATACAAATATGAATAATTCTTCCCATAAAATAATTTGTAAATTTTCGTCTTTATTCATTTAACAAAATAAATATTTCAAACAATTACCTTAGTAATGATTTCAATAACATCATCATGAACTAAACGGTAGAATAACGAACCATCTAACATTTTTCATTAACTCGTTATTGAAAATATATTTGCTTGCCTAACATACCACCAATACATACTGCACATTTAATTGGTAAATTGAAGCGTTTTTCAAACAAGAAAAAACAAATTAGTTTCCCTTTGTGAGATTCATTAGTAATTTCATGATAAACAAAATATTGCCCGAGAGATACCATCACGAAAAATGAAACACATATTTATTAGTACCTGCTCTGCGTATTTAGTTTGAGGATGAGACTAATTTTCACTCATTCTTTAATGTTAATATACTCTCATACAACTAGAGCATGGGTCAACATGGGGCCGTTAGGGACCTAACTATTCAGTCCATATGACTACATACTGAAAAAATTCAACATTCACGTTTTGTAATTAAAAGAAAAGAAACTCCTTTTTGTGAAGTCGACTACTTTACATTAGGTGTAAGCAATTCTCTGCTAGGCGCCAATTTCCTCCACTACACTATTCTCTTTGTTGCCCCAGCCTTGTCAATTAATTTGTTACCACCATAGATACTCGTTTCTGTTTCGACGGTTGGGGTTAGTAGCGAAAAAATTAAAAACATATTTGTTGTGCGGTGTCCTCGGGAAGTCAACTCGCATACTCTACCATTTCAAAACCTTACTCTTCAATTCACGTGCTAAGACAAATGTAGTTGCGTCTAGCACAGAAGGCACGAAATCACACTTTCAAATGAGATGTATCACACCTTCTGGTTTGGTTGTTGTTGGACTTGGGGTGGGTTATCTGACTTTTTTTGTAGATATGACTCGTCACTTAAACAATCTGAATTTAAAACCGCTAGAAAAACATACATTTATGAGCGACATGTACTCAGATGCAAACAAGAACAAAACCTTTGCGCATTTTCTATGTTGTATGAGTATTTCAATCAAACTGAAAATATATAGACCATGATTTTCTTGCTGACAAATGTATTCGAGCAATAGACTTCATTGAAAGCGAGTTTAAAAATCGATTTGTCAAACTTCATGAGTATGCAAGTAGATTCGATTGTTTCAAAATCCTTTCGAAGGGAATGTTTAGAAATTTCCAGAACGTTTACAAATGGAAGTGATTGAGCTACAAGCTAATGACGTTTAGAAAGTCTCATTAAAGAATAATAACATTATTGCGTTTACTCCAGTCTACCCGAGTCCTTTTCCGAACTAAAAACGTTTGCGGCTGATACGGTGACTGTCTTCGGAATCAAAAACACAGGGATTATTCTACAGGAATTGGGAAATACATGTCCGAAACATCCTATCCACTTATGTTCGGATTTTTTCAATTTTTTCAATTTTTTGCTACTACAGCACATTGATACAAATGAATTAGGACATTTAACATCATCATATTCAATGTTTATGACACAGTTCATAATTTATGTACGACTATTTCATAACTGCTTTGTCGTTTCATGTCTCACTCTTTAGTCATTTTTTAAATTCACACCTGTCGAAGTAAAGATGGTCTTACAGGAGCGGTATGCGTGGTGGCAACCCTGTGGGTTCCCGTCGAAACACAATAACCTTCTTCATAACTCAATAACTTCAGTTGCTTTGTGTACACACGTTGGATCTGATGAAAACGCGAAGTGGGAAAATTTGCAGCACACAAAGGAGTGAGGTTTATGAACAAAAACTTCACGTTTTGAACAGATCCAACGTGTGCACACGAAACAACTGAGGTTATTTAGCAATGAACAAGTTTACATTGGTCTCGGTGGGAACCCAAAGGGTTGCCACCACATCAACCACTCCTGTGAGACGTAAATTTCAAAAATGACATAGAAGTGAGGAAACAGTCGTAAATAAGTTATCTGTGTCATGCACATTTAATCTGATGATGTTAAATGAACAAATTCATTTGTATCAATGTGCTGTACTAGCAGAAAATATAAAAAATTGGAAGAAATAATCCGGACCACTGGATAGAGCGTTTTGGACACGTATTTCCTAATTTCTGTAGAATAATCCGTAAGCGAGAAAAAAAAATTTCATACTAAAAGAATTACTTCTGCAATGGGTTAGAGATTTACAGAATTGTATTTGCATCAACTATTAAGAACGTTCACAAGTTATACCAAAGTTGACATAGTAAATCTGGGATCCAAGAAGCAAGCCCAAGCTTCAGAATGAATTACTCCTTCGAAGAAAACCTGTCAGTGTAATTGACCAACTATAGCTGTGAAAGTCAAGGTGTCTTTTCCTAGGTCGCGAGTTCGTATTTTATTTACTTAAACAAAAATTGTGTTTATGACCCTTAACGTGTATAATCGCTGAAAGGGTTCTAATGACGTTGGGGAGCACTGAAGCCCCTATCACACACACACACACCTAAGAGACATAAGAGGTCATTATATATATATATATNATATATATGACCTCTTATGAATGTTTTTATTCACTCATTACTGGTAATATTATAGAATGTAAAGAAAATTTTCCTTCATTTTTTACTGCATTTTAATGATCAAGATATTTATAGGAGCGAAAAACTTTATTTTCCCCATAAAACATATAATAAATAGCGAGAATTATTAATGACTTTCAACGAAGGTTTTCTAAATCTCAGCAACGAAAAAATCAGCTTTGTTCAAGAATCAGTATACATTTATTATCAGTGATCACATGATATACATCATAATATTCATTGGAATATAAATGTAATATTGGAAAACGTACATAATATGCTTAAAATAGTAGACAATAAGCATAAAAAGTAAATCATAAATTTCTACTCATATGATTAAGGCCAACGGAACACTTAATACACACGACTGGAGCGTGTTTTAATTGTTTTTACCTCTATTTTTATATCCATATTGTGATATTTCCATTAAAAAGTAAATTGGATTAAAATATACAGGCTAATGACAGGCCACTCTGATCATGAGCAGAGTGAAGCAAAGCACAGTTAATATCACTTACTTCACAAACCATCTCTCGTAATCTTATGATTGTTTACTATTAATCCTGAAAATAAGATACAAAATTATTGAAATATTTTAGACAAAAATGATACAGACTTTTGAATTATTTGACTAACGTGACTAGGCAGCAACTTACGAAGCAGTGTTCTAATCGCGAGAATCACAAATACGAAACGGAGCACAACAGCTTTAAGATAATTTCGTAAAGCAAGTTCTGCTTAATCTTTGCGTGCATTTGTTGCAAAAGCTTTACTGGGTTACTCGTGCTTGTCCTCATGAAAATACTCATTTGGCTTCCTTCAAACTTAATTCTCACTGCTTAGTGATCTCTGTATTCAATGATTTAGTTATTTCTGTTGTATAAGCATTGTATATTCTTTTTCAGCATTAAAAGTTCACTCGAAATATTAAAAATTGTTCTCAGATATCACGAATATGAATTTCTGAAAGGTAATTTTTTTAAAAGATACTTGGTAGTTTTGTAATACATTGTGCTGAAATATTTTAACAAGAACTTCACTTATAATTTGATAAATTATCATTATTACACAATATTTACCTATTTTAACTATTTGCTCGGATTCATGTTGTACATATTATAATGGACATAGAAAAAATTGTTTCTCATGTAAACAAGAAGTTTGTTCATCACATTTTCAACTTGCACCTCAACTTTCGTTTCACGTAAATTGATATTGGTCATGAATCAATTCTGCAAACACTTCATAGATCGCATGCGTCCTGGACGTGAATCGTTTAAATACACAAAATTTCTCACTGTAATGAGTAGAAACAAACAAATACGCCCTCCATCTCTATTCAATTCAAACACTGCAAAACTAGATGGCAGTCCCAACTAAAATTTTATGTTACGCATCGCAGCTCTAACATTTGCGACCGCACTAGAACGAACAAACTAGTACTCGAACGATAATGAGCTCTGAGGATCGTATCAACATATCATCGCGCATTCACGACAACGCGGCGCCTGTCAGCTTACACTTCACGGTTAATGATCTACGCTTTGCGACACACGAGCACTTAATCCGTTGTGCTATTCCCACAAAGGAGCTGCGTGTTTGCCTCGCTGGATGCGCTACGTCATAGGCCTCCATGAGAGAGAGAGAGAGAGAGAGAGCGTCCAGGAGAGAAGTTGAAGGAACAGCGATCAAAAATTGAAAATGAGATGATAACACAAGAAAGAAAGATATATGTACCTTTACCTTCAGTTGAGGTCATCCATCTAAACACAACGATTCAGAATTCTTTGTGTCACTTCTCGTAAGAAAATTTACCCTTATAAAATAACACAATATCATGACATTGATGTACAACAGTGATGAACAACATCCGGATATTTTCGCGTGTCACTCAGAATAATAGGTGTTAAATTTTATGTACATGATATACATTGTTTTTTCGAGTAAGGTTTGTTATTAAGAGTTAAAGGACACGTCATATATGGCTATACTGCATAGATGACCTCATCACAATCTGTGAAGCTCTAGTGACCATAACCACTATAGAATGTTTTGTGATCATTTCGATAATTCTTATCATTCTTTATCTCATACTCTGAAGAAAATATCTTGACTCGAGTGAATTTGTAGATTTGTGGGATAGAGAGTTACGTGTTTACTCTTAGGAAGAGGAAAAGATATATAGGGAAATAGAAAATATAGATAGGGAATAGAATTTTCGATGGAGAGAAATAAAATTAAAGAGAGAGAGAGAATACGAGGAAATGTGAGAAAATGGACAAAAAAGATCGAAAAACAGAGCCGCTGATAAAGGAGAGGATATATACATCTGTGGACAAATGAACTTCCTTTCCCCATTCCCTCAGTGAAAAGTTCTCAGTGCCAACTATTTGCGAGATTCTCGTGATGGAACGCGTGTCATGTACGCATGCTTGAGGGAAGAAAGATGTCGACAGAACTGTGTACCCTAAACAAATCACGAGAACAGCTAACGAGGGGCCAAATACGTCGCTCGCAAACATTATGCGGCAAGCGGCATAATGGTGGTCAAATCGATAGAGTCACTGGAAGGTCGGTCTGAGCATGTGTTTGTAACGAGTTGTTAAAGGCAGATAAATATAGTGGCGATGAGTATAAGATATAGGTAGAACAATGCATACAATATTAAACATAAGAACTACCTTCTTTTTCAATTTCACTTGAATTGTCATTTTTAGAAAGTTTCATTTACATATCCCGCTAGAGGCATTCTTCGACAAACGATAATGATATAAATTCGAATGTCTTATTTAAAAAGAACTTTCGAAAGAGGTTTTGAAATCAGAAAAAAATGTACATGAACTCTTATATTTTTCTCTCCATATTTTTTAACAAATCATAGATTAAAATAAATAAATTCTTTAAAATTAAGAGATCAGTTAAAATTTTATTCCCTTAAATTCAAGTAAAGTATATTTCATGCATGAGTATTTCCTTTATATTCGTTCCGGTGCTCTATTTCTGGATGCGTACATCTATGTGTGTGTATACTCATAGACACGAATATTTGTAGCTTTTACAGCTGAAGAGATATCGACACGAATTTTTTTAAAGAACTGTATTTTCTTCTGTACTACTTTAATCCCGAGAAAATACAATTGCAAAAATATGACATTTAATGCGAACAAATGAAAACAGCATTATTATGGATTTTTTATGAATTTTCCATTATACTTCATTGCTAATAACCTTGACTCACGTGTGGACGAGGTTTTTTGGCACTCCGAGAAGTGTTCATTTTCTCGGATGATATACATTAATATTTAATTTTTTGCACTCATATCCTTACTTCACGTACAAAAACAACTAAATCTTCCAAACCTTCTATATCACAATAATCGGGAATCTTAACAGAAGTGTTTAGGGGTACCCAAACCAACTTCGGCAGTTACTTTTAAGTTTAGAGTGAAACATTTTACATCCCCATTAATGAAAAATCAAATCTAGTGACAATTTGAGTTAAGAATATAATATTTCCAAGCAAAGAATAAATTATTGAAAACTAATATATTCGATAAATACACCGCCCAAATTAAGCACATATCAGAAATATGTGTGGTGGAAGATCAAAATATGCATACAAATCTGCAAATATAATTCTTATATGAGCACAAATTAATATTTACTGATTTCATGATAATGTAGATAACGTTTATTCATACAATTAATAAATTAAACTGACTTACTATTTATAACTCTGTAATAGAAATAAAAATTAATTATTTTATGTAACAGGTAATGTGTATAATTTGGGATCAAATTTTTTGGAATATGGCTTGAATGGGACCATTTTTCGGAACTGAATTGAGTTCATTCTGTATTTTCACTTCCCCCTTTTGCACTAAGGACAGTTACTTTGCTTTCATCGATAATAGACAAACACTCTTTGACTGTCATACTATATAAGTTAAATTTTTTAATGCATGGTACAAGATACTTAAAATTACAAAAGATATTTTTTAACAAAAATAACCATTTTAAATACGCTACCCAATCCCGACCTTTCTTGCAAAAGACATGTTGTATTAGACATGTTATGTCTCGAGATTAGGCAAAATGTCGGGAAACCATCGAGAAAATGACAAGCAAAAGTCGCTGAGATATGACCTTTTCAAAACAGATTTTTTAAATTTAAAATACATTTGCGAAAAAATCTTAAAAATCATATAATACGTACGATTACAAACATAACATTCATAGATTGTATATTTATTCAATATATACAAACAAATGGAATAGAATAATTCAACGTTTCATATTTTATTTAATCATTTGTTTAAATTTAGTCAAATCTATAAACATACATTTATATGTAATTTCCAAATCTTTTTAAAAGCTTCATATGTCTCCTTACATCGTGCAGAGAGTTCATACACCATCCCAGAATTAATTTACAAAATGGATTCTTCTCTCCCTAGGTCCTTATTGACAATAAAGTGGAGAGGAACCCTTGAATGTTGTAGAGACGAGAAGGGATATTAACATAGTGAGCATGAATTCTCCTGAGATAAACATACCCACAAGATTTCAATTACACTAATGAGGCACATATCACATCCTGAATAATTCATTTATCTTTTTTTTACTATACAAAGTACAAGTTTTTTTATGAGGGGAAAATTTATATGAAAGGAGAAAGAAATATATACATTTTTACAGACGAACAAATATTTCCTGTCTTGAATATAATATCAGAAAAGTATATCAAAATGTGCAGAAGAATTTTGAAGGACAAACCTTTCAAAATTTGTAAATTAAAAATTGCGTAAAGTCAAGCACAACTGTAGCAAGAAACCCTCATCAAAGAAGTGGTTTTGGAAATATCATCGTTTGCACATGCCATGGGTACGATTGCCTCTTGGGTTTCTATCGAATAGTATACTATGTTTAAAAGCCGCCATCGGTGACTCGTTATGTTATTTTCTGTACCTTTAAATCAAAGAAATAAGCGTATGTGCAACCGCAATTATTCGAATTTCCTCTGTGTGCTAAACATAGTATCGTATATCGTTCTGCTTCACGAATAATTCCATGTTCAAATAGACTTAATGTTCTCAGGTATCTTTGAATTGGTTACAACTGTCAAAAACTGCTTTTTAGTAAAAAAATAAGCACGATAACATGTTTTTTTAAATAAATTTGTGTGTCAGATGTGAGCTAGAGAAAACATCCTTTCTTTCACAAAAGTGTAACCTTTAGGAGCTTGCCAAGTTGGCCTTAAACTCTGTGTTTTGGTGAATCCAATTTAGTTTCCGATACTTTGTTTACTTCTATTTTCAACGTGCCTAATAAGTTTCCAATTCGACTGCGCGTCTATAGATCCTGATAAGTTATAAGCTAAATATTGTATATCATGTTTCTCTGAGAGACATAAAGGATATTTTGTTTCATCTCTTCAAAAACCGTGGTCTTTTATAAAAAGAAAAATAGTATAGTAGGTTCTTTTATAATATTGGTTTATAATTTGTTTAATTTTCTCTAACAATCGTACTTTTCTCCTCAATCACGCAAAATCCTTTGTTAGTTACGATGTGCTTTAAACGCCATATTTTTAGTCTATAGATCATGTTTTTCGTGTGATGAAATCATAGATTCATGTTACTGTAGAACTCATATTTAGATCACAGTGAACGCTGAGTCTTTGCTTCCATTATATTTAGTAAGTTTTATGCTCCCTCTCCCTGTAACAGGGAACATCCCCACCACAAGACGCATCCAAATGAAATTTTTGAAGCCTGGTTTTCGTCTCACGTCGTTGCATGACATACCATGGCATATCGTTTGTTTTCTTTACATGTATTTGAAGCCTGTGTCCCATCCTTAGTCTTCAGACATCACAACTGTGTGAAAAATAATATTCTGCTTCTTATTTGCTTTCTATACATTTTATTATTTAATTTTGTCAGTTGTTATTTTATATTAATGATAGATTCATTGTAGTAGAATAATAATTCAACTCAAAATAAAATTTACTTTCAAAAATACACTAGAATGTCTGAGGTTAATGTACAAATTTAATAAGCAAAATTTGATAACTTGAATCACCTTAAAACAATATTGAGAGAATACCTTATTGGACATTAATTCTATTTTCATATCGTGGAATAAAATATTCTCCCTGATTTGGAATGACTCTCAGCGTTGATTCGAAGAAACCCAAGTAACGTCCAAAATAAGGGTACGTATGGGAACATATGCTGGAAAGGTGTAGATCATGTCTGCAGAGCGAATAATTCCCGTTTGCTCCATGATACTAATAGGCGAATTTTCCTTCCTCGAACCCACATATCCATTTTGTTTAAAACTATCTTTGAATGAAACTGCGATAATATAAACGTTCACATTTAATTAGCAAGACTATTTTATTTAGCTGGATAGTATGGCAGATACAACTTTCAACCATCTGCTTGTTATAGGTAAGTGTCACTCGGTTTTAAATTTAGCATTAAACAATGTAAACATGACATCAGAAACAAAGGCGTGAAGAGTAGAAGATAATGCACAATGGATCGTCACGTAATGGTCGAATATGGTCACACGTGTCAGAGCTATCAACTGTCACGACTCAAGTAGTCAAGTAACATCTGTTTCAAAAAGTCAATAAAGTATCTTCTCCTTGATATAATTTTTAAATGCTATTTTCTCGGAGAAATAAAGATAGTGACCTTTTGTAATTGCTAACACGACTCCTATTGGTCGTAGTATAATTTTTTTCTTATATTTGTGTAATAAGTCAGAGTAAAACCGTTAAAATTAGAATTCCGCACAATTAATTGCGGAGGATTTAGCTTAAATTGTATAGCACCAAGAAACTATCCCTTTTTTGACATTTAAATCGAATGTACATTTAAATCGAATTTTTTCTGTCCAATATCAACAACCGAGCCATAAGTTCAAAAATCTTGAAAAAATAGCAAATTTCGTCCTTTGTGAACTTATCGCAAAAAAATTGATCTCCTCTACGACACTAAAAAAAGTGGGGATCTTAGATTTTACATCACAAAACTACACCCTACTCTCTTTAAAATGCAGTCTTTTCTCCACATTGCCTGGACTAATCCTTCATTCTTGAGATTTACTCCGTCGGGTTACGCAACGTTAATTTGCTTATTAGTTAACATGATGAAATTTTTCAATTGAATATCTTGTTTTTCTCTTTTTTCACGTTATTCAACATTCTGTCAGCATTTCTGAAGAGATTTTTTCTCTATCCTCAAACATTCTTGTCTCCTTCCCTTCTCTTATCAAGGTCTATCATCGTCTACTTCTCCGCATTTGCAGCAGATTCTGTGCGTCTCGTTTCGTTAAATTTTCATACGACTCTCTCCTGAAGCGACGCTTGGGAAAAGCTTCTTCATGTCACATGCGCGCTGAGGTACGAGGAACAAAGGAGCAAGCAAGTGAGAGAAGAAACTCCTAGAGAGAAGGAAACGAAGAAGAGGATACTTAAAAGAAGGAAACGTCTGGAGTTAGACAACACTGCTGCAGTATTCACCGAGGATGATATAGATGAATATTATATTTTAGAAATATCCTGAGATAACGTCGAGAATAATTCTTAAAAATATTCATGTTTGTAAACAGATTGTAAAAAGAGTCTTTTTGCACTAATTAATTTCAGTTTATGTTTGTGGGGGCTCTTAAGTCCAAAAGAGAATTATATCGTTCTTCTCCATCGTAAGCAAACCTACGAACTCCGAGGTGCAGGAGAGTAAACGGCTGGAGACGTCGTGGGTCGCAGTGATATCCTCAAGCGATATGGCGGAAGAAAAGGGTTGTTCCGAAAGCAAATCGTCGGGTTCTAGTGAGAATGAGTACTTTTCTGAAAAAAATTGAAATATAACAAGTTAAAAACAAATATGTATGTTTACAATACAAACAATATATGAATATTAAAATAGAGAGTACTAGTATTTTGTAGTTAACAATAATCAGAGAATTTAATATTAACTGGCTTCAGATGTTTAAAAAATCATATAAATAATTGAATGATAAATGTTTGTTTGCAAAATTATTACATGAAAAATTTAAATTAGTGAATATTTTGTAATAAGAAAAGGTTTGCAAGCCGAGCGTCTTACCTACTCTGCCCTTGAAGGTGTGTGTGGAAAGCGAGGATCTGGTCGTCTCTGTGTCTTAAGAAGGCGGGACGGGATAAGGGTGTGTGTGTGGGGAGATGTGTATAAGAGACAGTCACAACTGTGTNGTGGGTGGGCGTTTGGGAGGGCGGGCGGGAGGGTTTCTGCCGGAAGATGAATGCTAAATGGATTCTACGACGGTTGCTATTGGGGAGAGTGAGAAGTTTGTTTCTTCATTTAAAATGTGTGCGAGTTGGTTCGATGCTTTCTGAATCTGGATTGACTCCAGTAAAATTTTGTTATAGTATTTATTTTACCTAGAGTAAAATATTAACCAACCTAAAGAAATTTAATTTACATCGGTTTTGTAATGTCAATCATTATAAGTAAGACAAGTACCGCGATGAGGAACGAAATTCTTGCCATGAAAATAAATTTTTAAATTTTTTTTGTTTCATTAATAGTTCTGCCATTAATGATAAATAAATTTAAAAATTTAATTTATGTTTCAAGACTATAAACTAATAACACCCACCAGGCAGGTGCCGTAATTGTGATTCATTGTGAAACGTAACAGCAATATTTGTAGTAAACGTGTTGGAAAATTTTCTTTTAGATGAAATCCATATTATTGAGATTGTGATACTTGCAAGCGCACATTCGGTGAGGTCGAAATATGCGATATCATTCGGAAGAAGAAATCAAATCAGAAATATTGGGTGAGAAAATGTATATTTAAAATATTACTTCTAGTTTTTATTTCTATAAAGGAAACGTTTTCTAAATTTTAGTTAGAGTTATTTGCTCTAACTAACGTGACAAGATGACAGATAATCCCAGTACAAATCCAATAGAAAAAGCAATGGATTCGTCCAATTGTGTGACTTCAGGACCTTATTTCTACTAGCAGCGCACTTAGGCACAAAACTATACCCAAAGTCATGTAACTTTACCGATAATTATGCAATACGGCTGCCTAACACAAATTGCTAACTTCTACAAAATTATATAAAACAATTAAAAATCAGCCACAAAAACGACTATTTGCTGTAAAGAAATACAGTTAATAACAAAAACTGACGCAATATAATAATCATATCAGACGCTCGATGCAGAAGAAACAGAATAGCGCCACAAGAGCACGCTAACTGAATTGGTTTCAGAGTTTAGAAATGGATTTAAGTTGTCAGAAATCCTAATGTCCTGCTAGCATAGCGCAAGGTGCGTATACTGCCAACAAAACTCTTATGACCGATGGTGAACTAGCAGCGTTGGCTATATTGATTACAACCTCTGTACCAACATCCTGACAAAAAATTAATTAATTAATTATTAATTTATTGTCAAGAGATGTCACAAACTGCCGATGACCATGTTGAAGACAATAAAGTAATTTAATGTGACTAATACTCAGTAAGCTAATTAACAGTTGCCGCGTTGGAATATAGCGATATAACAATAATATACAATGTCGCGTTGGTCGTTGCTATGTATGTATTTAGCGTTGTCTTTGTCCCAACGTAGGGAGAGGATAGACCCCAGAGGAAATAATTAGAATACTCGCTTGGCAATAGTTAGAGTAATTCTCTATTCAGGTTTTTGGCGTTTGGTTAATAAAACATTGACACATATAAACTATAACAAAGGTTTAATAATTGAATTTGCACATAAGCTCGAAGAGAGCTTATAATTAAAAAGTTATAATGATGCTCCCATAAGCAAGTGATTACATGGTTATGTTAAATGCCCTTATCGGAGCGAGAGATCAATATATTGCATTAACATGTTCTAAAGACTCGTAAGGACGTCAAGGTCCATTTAGAATGTTCCATATGCTTCTAATTACCGTCAATACAGACCGTCATCAGAACTGTTGTCGGCTGTGCCCCGTGAAGCCGCGCAGGACGCTTCTTGCGTCCCGTCGCCGACACACCCAGTCTCGGGCACGTCACATCGTCTCCAGCGAGTTCCCCATAGAAGAGATGATGATCAAGAAGAAGAAGAGAAGGAGCTCGGATGGGCGGTCACCAGTTTAAGTAACCGTGAGGGGTGTGCGGGGGGATTGGTATGTAACTTACCGAAAGCGCAACGAACACTGGAACCCGCCCTCATAGGGGTGGGGGATTCCATGTGGATATTTGAATGTATTGAGGAGCTCTTCATGGTAGGAGAAGTCATTTGGAAGGGAGTCGTTGCACACGGCTCTACGATAATTTGTGGAGATGGTAAGGCGTTGTCTTATGCATTTAAATGCAATTAGGAAGAAAGAGGGAGGAATGTCACATGGAGGGGGGTGACAGAGTGCAGTGGCGTGGCGAGTCATACGATCGTGTGTCATCTCGAGCTTAACCGCAGAGAAAAATAGGTTCTCTGGGTTAAACACAGAGACTGGACAAACAGGAAAAGGTTCTTATCTCTCGCGACTGACGCCACGGAGATCCGGCTGAAGAGTCACGATTAAAATGACACTAACTATTTAACCTATCGATTTAAAGATCCGCCCTGGAAATATATTATAAAATTCTTGCGTAATGTCAGCTTTGCGTAATATTATAAACCTTTGCGTAGTGTCAGCCCCGTGACACAGTGAGCTTCCGTTTTGTTATTTTATCTTGAGTTAAATTTCCTCGAAGCAAAGGAACATAGCTTTGAGTATAGGAATAGGAGCATATGCGTACTGCTCCGTAAAAAGCGAGTCAGAACGGCCCTTCCCTTCATGAAAATCATAGAAAGCTTTACTGGCCGTTCCTGTCCTACTTCTAAACCTTCGTTTTCATAGATTCGGCAAGAAATTTCCGTAACCACGGACTCTGACATCCATACGTACATATTATACCAACTTATGCACGCACACGTACAAGATACCTGCATACTCCTTTCACCTATCGAGTCCCACTTTTCAAGATACACGACCTTCTCAACGATGAGTCCTAACAAACTCAAGGTCGACCAAATTATCATTGCGTACGCTCCATCCACCCGACTGGAATGTAAAATGAGAAAAAACCTTATGTTCTCCACGAGAGAATTTGACATATAATGGTACAATAATATGAATCTTACAGTTGTAAATTTTATCAACAAGATCTGAAATTGTACGGAAATATTCGTATTTCTTATCTTTCCATGGGAGGTAAGATTTAAGTACGCTTAAATGAAAAGTTTTGGTAAACATTTTGAGCGAAACCCTATTTGTGATAAGAAATTGATTTGCATAAATGGATGATAAATGAAGTAATAAAGTAATCAAAACAATCCACAGTTGAAATAACTGTTGGAAACCTCGTCCTTATGTGCGATAATAGAAATCACAAACACTTAGCATACAATTGTGTACCCTTATCCTGGCACTACGTCAAGCACTAGTACGAGACACAAAACTTATATAAAAAGTCTCAAATAAATAACAAAACCAAGAAATCTAAAAATAAATAATACAAGATCCGCACTTACTTCTCGTAGAAGCAAATAGCTTCTCGTAGAAACATTCAACCACTTACTTCTCGTAGAAACAAATAGCACTTTCAACCTGAAGTTAATTGTACACTCTCTTCCGCGATACAAAAACAAGCGTCTCATCTCAAATGGGTTAGTTGATTAATTTTAAAATTTTAAAACTTTTAAACATAACCAAAAACACTTTTAACTCCATTATTAATAACGAAATAATACAAATGAAATTCAAAGCAAATGGAAACGCAAAATGGCGCAAAGAAGAAATCAATTTAAATAGTATTTATACCACTTCTGCGTTGTCTCGAGACAAGACACACATAGAAAAAGTACATTCGTAAAAATCTCTAAAGGTATTGCCAATTTGATTTCGAAGGACCTCGTTGAAAACGACTTATCCTAGTCTCGTACTTGCAGGTTATAAGTATATAATCAATTCCCGATAGGTTTTAAATTAAAAATATTCATACCACAACAAGGAATGAACACTGCTCTCACGAGGCATTTGAACTTTTGATTCCACCAAAACTCGATTCACACAAAATTCAGAAGAAGCGAAAATTAAGAAGTTCAAAAATCCATTAAGAAAACATCACTCCGCAATGGATGAAATTCAATTGACTTGGCAAAGAACTAAGAGAAGTCGTTAACACGTTGTTTCATCAACACATCAAAGTCTTAAAATACGAGCGTGTAAAGCCCTGCAATATGCCCTTCGCTCCAGCGACGAAGCTTGAAACATGAGATTTCACTTGCTATTCTTTTCTAGAAGCAGATAAGGTTAAATTATAGCGAAGAACGTATTGCAGCTTTTTACTTTTCTCACATTACTTTATAACAAATTTTCTTAAATGGCAAAAAACAAATATTTTTACAAATATTTGTATAAAACATGTAGGAAGTATGACGGAATATAAAAAAACTTTTCATAATTATTTAAAACTATTTTCGTAATTGTTCATATTTTCAGACTACCCTAGATTAAAAAGTACAATCCCTATTTTACAGTGATAGTAGAATATTTTCTGCTGTAAGTGCCTATTTGAAGTCTCTTCAACACGTTTTCAAATAATCGATAACTATCGATGGTGTCTACTATCGGAACGTTTGGTACTTACAATATCTTTAGTACATGCCATTGCGAGGCGCACTTACTCGAGATTCTTTTCCACCTCTCTAAAATAAACAAATATGTAACAATCATTATGCCTGTTTGGCGACAAGCAACGCTGGCTATCCCCCTCCACTGTGCGTTCCATCATAGTATCCTCAACGAAGTGGCTGATAGGAGTTATGCCCGCGATGGCAACTGTGGCCATCATTCATTACACTATTTCGCGATCATATCAACATTCTGACATATTTTTCATCCAAGTACTTCACAATATCTATTCGTATTTTTACCGTCACTTGCCATTCTTTCATGTAACTGACCGTGGATCATTACATACTGGTGACGTTTTTTATGAATCACCATCTAAATGAATCGATATATGATTATTGTTTGTGTATACGCGAATTATGAACGCTGCAAATGAGCATTGTGCTCAATGCTGGAAAATGATGATTCGCCACTCTGCCACTATGTGGTTACGTAATCGTTCTGGTGGAAGAAGTCCATTTTTATGTTAGTCAAAAAGCAGAATGAATGAAAACTGTACTTACGACTAGTTTTGTCACTATGTGATACGTACTAGGAAATTCAGATGGTGGATGAAGAACTGATTCTTTTACGCATTGTAATAGAACATCAAATTACTAAAAATAATTATTAACTTAATTTTTAATTATTAATTTACTAATTAATTATTAAAACTTCCGTTTTAATTAATAATTTCAAACATGGCATTTTGTGGTATGCTTCCCAAAAGTTTTTAAACATCAAGATATTGAAATGTTTTTACGAATAGTATTAATGTCAAAAAAAACAAGAAAAGGAGGATCTTTCTACAACATGTATCAACCAATGCCTAATAAATAAAGAAATATGTACACCGATATATGTTCGCAGAATTACATCACTGCAGATGGTTATTTCTAGAAACATACACTCTGAAAAAATACGAATACTAGCGCTTCAATCGGAAGAAAGAGAGACTTCTACCATGCCTCAAGGTTACAAACCACTAACAAGGTTTTGTAATAAGGTCTTGGTGAATTAAAGTGGAATTATTCTCCTTTTAGAAAAGGGTAGGGGGCGTATGGTTGTGTGAAGTGAGAGACAAAAAAAACAGAAAAAGTAAGCTAAACATTTAGAAAATATAAAATACATCTAACTTATTCCTTTGATAATACCAAATATATAAATAACATTTATTTAAAGGGAAAAACTATAAAATGCTCGAATTTCTTTATCAGTGAACGACAAACTGTACTAATATATTACAAGAAGGAACATTTGAATATAACCAAATATATTAAAAGATTTATCTGGTTATATTCAAATTTAATAGTCCATCTTCATATAATACTCATATGAAAGAATAAAGAAGAATTTAGATACATAGTGGGTGTAATGTAACCTTCATCCTTTATTCTTTTTACTTCCATCTTACAATTTTGTGAAGTTTCGTAATGAACAATTTCAAATACAATATGAAAGATTTTGGACTTGTATTTTCAGACAGATATTAAAATGAGACTATGCATCACAATACCGAAGATAATTTCTTTTTAAATTCGTAATTGAAACCACTCATTACAAACTTATATTGTCCTAATTTGAAATCCAAAATCAATCCAAATGTTCAAAACTAGGCAAATATCTCCAACTAGACACATTTTCTTCACGGTATTGCACAAATCATTGGAAAGATTAAATACATTCTTTCTAGATTTAAACATAGACAGTTCATTAAAGTAGTAACCACATTCCTCTGGTAACAAAATGTTAGTATAGGCGTAGTGAAATTCCCAACAGAGGATGGAAAATGAAATACAGCTCATAAGTAATACAAACTACAAGCGTAAAGGACTATCTCAGAATTGCGAAGTTTTCTTTTTAATTATTCCTCTGAGTTTCAAGGCCTAATTTATCAATATATGATCTAAGTCTGTCCCATGACTTTCAAAGTGATTTCATAAATACACAAGCAATAGTAAATAATTTATTTTTCATGTAAAATTCTAAAAGGTATGAGGAATTATCTGACGTGCTTTTGGTTTGCATTGTAGTATACATCGATTTGTGTAAAAATAGGAAGCCATGTGCCACAAAATCAACACTAATTTGACGGGGACTACTTCTTATTACTTGATGGGTTTATAGTGGTATCCACAAATTGTTGAAATAATTCATTGTTTTTCTACAATACCTATTGCAAATTTTCGGGATACATCAATCACGCAGTAAAGCTTTTCACCCTTTAACTTGTTTCCAGTAATTAAGGATATTCTATTACTTCTATTTGTAAGCATATTTCTTTTGTCACTTTCTCCTCACACCTCTCGGTCACATCTTCGGGCAACTATTAATTTTCATCTTCAGATCCTGGCTCTTATTCGTTACTTGGTTTTTATTATAAACATGTAATTATTTTACCTGATACTAACATCACAAAGCATTAGCTGATCACAAAAACGCGGATCAGTTCCCGGGATTGCACCTTCCCCACGAATTTCAGATTTATACCTTTGATGTTGGCATTATGCTTTTTTCATTTCCTTGATTAAATGCGTTGGATTTTGTTTCCTCTAACGTAAATAAAACTATATTAACCATGCCTTGGATGCTGGCGATCCAATCGGGAGGTGGTAACACTTCTATGTATTTGAAGGTTACAATATCCGAGGAACAGGTTATATCAAAGCGAGACCTCGGGAGTCAATGTCAGATTTTCTTCGTGCTTATGTTGTGGTGTTGCTGGTAAACAGAAGACTGCGTACTTCAATACGGTGAGTTTCGTTGAGTTTTTTAAAATCATGACTCATTTTATATGAATATTCGTGTAAAAATGTATAAATATTGGTCGTTTAAATTTTACGCAAAAAAGTTTTAATAGGATTTGAAGTTGTAGGAAACACTAATTTATTTCAATCAGAAATATCACAAAAATTAACTACGATCCGATTGTTTAAAAAGAAGATTATCCTCTTGGTATATCGTTTGATAGCCTGATCAAAATTGAAATTAGGTATGGAAGAGAAAATAATATTGTAATTGAGCGAAAACAACAATTCTGCCTAAGGTGTCTCCAACAATCGTACAAAAGGTGAATCAAAAATTCTGAATCATATTATGATATGTCAGAGACACCTTTTAACAATCACTTGCTTACTCAAAGCTGTGACGTAAAATGAAAATAAATTGTTGTATAAATTGTATTCCTCTCCACAGGAAATGTGTCAGTGAAAATTTCTGTTCTATGCTCATTCAAAAATTTTTGCCTGATGTGAGTTCAAAGGAAGATTTTTTTTAAACAGCCGCTTCTTTATTAAATCTTGGATAAAAATTGAGGATACTGATACACGAATAATATACATTAATACTATTAAACCCCTTACATTAATGAATAATATTCTTCAATATATTATGAAAATTTCTTAGTGAAATTTAAGTTTTACTTATGACACATTTTACATGCATCAAAACGTTTATTTCAATAAATCAAAAAGTTAATTTTCTGTTAATTAATACTTTAGGCCTATTAATTATTAAAAGACTTGGATTTGCTCTATATTATGAATTTCCAGTTTTGTGTCATCTGATGCAACGTATCCTCGCATTCTAATGGAATTTACTTTTAAAATATTTAAATCTGGAAGATAGTATCATATTTCATTTTTAAACTAACGTTCCTAAAGAACATTTCGTGGCAGAACGAAAATATTTTACTGTATCTGAATCATCTCATTACGCATTAGTAGCATTGAATTTCATTAAACAATATAGAAATTTACCACTGTGTATCAAAATTATTAAGTAAAGTTCCTAAATAACCACAAATCATGGGACCGATGATTCCGAATGTTTTAATTTTCTTCATGAGGACTGAGTAATTGTTTCTGTAACGCATTTTGGGCATGTGACACGATGTGATGATATGATTTAGTTTAAATACACGTAATATGGAGTGTTGGGATGGAGTGAATGTGTAAACTTATGCGGATGGGTGGCTCATATAAATATACCTTGTAGCTTGTGGTGTAGTAATCACTATATACTATAAGCGGTGATGTCCTCTGTGACTGATTAATGGCCTAATTGAAGAAGTAACATTACTACAGATAGGGATTGGAAATTTTGACATAATGTACCCAATTGTTTCTAGATTCACTACCAAAAGAGTAAATTAAACTAAGTTTTTTAAGGTTTGGAATAGGATAAAATGTGAATTTTTGTATATTTGCTTTCTTTAGTATGTATAAAGAAATCGTCACGGTCCTCCTATTGCAATAATTTAATTTAAATTTCTAACTACTGGTCTAATGTGTAATGAATATTTCACGTTACTGCCATATTTAGTTACCTCTCTCTAGAACTAATTGAAATGGTAACAAACTTTGGCACATAAATGTTGTGAAGTTAAAAATTAAAAGAAATATATATTTTCTTAGATTTTCGTAGTTTTACTTTCCAACATATAAAAAAAGTAATGGAAATATATTGTGCGTTGTCTTAACTAACTGACACATAAATTAGAACAGATAGGATCAATCGTTAAATAACGGAAATGACTACGTACCTCCAAGAGTGATTATGGAATATTGTGAATTTTTTGATTCTCGCTGTGTACCTCGCGAACATAAGAGATATGGACTTCATATTTGCACGTAAACGTTGTTGATTCTTGTATCTGAAGAATGGTTTTCGTGTTTTTGGAGATTTCAATATTCATCGGCGCGTAGGAGAAAAAAGAATTTTTTCGGGAATATGCCTTTGATGATACCGAATTTGTAGTTTTCTTCTACTATGTTTGCGAACTTATTGATATCTTGTAAGTTAAGAATCTGAAATAAATACCTCATCAAAGCAGAGAGTAAATTTTTAAAGCTAGGATATTACGTTTTGCAAGAGTGTTGCTTATAAGCTGTATAGATTTACTAAGAAAGCTTTTCGGAATTTCCAATTTCAATGAAATGATTTAGGGTGTAATGTATTTTAATAGCGTTGACTTTTTTTTTCTAAATTTCACCAATATAAGGAAATAATTTTATTAATCAGGAATATACATCTATATTACATAATAACCAAGGACAAGCCATATCTCAAGAAAATTACTCACCTTGCTTAGTTAGTAGAAAGAATTTTGATCATTGAAAGCGGTGGAAAATAAGCTGGTTAACAATCTATAGAACCTTGTGTTATATTGACCTGACGACCGAAACATATACATCCGAAATTTTAAGCTTACGATTTGAATTTCATTTCGAAGTTTTCTCAAGAGCTGGAAATTGGGATCAATCACAAGAAAATCATAATAATTTAATATTATTTAATAAAATTTTCCCAGACAATAAATATTATTTTATTAATATGATATTTATTTATTCACTTTCTGCGACTCACAACCGCAGTAGAAACTTTCGGATACAGCAATCTGGATTCTGTCTAGACGCTGTTCCTCCGGAAACTTTACGAAGTGTCAAGTGAGTAAACTCACCCTCAACAGAGCCTTACTAACACTCGCCATTGTGGTCCTTAGTTGGCCGAAACGAAAATACATACAGACTATTTATTAATAAATTATTATAATTTCATTAATAAACTATATCAATGTTTCAGAAAGGAAAAAGAATCAACAAGAGGAAATCATGGATCAGAAACGACAAAACTACTTGATATTTCTATTCCTCTTCGCAGTGGTATTTCCTCCTGGCCAACTATCAGCGGAAATACATTATTTGGAAGTAATCAAGTGTTGTGTTAAAGGTGAATACATGAACACAGAAAGATACTGCATATCAAGACCCAAAACCAGAGTGGAACTTATAAAAAATGAAACGTTTTCTCCTCCCATGGATCCTGAAAAAGTGTACTGGTTGCCTTATTCACTTCGTTCGCGACATATACATGCGCGTTATGCGACGTACACAGGAAAGGGTAGATATATTGACATTGATAAAAACGAAAGTATCGTTGAGAAATTTATATCAATAAATAACACCGCTCGAAACTTTTTTCTCGATATTTTTGGACCCACGGTTATAGAAATTACAGTTCTAAAACAATTATATTGTTTTGAGGCCACTGATGATCCTTTGAATCCTTTTGTTGTACGAACTCGTGTAGCACCAAATTTTCTAGCTAAATGCTGCAAAAAAGGTGAAGAATTTAATTCTGGTTTTAATTGTGTCACAAAGAGTGGTTTTACCAGTGAAAATGTATCAGCAGAATATTATTTGGGTCGCCAAGAAAACGAAAGTTATTGGTTGCCAGAAGTTATAAATGAAAGTGTGCATGCATTCTATAATGTTGGTGCTAAGGTTTCCTGGAATACTAGAACTTTAGCAAATAATTTGACAACGTGGAAATTAGTGGAAGACGATTTTGGGTACAAAGTTAAATTTACACACCCACCCGTTCCCATTGGGACGGAAATTAATACTGTAGCTCGATCTTATTGCATTGACTCCACAAATAACCCTAATATGTCTCATGTTGTTGTGGGACTAGTCATCAATGCTAACAAATGCTGTAAGCTAGGAGAGAAAATAGACTACAAAGACCGAAAATGTGTTCTGAGAGATGGTTATAATATTGAAAACACCCCTTTCGGGGTGGAAACTCCTACGACATCTTATTGGTTGCCATCAAGACTTGGTAATAAGAGTATACCTGTGTTTTATAATTATTTTGAAAGTTCTCAATTAGGAATACACTCTAGACACATGTTTCGCGCAGAAGAGAACAATTGGGTGATAAAAGCCGGTCCAGACGAAGAGCCGCGCTTATCTCTTGTCGTCAGATCACTTTCTGGAAGAACACGATTTGTTCCTGCAAATGAATACTGTTTTGACGCCATTGAGGATAGTCCCTTTGCTCCGATAGTACTGATAACTTTTGCCAATTGCTATGAAGTAAAATGTCTTCCAAAATGTTGTCCCAGGTAAGTTTCTCTTTTAGTACCTTCTAATGCTGCAAAACTTCTTTTTCAGGAGGTTTATAAACTGAACTACACCATGCATTTTGTCTTCCAATATTCCATGCAATTTATGTTTCCAATGTCCTTTAATGTCTGCAGTCAAGACAGCTGTGATGTTTGAGGTGCAGTTTTGGCTACACACACGATGCATTTTATCGCGACAGTAATGGTGTCTCAATGCGTCCGTATTGATCATTCAGGAAAATGGCTGTGGTTACTGCGGAAAAAATTATTTAACGCAGCATCGCAGCAAGATTTAGCAATTAGCAGTAATATGTTAACTAAAAGAGAATTTTAAATAAACAAACGAGATAATAACGTAACTTGTGAAGTCGTTACGTGTATAACAATGGAGTGTTTGAAGTGTGTTTGACAAGCTTCAAGACAACCTAAAATGTCAAATACATATATTTAAGATATTTATTTTCATGTATTTTCATTTTATGATTACTTTTTTTTCAAATGATTTAACTAAATAAAAAATTAAAGACTTACGACGTTTTATGGATGAAGTATATTTTTTGTTATATATACTCTCAACGTTTCGACTTCGTTTCAAGTCGTCTTCAGGTGATTCAAATTATTATTTATAAAATTAGATAAATAAATGGGCGATAATTGTAGTAGTTTTAATTGATAATTGCGTTAATCTATAGGTTATTGATTTGTAACACTCAAAATAGTATAATTTGTCACGGCAAATAATTTACACTTCGTTCGGTTTTGTACTTTATTATAAATGAAATAAATTAACAGATATCGCTTTCTTGTAAATATTTTCCTTTCGGAAGGGACTTCCTTTGAGTTCGTACGCTTGTTAAAGTATGTAGCGTTTTGATAACATTAATAACGATTTTGATTGCAGATTAGTAAGGGAAAAGATAGTCCGGTTTTTATTGTTGGAGGTGTGTTTGCTTCGCACAGTAATTGAAACATCTACGATAAATAATTTCTCATAATTTGTGTTTTTTTTTACTTTTGCGGTAATTTAAAAAAAATGTTTATCAGTGCTGAAATTCTCGCCTGGACAAAATATTTCGCGGAACATTCCATGCAATATAGGAGCGCAAAACGTACCATGTGAAGCGTACTGCTACACACACTGTGATAATGACACATCAACATAATATTACATCAAAACAGTAATCAAATTGCTACACAATACGACATAAAAATTGGGAAAAAATATAATTACCCATAGGATTCTTAACTATTGCAACTTCTCGAGTGTATTTCAAGAAAGACATGTTCTGTCGTATATAAGCGTTACAACTTGATAACATGTAGCTGGTTTGAAATGTTTGTAGTATTCGTAAATGGGAAATGTAGCGCGCTATTGAAGTTCATTTACGAGGGGCTATAGGAGGTAGGAGGTGTGTGGAAGGGCTATTGTTTGTAGATGGGTGGGTTAGCTGAGTTAACAAAAATTTGGCCTACGTGGAGGAGTAAGAGGAAGTCGATAGTAATAATAAAATTTCGTGATACTAGGAGACGTAGTAGCAAGTGAACAGAAGGAGGTTTCACTTTACACTAGTCACAGCTATTTTTATCCATACTTCAAATCTGTATTTCTGACATATTTAATGCCATACATTATGAAAAATTAGAAAAACCAAAATAAATAATATAAAAAAAAATACCGTAGAGTAAGATATTTTGAACATTTTTTTTGTAATTTTTTATACATTATTTAACAAGATTTACAAACATATCGGTAAAATTAGTACATGTCTAAACTATTTTCTTAAATGTTTGCGGCTACGTTTCCGAACAGACAAATTAGTTTT
>NNCF01127662.1:304170-333940 GCA_002313205.1 Laupala kohalensis
ACCTAATAAGTTAACAACCTCGAATAAAAATTAATAGATATCATTGATATAAATAATGAATATTTCTTACGTCCTGCATCGGTGAACTGCGACAATTGTATATAAATCCAAATGTGTATAATCAAGTAATTGCTTAGAACAAATAACTCTTATTGAGGAACCACAAGTGAAAGTTAATTTAGAGAATGGTACAAAATCTAACACGTTTAATATTATTACAGATATCAAGTCTTGACAAAATCAGGCAGATGTGAAAATCATCCAAGTGCAAGTTGGCATCCTCTTAACTCCTCAATATCCTCATTTCTTGATCCTGATGAGTCTTATGGGGTAAGGTTACAGCCCACACCATTCTGTGACGGGCACTATAAAGTAACCGAATTTGAACCCAAACAAGCAGCAGAACTATTGTCCACCGTTCCTGACAGAGAGGGTAAGTATGTGTTGAGCATCAGAGATAATGTATTGTAATATGAGACTAACGTAATTTTACTCATGCTTCATCAATAATGACTAAATACTCTAATGACTTCGATATCTGCCAGCCGACAATTCCCAATTAGTGGTAGAAGATCTTTCACGCGATCAAATTCAGTTAATGAATAAAAAGTGTCAACCAGTCTTATTGAGTGTAAAAAAGGAGAAAGTATAGTTTCAAATGTTAAGTATTCCAGATAAGTAGCAATATTTCTTAAATTTTATAAAAAAAAGTAAATGAAATGTAATTTGAGGATATTTATAATAATAATAATGTCTTTTTATTTTGGCGAGTCTCAGACTTTAAGGTGTTTTCATCCGTCTATCCATTTTAAAACTTTTAGATTGTAAATACAAGATGAAAATTGGGAGGGTCGAATTTACATTTAGAACTGGGAAGCAATGCTAGGAACCATCTCGGTAAAACCTTAAGCGATTGAGTAAACCCAATCTTCGTGCCAAAGTTGGGTTAAAAGCAGCAGTCACAGTACAATATAATTATGAATATACAAAAAGAAAAAATATAGTTTCTATTTATATGATTACAACAAGGATATCAATACAAATTATTACATAATGACAATATTTACAAATTACATATTATAAAATAATTAAACTTTACTAGATACATATTACACTGTATTTACAAAATATATTTTATAAGATCATATGAAGCATGTGTACAGAAAGAATGAAAGAGAGATAAAGTAAAAGTAAAAAAGAGAAATAATAAAATGAGTATAAGGAAAGAAAGAATGTAAGAAGGAATGAAAGAAAGCAAACAACTGAAGGAGAAAGAATAGACAGAGAATGTGGGAATACTAAAGGGCATAGTATTCCATCCAATCTGTAAGACGCCGCCTGAAAGAAGAAAAAGTTTATGGAGATTTTAGTTGATCAGGTAGTTTGTTCCAAGAACCTATTGTGTGTCCTGTGAAAGATTTACTATAAATAGTTGTGCCATACCGAGGAATGGAGAGGAGATGTGAGACTCGCCCGATCCAGTTTCAAAAAATTAAAACGTTTTGCTAAAACTGTTGAATGTCCATTTTTTATTCTTTTATAAAGAAGAGGTAGGCAATGCAGCGTTTGACGTTCCTCGAGTGTCGATGTCCTGGATTTTTTGAAAAATTCTGTCACGTGGTCATTCTTCCTGAGATCAAAATTTAACGAATACATGAATTCCGAGCTATTTGTAATTTACGTTTAATTTTTTCCGTCATATCAGTGAAAAGAAAGTCGCAGTAATCAAAGTGCGGCATGACAAGAGACTTAACGAGCTTTTCCTTCACTCATATCGGTAAAAGATCACGTACCCGTTTAAAAGAGTGTATGGTGGAGTAAACCCTTTTACAGGTTTCGTCTATTTGGGTTTCCCAACTGAGCAAACTTTCAATATAAACTCCTAGATATTTCACGTGACTGCACCAAACAAGAAAAATCTTATTAAATGATATATTGGGTAGAGTGCAATTTGAAATTTTACTTAGGGTTTTATTTAAACCAAGCAATAAGCATTGTGATTATGACGGATTTAAGAGGAGTCCGGTAGGTTTTGCCCACAAACTGAGTGAGATGAGATCTTCGTTAGGTTTTTGCGCAATTGAAGTTATGGTAGACGGTTTGCCACTAATATAAATCTGAATATTGTCGACGTACATTTAAAATTTGCTATGTTTAAGAGATTTGTTGACGTCTTAACGTAAATTAAAAAAGCTAGGGGACCGAGGACACTTCCTTGCAAAACACCACGCACCGTTTGTGTTATTTCCAGATACTACAGTTTGTATTCATTCTGTTAAATATTCCGAAAACCATTTTATTGAAAGCCATCGAAAATCTAAAGTCTTCATTTTTGCAAGCAAAATATCGTGATCAACTAAATCGAATGCCTTGCTAAAATCGAGGACAAGAATAGTTACGTTTCCCGCGTCAATCGAATTTCGAGCATCTTGTATAACATTCGACAAGGCGGATCCTGTACTTCTACCTGAACGGAAACCGAATTGACATTCATTAATAATATTTTGGTTGTGGTTGAGGTAGCTCTCCACTTCATTTCTAACACCTTTTTTCTAATATTTTTGGCAGATTGGGGAGAATACTAATTGGTCGATACTCATTTGATTTTTAGGGATGCGATATTTTGGGGAGGGGGTGCACCAAGGTAGTTTTCCATGCGGTAGGGAAGCAACCACTGGAGAGTGAATAATTGATAATATCCGTAATAGGAGAAAAATGACCGTTGGATGGTTTAAAATATTTTTCTATTATCTGGGCATTAGAAGGTTTAACTACCAAAGCGTTTCAAGAAATGAAAGATATCTTCTAATGGACATCTTACAAAGAAAAATAAAACGGCGAGTAAAACCCAATTCCCCAGAAATTATAGATATATCATTGTCAATAAAGCACTTAAAAAGTATCTGGCAACATGAAATAATTTAGTCTTGAACACAAACCAGTAGATATAAACAATAATTTCTGACTAAATTCGAAGGCTGCTTCTTATTTCGAAATTTCAGATCGCTTTTTCTTTAAAAAGAAGCTTCTGTACGTGATTGTGTTCATAATTGGAAGACAGTAAAATCATTTTTTCCACCTCTTATTTCATGCTTTTGAGCTTGAGGTATTTTTGAATTTGATACCAACTATATGTATCCGTCGTAGTTCTTAAAAATCTATTGACAGAATTAGAGAAAATCTTTTAGAGCTAAAAAGGAAGGTGTAAGGAGTGTCGGTTTCCATAAAAATGGTTTCGTTGAAAATGTACTACCGGGGGATGAAAACAAATCAATATAATTAACCGTCAGAAGTGGAGTGTAATTAACCGTTTTCGAGTTCCTGGACAATATTTGTTCATTCATTGATATGATGCTGCTGTATTATGAAGGTAAAATTCTAATGAAATAGCTCTGATACAAGATAAAAAAATTTCATATGCAAAGAACAGATAATCATCCTATTGAAACATGGGATAAGGTAGTGAGATTCCCAAAAATTAAACATTAGAACATCGTACTGATTATTTTCTTTTCCCTAGGCACGATAAAGTATCTCATGCATTTAGTCAAGTGCGTGATGAATATTTTTCAATTCACCCAAGCATGCATGCGGAACTGGACGAAACAACTTGAACAGCTATGTTTCAAGTTTATTTGATCCACAATCAATAAAATCCACTCGATATGAAGCCATTGTAGGCTAACTTTCCAAAATATACTTATCTGTAGGTAAATATTTTACAATGACAGTGAAGCTGTGTTATAAGTGCGAAATGAAACCAATTCAGTCTTCGTATCACGCACATCTCAATAAAATAACACTACTACACGATCTTGAATGATTAAATACACAACAGAGAACCTATAATTTACTACATCATTTATCTTTTTATACTTTTAAATACTTATTTCTCACATACAACGTATAACTGTAAGGCGAGGTAATTTTAAACAGAGGATATATATAAACAACTTAGCTAAGCGCCGATGTGGAAATGACGGAAAATAAAAGATGTTAAAATCTAGAAGAATGTGATTCTTTGGATTAAATTTTAAAAATCCGCTTTTTGTACTCAGTCATTTATGCAATGTAAACTTATGAAATCTGAGTTATGAAAAGGTCGAAATTCGAAATTACTGCTCTGTTTTTTTTGCTGAATATTAGGTAAATTATTGAAATGCATTATACTTTTCTCATATATTTCTTAAGGGAGGAATTAATCTAACAGAAAATATTTGGTATTACCTTTTAGGATTTTCGAGGTTTTATGTTTACATTTATTCTACATTTTTCTAGATAGAGGTAAATATAAACATATTTAGTTGATAAAATTTTCGCGCAGTTTGGTAATACAGTCGATGAGTGTTTCTGAAATAACTTTCAAAGCAACTAATTTAGTACGATTTAATAATATTGTATCCATTTTCTCTTAGTTTTGTTCGGTGAGTAGTTAGAATTTTCTCAATAGTGGTAATACCTACATATACACTAAAAGATCGGTTATGGATAGATAAGTGAAATGTGTATTGTGGAAGTGGTAAGTGAATTCATAAGAATGGACAAGATTTGACACAAAAATAATAATTAAAAAGAAACAAATGGACAAGGAATCAAAAAAAAGTGAAAAGGATAAATTACTCTAACCCGAGTAATTACTGTACCTAAACAACCCGATATATAGAAAGCAATGTTCTACTAGAAGCAACATACTTAGACCCAACCAAAAGAGACGTAGTAAAGAGGATGTTCTAACACGTGAACTTAGATGGGAAAAAACTAGAAAACTAGTTTAATTTTTTCTTGTGTCAATGCATACTGGGAGATAATTAAAAAAAACACTGACAAAGAATTGACAATACTAAAACTAAATTATTCCAAGATGATGAAAAGTTTTCTTCGAAAATAGATCTCAAAGCTAGCTCACTTATTCCAGTACTATAAATAGAGTTAGCATAAATGTTATTAGGTCTCGTACAAAAAAATTGAAGTATTGCTTGAAACTTCTTTTCTATACCTCTTGACATGTTATTTTCGTGTATGAAGAAAAATATTATTACAATCAGTTTTGATACATATTTAAAAGTTCTTACAAGTAAAATAATTTATACTCAATATGTCACTCGTTCCGTATTTTATGTTACGAGATATATCTGGATAGTCGGCAAAACGCGGGCTAGATGTAAGCAGACGAATAAGCGTGGGAAATCTCCTACTAGAAATCGTAGCTTCATAAGATTAATTAAGTAGGAGTGTAACCCGTTTTATAAAGTATACTTTTCAAAATAAGTTGTGAAAACTGTGGAATTGAGGGGACAAAAAGAAACATTCAAATCTTTTGTACCATTAGCCCACCTAACCATATAAATATCTAGAAACATAAAAGCATGAATAAATGACGAGAATATCTCTTTTGTAGATATTGAAGACAACTTATTTCTAACCAGTAATTCCATTGTTCTTTACTTTCACTACAAGATCTTGTTTTCCGACAATACCACTCTATTCTATATCTGAAGATGACAATTTTTGTACTTACATTGTAAATACGGGAACATCAATCCTGAAGTTAAAGTACAGGAATCCTTAACGATTAAATCACATTTAAATTTACTGCTAAATGAAGAAACTGACCATAAAATATTAATGACGTTCTTTAAAACTTTGTTCGCAGCATCTCTCTCGACACTTTCACGAACTTTCCACTGTGCGGATTTCCTTCAAGTTGGAGATGAGCTTCAAGAAACTGTGGCGTCCTGCGAATGGCCGCCCAGTGGAAGGACATACGCTGTAGTTCGCCACTTGTCGATCATATCAGTAGTTCTCTTTTTGAACGCAATCGCCGCCCTCTTGACGCAAGAGCATATTCGAAATAGTACTCATGGTCAAGCAATGGCTTCTCACGCTTTTTCACTGCTTGCCACGAACACCCTCACATCTGCTTTTATGTATAATGGAGCTACTCTTGAACACTGTCTCATCTTCAGTAAGTGTCTCTATGTATTAGAATTAATAATAGGACCAATAACACAATATAGTAGAGTTCTAACCGTTTTCTTCATGTACCTTTACGCAAGTTCTGTAACCAACACTATCGCCTCCAACATTACTCTTGACCAGAATTTCCCTGAAACAGATTTGGCGAGATTAACAATCATAACACCAAAGACTGTGGCTGAATAATTGTTTTAATATTCATGTTCCAAATTGACATTAATATAATCCAAACTCCTCTTACAGTCGCTGGCGGAGAAAACAAAACAGTGCGTAACAATTGTTTTTATAATTACCAAAAATATCAAGAGTTACGAATGAAACTTATATTTTCGGAATAGTAATAATATTTTAGTATGAAGATGACTTCAAAGATTTTTAGAAGCTTGTTTCTACCGTACTGAGATATTTGGGTTTATATTTTCTAGTTTGTATGAGTTGTGTGTTTATTTATGTTTTATGTAAGTCTATGTATAATTAAAAACTTATAATTAATCTAATATCATTAAAATAAACAAGTTATGTTCCAATAGTAGAGCTATCACACTGGAAATAAAAGCGTAGTACCTTATAAAAATTGATACTTCACAGCCTTTCTGTAAAAACTATCTATTCAATATTCAATAAAATATCTGAATTTAATATGTGTATTCTTATCATAATTTAATTAAATAAAGTATTTGAAATCACAAAAACACACACTTTTAAAAATTAAAACTTACGTTCTTAAGTTCTTTGATATAAGATTTCACTATATCCGTGAATTTCCATTCATGAGTCATAATATTTTTATTCATATGTAATAGTCATTATATTTTTATTGGAATAATTTACCCGAACTATTTTTTTATTCTTTACGTCTTAATATTGCTGTCATCTTGTAGAGAAAGTTGAACTGTCTTCTTTTACTCGAAGTGACTTACTATATAGATTTTATTACATAGCCCTCTAAGAAATAATACGATATTTTTTCTTTCCAGCATTTCCCATCTACTTCTTTCTCCTTGCTGCTGGGTTTTGGCTTAACGTAGTGTCCATTAACATTACCCTAGGTTTCAGGTAATAAATAAATTTCTTTCTTTTTTTAAATTTTCTATAACTGATAATTACTGCGATACCACTGCAGAGGAACCCCACAACATGGAATAGAGACCGTTGAAAATATATAAAACTGAATATCGAAATTTCGACGAAATGTGTTTTTTTGTATATGATTTTAAATCTCTTACATAGAGAGACAGTTGGTACACAATTAAATTGTGAAATATAGTAAAATTAGTCAACTATATTGTCATATTGACGAATATTCAGTCATACTATCCAAGTATGACTACATCTTCTTTATACTATAACGCAAATATTACCAAAATTGACATTCAAATTAATATTTTCTTCATTAGGACCTTAGGGCTCGCCAACGTGTAATCCATCGGAGCTCATAGTCATTCAATACTATAACATGTCATTATCGATATTTCACTTATTGATGGTTGCAATAGGTCAGATTTGATTTCATGTTTTTACCGTTCGTATTAACGGCGTATATCGCCTTATCTCGCCTTATCTCAGGAAAGAATTGAAATGCCAACATGATTTTGAGCATTATTGATGCTAAAATACGATTTATTGTTTACTACCTACGCAATTATATTATTAAGATTTCTGCCTTTTAAAAACTGAAAATATATTTTAATCACATAGATCTGTCACTGGATTGCGACTACGTCATGTGACACTCAAATAATAGAGCCTTCTAATAACATTTCATGAATGAAAATCAAACCCCGCTGTATGACAACAGGCATTTCAAGAAAAAAATAATGTCATTAATTGTCAAACCGACTAAAACACGCAGAATTGAGTGGCTATTTATTTGTTCGAATATTTTAACAGACATTTACCTCCTCCAGTAAAAGTGTAATTGGCTGAGAAAACTAAAGCACTGCTATGATTTTTCTGGCACCACAAGGTGGGTTCGAATCCAAGTGACACTTGTGAACTGATTTTTGAAAATGGTTTATACCACAATTCAGCTCGTAATTTCTGTTTGTAATGAACGAAACCTTAATTCATGCTCTCACATTGCTTAGGAAAATCTTAAAACATACGCTGAATAATTGTCAATTCGGCAAAGTAGCATTACAACATGCATGGCAACGTGGCAGGGCAAAGTTCAAATGCCGACGAGACGACAAAGTTTCTATAAAATAATATCTACTCATGTTCTCTTTAAGTTTCGATATTTTAGTTCCTTCATGTGTAAATGAAAGTGTTCAAAGATAAATTTTACGATGAATTTAGAAAAGTTCTTCAAAATTTCAATAAACATGTGCAAAAAAACTTTATATTGAGTTTAAAAGCAAATAATTTATATTTAAAGAAAACATTGATACTAAAAGAAATTCACGAGTTTGTAATTATACCCCAAGTATTAAAACGTTATTTTAATAAAAATATTGAGTAGGAAACGGGTCTAATATATATCCAAACCATATTTTCAATCAATATTTATTCATATAGCATCTAGAATTACAACATTATACATTTGGAGAACAATGTTTACTAAAGAAAAAGTTTTATGCTCTATTAATTTAAACTAACAGTTTTCGTAGCAATAAAATAGCAATCGCATCGTCCAATTTTACTACGCTCCATAAAGTCAAATTCTCCCTCTACAGAGTAACACGAGGCCGTCTAATCAGATAAGGTATTTCAAACCTTTCTTCTTATAGTCGTAGATGAAAGAAATAATTTCAACCAGGAATACCTAGAAAGGGAGAGAATTTGCGCAGGTGATTTAAACTTTCGCTTTACTTGAACGCAAAGGCTACTTCATATGAAGGTTAAAGTATACTTTTGAAAAATATTCAAAAACTGTTCCAACTATTTTTTTTTAATATACTGTATTCACAGTGTAATTAGTATATGTTTAATGCGCATTATCAGTAAAGTTTGGTGTAGATGCAGTGAAATAATTTCCACTCACATCGCGTACTTTTTCGTTTACCAATGGTGAGAATCCAAAGAGTGTGTTTGAAGATATGTCATTTTAATGTTATTTTTAAAGGAGAATAGAAGATAGTGTGCATCTCATGTTTCTCATTGTATTTGCAATATTAGAACCACACGAACGTCCTTAGTCGCGAATTCACATCCAATGACGGTGTATCCTGTGACGGTGAAGAGAAAGAGGGAGAGGGAGAAAGAGAGAAGTAGGAAAAAGAATGAAAACAAGAATCTGTTGTTGTATTTCACAATTTCATTTGAATAAATTAATGAAAGAGATTTCAATTTTAGTTATATTTGTTGTAATCTTAAACACGTAATTTGTAATATTAATCTCGAATCACGATTTTATATGCTGCACGATTTCAACCAGTGTTATATAATAGATCATTTTATTATTAGAACAGGGAATTTACTGGTTCCTGGAGTGGTTTAATATGATTTATAACACGAGAAATAAAAATTTTGTGTTATTAATTCATATTTTATACAAACGTTTTCTATATTTATTTAATTTCTCTTAACATATATGAAAAAACAAAAGAATCACAAATTATGTTAAATTACGTTAGACAATCCTCGTGAAGAGAGAGGGAAAGAATGAAAGAAAGATAAAGAGAAAAAGTAAAACAACGATACAGAAAAGTGAGAGAAAGAAAGCGTGAAAGAAGGAAAGAAAGAAATAGGAAGAAAGATAAAGAAAGAACTTGATATTAATATGAGTTGATACATTTCAATTTGATTGGAATAAATAAAACTGATTTGTATTTTTTTATTTATTCATATCTTAAACGAGGTTTTCATATTATTGATCTCTGATTATTTTTTAGGTTGCACGATTACTACCAAATTGTTATATCTTGGATAAAAAGGTCACTAGAAGATGTAATTTATGTGTTCCTTAAGTAGTTTTCTATTATTTATAACTCGAGAATTAAACTTTAATGTTATTAGTTTATATTTGAGACAAACGCTTTATATATATATATTTAATTCCTTTTCACATATATAAAAAACTTAAAAGAATCGCAAATTATGTGAAATTACTTTCGAAAATACACATCATTAGTAGGCAATGAGATTTGATTTATTTACTTCACTGTATAAATATAAGAAATTATAGGAATATTTATAAGTAATTTGTGATTCGAATTATACCAATTCCATACGATATCTTGGAATTATATTCAAATTCTGTTAAAAACTATATTTTATCACAGTATTACGCAAACGTTTTTTATAGAAAATCTAATATCTTTTACATTGCCTATGAAGACCTCTCGAACAACAAATCTCGAGATGTCGTTTAAATATAGGGAATGGTAAAGTTTATTGAAGTCAAGAATATACAGAATATTTTTGTTATAGAAGTCCAAAATGTGTATAATAAAAAAAAGAATATTTCTTTATTGGCGATGTAAAGAAACATTTTATCCCGTTACGATTTACCAGCGGAACAATTAGTCTTCCAAATATGGGCGCCGTTTCAAATAGACCTACGATTGGTCGAACGAAACTTTCCCTGTCGAATTGGAAGCAAGAGGAGAGAGGCGTTGAAAATCTAACAGATCCAAAACTGGTCAGAGCATGGGACTTAGAAAAATACATGGGCCCTTTTATGTTATCAGTAGTGTACATATGATAAAACTTTTATGTAAATATCATAATAACGAGACTAATTTCTTTATGTAATTAAATATTTTTATTGAATACGAACATAACTCATATGTCACAGTTTAGGTGAAGTCTTCCTCTACATTATTGAGGACCTTAACCTTCCTGTCTGACGAAGGCGATGTGACTTGTCTTTTACAATATATTTCTATTCTTTTGGCGCTCATTTTTCAATTTTTGTTACTAATGTTATATCAATTATAAAAATGGTGATTATGATATTGACCACTTCTTTGCATTTTTGTTTTATACAGAGAACCTCCTGGACAGAAAATTACACCTCATGGTAGGAGAGAGAGAATTGTGAAGTTAGCGCTCACCCATGCTTATGGCTGGGGTATGCCCGCCGTTCTCACTGCGTTTACTATTACCATGTTTTACAGCACAAATGCTGCATGGGTTAAGAATCTATACAAACCTTCCTTTGCTGAAACTAGAACTTGTTTCTACGAGATCACCTGCAACAGTGATGTTGGTTATTGTATGTACCTTATGTCCTTAATTTACTAAAATTTCACAGCACATGACATGTAAGTTCAATTATGATGTCTTACTTTCTTGCTCATCCATCAAGAAATATTCTTCACAAAAAATTCATAATTTAATAAAAATAAACCACATAAACTCTTGTAGTTGAAAAAAAAACAAATTGCTAAAACTTATTTTACTATTCTTTTATGATCATATTGAGTAATACATGTTATTGTCAATGTATTATTCATGACACTTTATTAGATTCAAACACGTAGTTCGTTTTTTTTTGTTTCAGATCTTTTTTCTAAAACATAGCTTAAAGATATCTCGACCAAACCTTACAAAAAAATGATCATTTTCCCCTTTCATCATCTTATACACTTTTTTTGTCTCAAACTCAACTTCTTATTTCCAACTTCATGTTGTTTTAATTCTAAAATATAATGCAGTTATTACTTACATAATTTGGGTGTTTACTATACTACCTAAAGTAGATTTTTTTATCTTTCCTTCTACGGCTTCTTGTATGGACATTTATAATGAGAAACGTGTCTGTAAAACAGAAATGTTTTATTGCAGACGTATCTTAAAATGTTTTATTGCAAAATTTATGCTTTGAAGTCTATAATTTATCTAAGTGCTGCTGCGTTTTTCAAAAAAAATTTTTTAAAAAATTCTCATTTTAAGGGTTTATTTGCCATGAAAGACAGTTCAATTTCGAGTTTCAAAATTGCTGGTAACATTCTGTAAAAATTTTTGTTTACGTATGTAAATGACACTAAACATTTCCGAATGTTGTTTTTCTTCCTTGGGGATTTAGAGCTCGTCAACATCAAGGTCATTAAAACCCATAATTTCCGAATGTAAATACCCAACAAATCTATTGTGTTAATCATGCATTCATAGTTGGTTCATTTTAATTTTCTTCCATTGCAGTAACATCTGCGAAAAACAACAACAAATGTTTCATGAAAACGTTATTTCTTTCTCTATACTAAATTAAACATGCTATGAAAATTAGACTTACATTTAAAATTTTTAAGATTGTCTTCGTGACCCACCCCTGTCCGCCATTATTTTTATAAGTATTCTCATCGAAAGCGCAAATAAGAGAAGATAATCAAATTTTAAGATTTTCAGTAGTATAATTTCTATGAGTTTTGAACGGCTTGAATTAGTCTGTGACTTTTGCATACTCCTTAAACAACTTAGCATTTTTGTAAATAACTTGTAACCAGGAAATTATTTCATAAATTTGTTATTTATTAGTTATTTATTTATTTTAACAATATGTTAAATATTATTAATTTATGTATTGTGATTTAATATACGATCCCTATTGATCTTTACAGATGAATACAATTCAGATTTGGAAATTGCATCACTAATGTATTACTACGGACCCATGGCCGTGCTGGTGATTATTAATAGCATTTGCCTCGTGCTAACTCTTCTCAGAATAAGATCCCTAAGCAAGGACTCTGCATTTTTGCAGAATGCCAGTGCTGGAGGGACAAACAAGAAAGCTGCATCACAAATTCTTGCCAAGTATGATACTAGTTTAACTTTATCAATAGATTCAATTAAATGTTTGTTATACGTAACATTTGCGCACCATTTGCAATGCAGCAACTAAATATTCAACGATTTAGTAAAACAAAACAAAATTCCTTTACTCCTAGTATACGGAGCATTCCATTTCAAATCAGACCCGGGTTTTTATTATTTTATCTTTTTGATTATATTTATATTTAAAGAAAGGAGTTACGTAAATATTATGTCAAATAACTATAAATATACCTTTCATTTAAAATTATAAACTCAGAAAGATCAAACCAGGAATAACAGAGATTATTGCATCGATATATTTGACTAACCTCTATTTTTAATATCTGTGTAAAGTATTCTCCATAGTCAGTGAAAGATCTTAACCGTGGTCAAGGGAAGGGCTACCCGGAGTGCATTAACAACTAACAATATTAAACAGTAACCAAATTCATTAATAGTTTAAAGTGGCAGTGTTTAAAGGAGTTCAGGTCGATATATCCGCCACTATCTCTAAGATTTGGTAGTAATAAGAAATTTTATCTTTCTTAAGTCTCACAAAATGTTTCATTACGTTTCATTTAGTGTCGCAACATTTTTTGACCTGTTTAGTTACATTACAATCAGGGTTTGTTTTATTCGAAATTAAGCGGTCAAGCAAATTCACTTCGCTCGATATCAACCAACTTTAGTTTATTATCTATTAGCATAACCGTAAAAAACATATTGTATCAGAAATGACATTGAAGAAGTGATATGTAAAATAAAAACCGCACAGAAAGGATTATTTTTCGTAAGTTTATTTTCTTAAAAAAAATTTTTTCTTAAAAACTGTTAGAATTATTTGAATGAGTATCAATATATCTACAGAATTCACAGCGGAAAAATATTATTACATTAAATTAATGTTGCTGTGTGTAATTAATTAAAAAATAAGAAAAAATCATGGTTTAAGTAACCAAACAACATTATATTTTCAAATGTTGTACACAAACTGTTTATTTATATTCATGAGTTCAATATTAGTTAATTATTCCTCATAAAATTTGACTAAATAACTTTTTTGAAAGATATGTATTGTAACGTTTCCCCTAAAATTTTTGAATAATAAATGTAAGTTAGGTAAAGTATAAATAGTTATCAAAATATATTTATTTACTTAATTAACTAGGTGAATCTCAAATGTTTGATACTTATAAACTTTCGTCTGAAATCATGAAACAAACTTTCATAACATCGATTGTTATTATTCAAATACGTATGCTAAAGATAGTTATTTTTACAAAATTATATTACTTCTTCTGTTGGCTGTACAGTCCCAAATGGACCTTCGCCTCCTGAACAAGCGTCCTCAATTTTTCCATGTCTTTTGACGCCAACTTCCAGTTCTTAGTCATTGCTTTCTAGAAATCTTCCTCCACACAATCCTACCACCTACTTCTTGGTCTTCCTCCTGTCCTCACTCCATCTAGTTGGCCATTTACCATCTTCTTTACAGTTCTGCTCTCATCCATCCTATTGACATGACCTAGCCATTTCAATCTATGTATGAGACAACGTCAGTATCTTGATACAACTGCGCTATTTCGTTATTATACCGTACTCTCCACTCACCATTCTCCTTAACCCCTCCTTAGATTCTCCTCAGGATTTTCCCTTCAAAAATTTTCAATCTTTCACATACCCCATCTGCTAATATCCAAGACTCAACACCGTACACAATCACCGGTCTAATTAGTGTTTCGTATATCTTAATTTTGGTTTGGCTCGGCACGATATGGTTTTTAATTAATTGAATTAGAGCAAAATTTGCTTTATTAACATTTGTTATTATTCTATCTATCTCCATATTTGTTTCATATCTCGCTGTAAGCAAAGTTCCCAGTTAAATAAATTCTTGTACACAACTGATAACAAAAAAGGGCCCATTTTTTTCTAAGCCCTAACATTAAGAAAAATAAAAAAATTGGAACAGTTTTTGAATATTATTCAAAAGTATACTTGAGCCTTCAAATGAAGTAGCTTTTGCGTTCAAGTAAAGCGAAAGTTTAAATCATCTGCGCAAATTCTCTCTCTTTCTACGTATTCCTGGTTGAAAATATTTTTTTCATTTACGACTATAAGAAGAAAGGTTTGAAATACCTTATCTGATCAGACGGCCTCGTGTTACTCCGTAGAGGGAGAATTTGAGTTTATGGAGCGTAGTAAAATTAAACGATGCGATTGCTATTTTATTGCTACGAAAACTGTTAGTTTAAATTAATAAAGCATAGAACTTTTTCTTTAGTAAACATTGTTCTCCAGATGTATAATGTTGTAATTCTATATGAATAAATATTGATTGAAAATATGCTTCGGATATATATTAGAACCGTTTCCTACTCAATATTTTTATTAAAATAACGTTTTAATACTTGGGGTATAATTACAAACTCGTGAATTTCTTTTAGTATCAATGTTTTCTTTAAATATAAATTATTTGCTTTTAAACTCAATATAAAGTTTTTTTGCACATGTTTATTGAAATTTTGAAGAACTTTTCTAAATTCATCGTAAAATTTATCTTTGAACACTTTCATTTACACATGAAGGAACTAAAATATCGAAACTTAAAGAGAACATGAGTAGATATTATTTTATAGAAACTTTGTCGTCTCGTCGGCATTTGAACTTTGCCCTGCCACGTTGCCATGCATGTTGTAATGCTACTTTGCCGAATTGACAATTATTCAGCGTATGTTTTAAGATTTTCCTAAGCAATGTGAGAGCATGAATTAAGGTTTCGTTCATTACAAACAGAAATTACGAGCTGAATTGTGGTATAAACCATTTTCAAAAATCAGTTCACAAGTGTCACTTGGATTCGAACCCACCTTGTGGTGCCAGAAAAGTCATAGCAGTGCTTTAGTTTTCTCAGGCAATTACACTTTTGCTGGAGGAGGTAAATACTGTTGAAATATTCGAACAAATAAATAGCCACTCAATTCTGCGTGTTTTAGTCGGTTTCACAATTAATGACATTGTTTTTTTTCGAATCGCCTGTTGAAATACTATTTCCCCTCTCCAAATAGACGTAGGTGGACGTAAAACCGAGAAATAGATGGAGTGTAGTAATATTTATTTCCTAACATTTGTCTAATGTCTGTCTCATGATACATATCTGGTTTAATGTTGATCTGTCCGACCGAAATACACACTGATACTTTCCAATCGACACATCTACGTATGGTTGGAGTCCATAACACACTATTTTAGACCACACTTTGTAGTTTGTGCAAAGTATGGTGATGGCTATATAATTGTCACTCAACTTTCCATCCCCTTTTTTATGTATTGGATTAATAATTCCACATTTCCATTCCCTAGGTATTACTTCCATTTCCCAAACTTTCGTAATCAGTTGGAGCATAATTTTCATCATCGTATCCCCACGACATTTATAGAATTCACTCTGAATTCCATCGCATCCTGGCGCTTTACCACTTTTCAAGCTTGCTGTAACTCTTTTTAATTTGTTATAACGATGGTGAAGTTACGTCTGATTCCGTTGTTTGTTGTCCCCATGTTTCTTTTGTCCCCTCTTCCATCTTTTTGGTACTGAAAATGATTCGAGTAGTACTCTGCTCATCTACATGAAATTTGTTCCATTATGCGCTCTAATGATGGACTGGTGTAGATTTGAATCTATTCTTGATATTTTCAACTTACCTATACCGTTCTCTAGCTTCTCCGCAATTGTACTTTTCCTTAATATTTTCCATCTTACTATCCCACATTTGTCTCTTTTTCTTCCTATACAACTTGATACACTCCTTTCTTTTTCCTTTATATGTGTGTTCGTTTTGTCTTGTCGGTCTTCTCCTGTACATTTCACAGGTCATATCCCTTTCATGGAGAGCCTTTCCACATTCTTCATCAAACCACTCATTTCTTTTTGGTCTTCCCTCCTTCCCTAGCACCTTCCCCGATATCTCTACTATGCTTACCCTTACATTACTCCACATCTTTTCTACATTTGAATCATTCTCATCATTGATTTTTAGGAGTCCGTCTTCTAATTCTTTACAATATTTCTCTATCTATTCCTTATTTTCTTTTTTTTAACATTCCATTTCCCCATTTCACTATTCTTTAGTTTTGGCGTCTTTCTAATTTTCAAATTAACTTTGGCCCTTACTAGAAAATGGTCCGTTTCTATTTTTGCTACCCTCATACTTCTTACAATGCTTCCTGTCTACCACTACATGATCTATCTGACTCAAATATCGACTGTCAAGTGATCTCCAAGTCCCCTTGTGTCATCTTTTGTGTGGATACGATGTATCTGAGACCGCAAGGTTTTTACCATACGCTAGATCCACTAACCTTCTTCCGTTATATTTAGAGTTTTCGTGTATGGTAAATAGTCCACATACTGGTAACACAAACCTTTCCTTGCCCACTTGGGCATTGAAATCCCCCAATATGACTCTCATATCATATAATGGTAAAGTGTCGATGACTCTCTCTTGTTCAACGTAGAAAATCTCTTTTACATCATCCTCTTTCTCCTCTGTAGAAGCATGTACAGATACAATTGTAACATTATAAAATTTCACCTTATGCCTTATGAGAAAATTTCTTTTATTTATTAGCCTATAATCTATTAAAATATGTTGTACCTTACCACTTATATAGAACCCTGTGCCAAATTCATGTTTTCCTTCTTCTTTCCCACTGTATGCCATTAGATTCCAACCCCTTCCCGATCCATCTAATCTCTTGCGGTGCACATATATCCATTTTAAACTCTGTCATTTGCTTTTCTAGTTCCTTTACTGCTCTCTTTTTGTATAATGTCTTAACGTTTCAAGTTCCAATGTTCATTACCTTATTCAATTGCCTATTTCCGTCATACTTGGGATTCCACTTCCGAGGTTTCTGAGTTTTCCTAACCTTAATCTTTTTTACAGATATAGGGTGTCAACCTTGACCTAACCCCCTGAAATCCGGAGCACCAATGATTTTTGATCGAGGTTTACTCCCCTAGAGGGGGCTGGTTCCACTACACCTACAGAGGCCTCCCTCCTCCTTGTTTTTCTGTCAGGGGTCCTTCCTTTGGCCTATGGCTCCCGTTTTAATGCGCCGGAGACTTGCCTTTCGCCTATTCTCGTAAGCCACAACGCGAGTTGGCCTAGGTAACCGACTCGCATCTGTTGCCATCTTCGGTGAGATGGCGCAGAGTCGAGAAGACACCCACGGCCACCAGCATTTTAGAATCTTGAGCTAAGATTCGGAGAGCTACACTGTTTTGCCCAAGGGTCCCCTCAATAAGCTGAGAATCAGACTTGACTGACAGAACCCTACATACCGGGACAGCATGCAGGCACTTAACGGTATACACTTATACGCATTAAGCCCATTGACCCCATAAATTATATTAAGCGCAAGAAAAACGGTCAAAATTCTTCTTGAATTAGGTGTGAACTGTCAAGTAGTGTAGACAGGAATACTTGTTAACTTCCATTAAAAGCATTCCATTATGGAATATTACACAAACAGGAGTAAAGTGAAGCGCTCATTAGTATCCACGTTTGATGGATCAATGGGAACAAGTCATTCCGCAAAGGAGTATACCTGAATTACCATATATAAACATACTAAAACGTAAAAGTTACCATTATTATCAAATTAATAATTTTACTATAATTTATGTGCCACACGTCATGACATAACTGGGATTTAGTACAATTTTAGATATCTGACAACGATACAATCTCTGAAAAAAAACGTAAATCATTTAGAAAATTTAATTTAAGATTGCAGGGAACGCGATATAATAATTCATTTTACAATAGATTTATTCTTGTGCATTCACTGCACTTACAAATTGTTGTAATTTAAATCGAAATAAAAATCAAATTTTGAAATGAAAGAGCTTTTATTAGTTTTTAATGATTTTTTTGAATACGTTAAAAATTGTTCAACATGTGACTCTTGTTTTCAAGATTTATAACTGAACTAAAAATGTTGCTAAGCACGTGATTTACAATTTCCATAGTAAATCTCACGTAAAACAGCTAAAAAATATTTTGAGTACCTAATGACAATTTCAGGGTTATATTTTCTTTAAGAAGATTCGATCAATTGGCTTCATTTTACAAAACCTGGGAACTTCAAAACTTTTAACACGGAAAAACCAATATTACGTACGAGTGATAAATGAGATTTAAAACGTGATTTAACCTAAAATACTCACTACTCTAACATCTTACTCAACCCTAATATGCATTGTGTTTTTATACATTATTTTTTAAATATTTTAGAACTTTAAACCCACTTATAGGTGTGGCTCGTTTCTTAACAGATTCTCAAAAATTTCCAACACTAGATCTATATTCACATATATTAAACATATTACTTCCCTTTCTCTGGTTGATTTACAGAATTTTTTTTTTTCAGCACTCTTCTCTACGTTAAACTTCTTCTCTTCACTGGTGTAATGGAACTAATCGTAGAAGCGGTTATTTGGGGTACACGAAAGAGACGCTTCGAGATACTTCATTTAGTCTCATATTACGCACTAGAAGTGGCATTCATCTACCGTATAAGCGCTGTAATATTAGACTTGATTCGCGCTTGCTCTGTGTGTTGGTTGAGTGTGGGACGAATACATCGCGGATGGATACAGACACTGAGAAGAGGAGGACTTTGTTTAAGGAAGTGTAATCTTAAACCAAGAATACTCAATGCACATGGAAGTTGGTCTCGGGAACATTCAAGTACTCGTGTGACTGACGTGCCAGGAATCAGTTTACAATTAAACGACGAAGTTATGGGAGTTTCGTTGGAAGATGTGTCAAAGTAATGCATATTAATAGTGCTACCCTAGTTCCTTAAAAAGGTTCCCGAGAACACTCTTCCGTATTTAAATACCTTATTTCATCAATTACCAATAATACAGGACTTTGCTACAAAAGAGAATTTTAAAAAATACGCTAATCTGCACTTAAAAAATATAACATTTCAATCTAAATAGGAAAACATGTACTATAGTTCTTTATGAGTTTAAATGTTCGATGTTAAGTGTAGGTGTTGCCGCATTCAACGGCAGACGCCAAGAGTATAATGGAAGAAGGAATTTCTTTCCTCATAGAATGTAGAGTTATCTTCATACCAACGATTCCGTTATTTGTAGTAAAATTTCTTCTGTTCAAAAAGAAAGTGTTAGTAACTAGCCACATGCCTTCTAAAACATAGTCTCAATCTAAAATTGTTATCCGAACAAATTTTATGGCATGTTTTGATCATATATTTTAATATAAATTGTGCAAATAATCGATAAATACAAAATAAAAGTAACTACAAAATCGTTTCCATTCAGAATATTAAATAATAATATAATAAATAAGTAAAATTACGGTAGAAATATTAACAATGTAACAATATAACGTAAGAATAGCACATTTACGTAGAAAAATCGTTACTATGCTCAAATAGTTCGAGAAATATGGCGAAAATATTACATACCGTTAGCGCGAAATACTATAACTTCCATCCCTCAATGCAGTTAATTAAAATAGGTAAAAAAGCAAAATAACTTGTTTTTAAATATTCAGATTAACTGTTTCAAAAAGATTCATTTTAAAATAACAAATTCATAATATTTATCCCTAGTGGAGCAATACAACATGAAAGTAACAATCTTTCAAAATTCCAAGTCAGTTGCACTGATCAACGTGTGAGTAAGTTTGTGAGTGAGACGGTCAATGGAAAACATTGAGTTTTAGGATGTGTTTCATGGCGCGGCAGGTCGGAAAAGGAGTTCTTTACTCATTTTACGTTAAATATACTCCATCCTCTACCTGCTCAATTACGCTGGTATAAACAGATGGTTACTGGAAAGTAGACTCATTCCCACATACCTGTCGTTAGAGACGGGCGACAAGAGACCACGAATTGTTCTATTGAAACCAATATGATCTTCGCAACAATGAAAACTAGGAGTTAACATATTACTTGACTTGTAAAATTTACCAATGTGTTTATAATTTTTATACATTTCTAGTATATTAACTGAATAAATATACCTTTAATAACAAAAAAATATTTTAAAACAACTTTATCGGTATATTTTTATAGGATATTTCCGAACGATAAATTATCATTTAATAAAAGGTATGTTATTTAGATTTGTAAATATTGGGAACGGTAAAGCTAGAAAAAAAGTCTATTATTGACCACAAGTCAATATTAGAAATGTACATATATGAAACTTGGAAAAGATTTTTACACTTACTTGAGGTGAAAATTACAAAATTTGATTACCTATTTTTGCTTAGAAAACTAGAGATATAGTACTGCAGTGCGGTCTTATCTATTGTACAGAACGGGAAGCGATGCAGCGAATATAATTATCTCTTCATTTCCGAAAGATTGTTTTTCCAATACAATAATGATAATATTATCAAACGGTCATAATGCTTAAAATTTCTTCAATATTTCTGTGGGTTTTGTAAAATTAGATAGTTATGTCTACATTTATACCCTAAAGATTGGCAGATTTTAAAATGGAAAACCTTTCTATATTTCTGACACAGATTTGAGATTGAAATGTATTTTATTAGTAAAATTATTGCCGTTAATGTTCGTTTCGCCAGTCTTTATTTATTTTATGTATTAAACTTTGACAAAGTTACGGCAAGTTCAGAAAAGAGAAAGAAAAGGTTGTTTCATCCAGAAGTGTAATAACTAAAACCTAGAAGGTCCTTTAGTAAAAATTTAAGAAAAGAGTTGAAGTTACTAAGATGTTTCGATCACTTGTTCCAGAATAACATTAAAGTTTGGTTGAAGGTGCGCATAATGGAACCTTAATCGTTTATTTTTCAGTCGACTAATAACAGCGGGAAAGCGGAACTTCGAAGAAACTAATTTGCAAAGAATTCAGAATTTTGAAGAAATAGACCTTTGACAAATAGCAAGCGAGTTCCTTACAATGTAGTGTTCGCAAAAGAAAGAAAAACAGTCTCACAAGAATTGAGCCTATCGTTATTCTAATCTTGAGATAAATGTTCAACTGTTCCGAGCTTTAATGTATGTACAAATATTATCGACATCCCTTAATAGAAATTCTCAAAACTCCGCGATATAAAGTGAACTATTTATTTTACATGTCAGAGATAGTTTTAATTTTTTTTTAAATCACAAGTTTCTTGTATTGTAATATACTTGTTGTAAATTTAATTTGTGATGAAAATATTTATTTCTCCATCTCTGAGTGAGAGTTTGTTAGAAAAAATCAAGGATTCATTATTAATCTCAGTAACAAAAGCTTGTCTTGTAAACGTTCTTGAGACATTGCACATGCCTAAGCTATTGAAAATAAGAAAGTTTAAGAAAATTGAATCTTCTCGAAGCGACAGAGGGAACGAGGAATGCCTGATTGCTTAATAACTATACTCAAAATTTAATAACTAACTATAACTCAAAATAACAACCCGAAAAGACAGACGTACAGGTGAGGATCTTTCTAAGAAAGAATCTCTGTGAATTAAATACTTCACTGAATATACTCGTAGAGCGCCGCCAGATCCTTACTTGATGACTGGGTTTACCTACTCAGCTTACGTCAGTGTGTGTCCTAAAAGTATACAGTGGATAGATAAATTGGTCAAAGAATAAAATCCCATCACATGCCAGTTTGTTTAACCTTAAAATATAAAAATAGTTTACAGGTACTACAACAGTCAAACAGATTGTCAAAAATTATAAGATTGAAATGGAACTATGGAAAAAGGCTAGAATTTGCTGCGAACTTTAAAAGGAATCGCGGAAACTTGCATGAAGATATTTTAAATAAGTTGCACAGCTTAATGCCTCGACAGAATCTTTACGAAACACTTAACAGAAAGTGGGTTCAACCATGCGAGTACATACACAGAAAAGACACAACAGTCAAGAAGCGGTATGGTTCAACACAAGATTGTAGACAGGCGAAAAAAAGAAATTTGGCATACATCAATAATTTTTCCAATTTTAAAAAACGTTGACGATTTCAAAATGTATAGAGGTATTTCTTTAATTAATGCAAAAGCTAAGATTTTTTTTCAAAATTCTTCATGTACGGTTAAATAAATGGATCGAAAACGAAGGAAAAATTACAGCAATGTAAGCAGGATTCACAAATTACTATAGTACGGTAGACAACATTTTTATAACTACCACAATGGAAGAAAAGGCAACTTCTGTGAAAAGAGGTAAGCTATTTTGTGTTTTTTTTTATTTTGAAAAAGCATTCCATACCGTTAAGAGGAAAATAATTTAGTATATTCTACAAAGTATCTCCACAAAATTCCTAAAACTGTTTTGAGGGATGTATTAATCAAACACGGCATGCGTGAGATTAGAATTAGCTTGTGTTACAGATACACTCTCTGTGAAAAGAGTTGTGAAGCAAGGTTGCGGAGTTTCCCCATTTCTCTTCATACTATTCGTAGATGGGCTCGTAGATGGACTAGCCATGGTAAAGGCAGACGCACCCAAGACCGGAGATAAAAAATATCTCAATACCATCACTCATTTTTTCCGGCGACTTGATTATTTTCTCAATAACACTAGCAGGTTTACCAAGAAGTTTAGGTGAATTAGAAATTTCCAGCGAAGAAACAAAACTAAAAGTTATCGTTAATAAGACAAAAACCATGACATTTAAAAATAGGTGGGTCTACAGTAAGAATGAAATTTGGTCGTTGAAAAGCTAGAAAACGTTAAAGAATACATAAATTAAGAAGTAACTATCTGCATGAGCGTAAGTTGCGCAAGACATAAGGAGAATGCTCGACGAAAATGCAAATACATTTTAAGTATAATAACAAAATCAAAAATTACAATTCCTGAAATTCCACCAAGACTTGTAGATAAAATATTATTATCTCAGCATAATTCTGGGAATAGCATACGGAGCGGAAATATGTGGCGCAGGGGATAATGATATAATAAACTCGCTTCAAACGAAATATCTTAAAATGGGAACGGGCATTGCTCAAATCGAAGCAAACAGTGGCATTTTATGGGAATTTGGGTTGCTTTTAATTGAACTAACTCACCAATTAAGAGCAATTAAATACTGGCTTTCGATAAGGTTAGGCAGCAGGAACCCATTTGTATTTCAGTCTTACCATTGTAATACAGATGGAAAATGGGACATGCAAATTAAAAATGTGATTCTTAAAGCAAATGTGTATGTCAGAATAGTCCGTTTTTAAACGATCTAGAAGATATTGAGAGAAAACTCCAAGACTTATACCGTTATTAAATAAAAACTAACAGACTAGAAAATAGATCATTTATCGTGCAAACCTTAGCATCTGGACAATGGGGAAGACCAATGATACATTGACTGTCTCCAATCAAAAAAACGATCGGGTTACGGATGGTTTCGCTTAAGAGGGTGGAAATTAAGAAAACTGAAAGTATCGAGACTCTATTTGCCCACTTTGCGATGAATAACATAAAGATTGGAATCACATTTTACTAACGTGATCAAAAACAAACTTTTATCCAAGATGGTGCATTCCAAATTTTTCACATTAATGTAGATGTAGCCATTGCAATAATGAGGGACAATAGAGAGTCTGTAGTGCAGTCTTTGGGTCAGTTCCTCAGCTATGTGAAGGAAATGAGAGAAAGAGTAATATGCGCTGAAACTACTAATTCAAATGAAACGTGATTCTGCCGCTTCGTCTTTTTCTTTTGTTTCAAAAGGAGACGTGTTGAGAAGACTTACCAAGGCATTATGTCAATTATGTTTTTTTAGTATTGTAAATAATTAAATTTTATTTTAATCTTCTTTCTATGGCAAGAGTAGTACACGTTACTTAATAATTTCTTTCTCCTGTTACGTATCTTTTGTAAATATGTTTATACTAATTGCATATATTAGTGTCCTGACCGTTGGTTTCTCGTGGTTCCCAACGGTTCTCAATGAATCGATAGTTGCAGTATATTTTACAACTAAATTTAATAATATTAAAAAAGCACTAAAAAATGCAAAAAATAATATTACGATACAAATCACAAGTAAACAAAATTACGATAATTTTAAGTTCAAAAACAAAAATTGGTGAATACCAGGGAATTGTGTGCATAGCCCACGGCTCTACTTAAGGGGAATTTGAAAGGCGTAGAGGCAAAAAACTTCGCCAAACACTTGTACATAAATAATATTTTTCGTAAATAAAGTACCCTATTGATATTGAAACCTCGTCACACCTTTTATGTGTCACTTTTTAAGTCAATTGCTAAGATACTTGGGTCTAAAAGGTTGATCGTGGATGTAAGCGGCATAGGAAATGTGATAAATAATCTCAGGGACCCCTAAACCTTTGATCTCCACACTTATACAGGAAATTTTCGATTATATTTAAATGTCTCCCTATTCCCATCTATTACCAAGGGGGTGTTAGGAGTGTCCTATATCCCATCGAAACTGAATAAAACCTTACTCTATTACACGATATTCCAATTAACTCAGCAATGCTGAAAACTCTGAACTTGTCACTAATATCTAACAGTTTCGATCATTTGAACATATCATTCCCTTTCCTTGGGCTGCAAAGGGCTGATCTTGCATTTTCTAGTCTTGGGAAAGATCATCGGCCCAGAAAACTATGATCTCAACAATAACAAAACTCATTTTCGAATATTTTTTCATTTCATCCCTTAACTAAATGAAGTATATTCCTTCATAGAGGTGATCGTGGACATGAGCGGCAATGAGAGAGTGACTCTTCTCTTCTCCGATCGCAAAACACATTGATTCAACACCAATTTCGGACATTTATGATAATTTTAACCACTTCCTCTGCGATTGGAAGAATTCTACGGGTTAATATCTCCAATTTGGACAAATTATAAACTTACGAAGCATTGGGAGCGTCCGTATCCATCTGAACGGCTCCGATAACTATGGTATTAAATATGTCATAAGATTTTTTCATTATAATTCCACATCACCCCTTTCCTATCCCTTTCCAAGGAATGCCAAGAATGTCTTACCCTCAAAGTTCTTATAATATGGTCACTCATATGGGTATAAAGTTTGGTTGAAATTGCTCGTGTCAATTAAGAGTAATGGCGGTATACATTGGATAAATACATAAAACGTAAATTCCCATTTCAACTCTCTTTCGGGTAGCGTTTCATAACATCTTTTCTTAGGGGACGTCTACACTCTATAAATTGATTGAATTTACTAACCATCCCACTGGTGTTTACTTAAACTTTAAAATTTCAGCCACGAGGGTATACCATCGGTTCAAGTATGCCATACCTTATAACTCTTGTAAATTCTACAAATTTCGTCCAAATTTTACGATTAAAAGACTTTTTATCTTTGTTACATGCACAAAAATATTAACCCACTACATTTGATAGAGATTGTTTATTTCAATATTAAATTAATCATTTAAATTGATGTAGTTCAATACCTCTATTCTTTTTTACGTTTTTGTATTATTTAAGTTTACGTTAGTAGATAGAAATCTGCTGTTCGGGACGTTTTTGTAGAACTCTTCGAGGCGAACAATATTGCCATAGTTTTATGTATCTATAGCCGTTTAGGCAGCGTAAGTTAATAAGTCTGATATTTCTCCAAATTTCATAGACTTCTTGTTTCTTTTTACTCATTAAAATAATTAAAGTAAACCTATTTCCATCCATTATATCTAAACTATCTCCTTGCAACATTTCATCACGATCGGTTCTGTGGTTTAGTCGTGATTAAGTAGCAAACAGAAGACAAGCTTTCAAATTACGCATATTTATGATAGTATTATTCTGCAATAAAGACCTCCCACTACATTATTTGTGATTTTAGACTTACATTTTCAGACGGAGAGTAAACCGAGACTACGTATCATAGCTCCGAAAATTATTTCTTTTTGAATCGTAATTAGAAAACCCCTCTAAACAAACCTTTATTGTCCCCATATTAAAACCAAAATTGCATCAAATGTTAAAAACTTTACAAAAGTCACCAACTAGACACAAAACTTCACGGTATTGGATAAATCTATGTAAGGATTAAGTACATTCTCCCTCGATTTACATAGACAATTCGTTTATTTAGTNTCCCTAGATTTACACAGACAATTCGTTTATTTAGTTACCCTTAATCCTGTTGTAAAAAATGTTTCTGACGTCTGAGTAAAATTCCCAGCAGAAGCAGGGAAATAAAATACAGATCATAGTTTAGAAGCAAAAGAATAATACAGTTTAGAAGCAAAAGAAACTTTCTCAGAAATGCTAAAATTTCCTTTTTAATTTTTTTCCTCTGAGCAATGTGCGCGCGTTCAAAGACCAAATACTATTATTTCTGCCTATTAACATGAATAACTATTTTTAGCATAAAAACTGATTTTCAAAACCCAATTTCTCATTCTCAGTACTATGTGCGTCCCATAACTTTCGAAATGATTTCAAGAAGTAAGTCTTTACCTTTATGAGGTCTAATCAGAATTGTTGCTTCAATGAGATTGTTCATCATTTTTTTAACTACTAATCGTTTGCCATTGTTTAAATGATGACTAATTGATGTTTCGGAGTAATATAATGAGCACTCCGATTTTCAAATTAACATTGTGTAATGGAAAGCCGGGAACATCAAGAGAAATAATAAAAATCCGTTGGAAAATTCAATACTTCATCTCTGTTCATCACGGAGCCAATGGATTTAGATGTCACTGTTTCACCTGCGATTTTGTTTAGAACAATATTATTAATATCGTGTAAGTCGACATTTTTAGCCGGTAGAATTGCTCTTCCACTCAACCATGCGCAATTTCAATAATTTGTACGATACTTTTAAAAACCTTGTCTACAAATTCTTATTCTGAACTCACGATATTGCAAAAAATACTTTGGAAGGTGATTTTTACGGTTTCTGGATTTGTATGTGCACTTCCGTTACCGACCTCGAGAAACTGTCTTGAAAATATATCAGCTGTTAAATCGGTATGAAGCTGAGCTCTCATATTTGTTGTTAATGCGTTATTTTGCCTGTGTCCCCAAAAGCAGAAACTTAAAGTTGATGCAATTTATAAGTTGGTATTGAGAGAAAATAACTGCAAGTTGTTGCCTTACGGCACCGGATAGTCACACCAATGTAAACTGATTATTTCGCAAGTCTTTCAATGTGTGGTCAAATGCTTCCACTGATGTCTTGAGAGCCATTGTACATTTATTCCATACAATGATTTTGCACGTCTTAAGAACCTTTCCCATTCGTGATCTAAAATGTTACATATTGGGTTTTCTGTGAATAGCATGTTTAATGACAGCTTAAGAGCAGAATGTGGTCTCCTTCCTATCAACGTGGCAGTAATGCTAGAAAGAGCAAGCGCTAACGCATTTTGGCCGTTTAAACGGATTTAGCCAAGATAAATGAGATATCTGTCGAATGTTGCATTATGGACAGATTTGGAGTTGTCATTCCAAACATACGCAGGTTGAATTTTAATGTATAAGATAGATATATAGTGGTACCCATGAAATATTTAAATAATTCTTATGCCGTTACGCCTGTTACCTTAACGATCCCAATAGCCGCACAAAAAAACAACACCTATTAAAATGTTTTGAGATACATCCATCACACAGCTAAGCGTTTCATCATATAACTTGTTTCAAGCAATTTAAGAAAATTCAATCTTTTTTTGCTTGTTAACATCTTTTTCTTGTCACTAGCTCCTTACACCTCTCGCTTACATCTTAGCGTACTTAATTACTTTTATTTTCAGATCTTGTCTCTTAATTGTTATTGCATATATCGTAAACTTGTAAGTATTTTATCTGGTACTAACTTCACAAAGCATTATTTATTCACAAAAACGTCACGTGATGACAGCGTCACTATAAGTTTGAGATTTAAACCGTTGAAGTTGGCATTATGCCTCCTTTATTTCCTTAAGAAGCTATGTTGAATTTTGTCTCTCCGCTTTGACGTTAATACCAACCATGCTTTGAACGTTGGCGATCCAATCGGGAGATAGTAACACTACTACATGTATAAAAAATACAAGTAAAAATTTTGAAGTTCACAAATTTTTAAGAGAACATCACTACGCAATGGATGAAATTCAATTGACTAGGCAAAGAACTGAGAGAAGTCGTTAACACGTTGTTTCATCAACACATCAAAGTCTTAAAATACGAGCGTGTAAAGCCCTGCAATATGCCCTTCGCTCCAGCGACGAAGCTGAAACATGAGATTTCACTTGCTTTTCTGTTCTAGAAGCAGATAAGGTTAAATTATAGCGAAGAACGTATTGCAGCTTTTTACTTTTCTCACATTATTTCATAACAAATTTTCTTAAATGGCAAAAAACAAATATTTTTACAAATATCTGTATAAAACATATAGGAAGTATAAATGAATATAAAAAAACTTTTCATAATTATTTAAAACTATTTCCGTAATTGTTCATAATTTTCAGACTACCCTAGATTAAAAAGTACAATTCCTATTTTACAGAGATAGTAGAATATTTTCTGCTGTAAGTACCCATTTGAAGTCTCTTCAACACGTTTTCAAATAATCGATAACTATCGATGGTGTCTACTATCGGAACTTTTGGTACTTACAATATCTTTAGTACATGCCATTGCGAGGCGCACTTATTCGAGATTCTTTTCCACCTCTCTAAAATAAACAAATATGTAACAATCATCATGCCTGTTTGGCGACAAGCAACGCTGGCTATCCCCCTCCACTGTGCGTTCGATCATAATATCCTCAACGAAGTGTCTGATACGAGTTATGCCCGCGATGGCAACTGCGGCCATCATGCATTACACTATTTCGCGATCATATCAACATTCTAACATATTTTTCATCCTAGGACTTGACAATATCTATTGGTATTTTTACCGTCACTTGCCATTCTTTCATGTAACTGACCGTAGACCATTACATACTCTTGACGTTTTTTATGAATCACCATCTAAATAAATCAATATATGATTACTGTTTGTGTATACGCGAATTATGAACGCTGCAAATGAGCATTGTGCTCAATGCTGGAAAATGATGATTTGCCACTCTGGCACTACGTGGTTACGG
>NNCF01127663.1:0-86165 GCA_002313205.1 Laupala kohalensis
AATATTTCATAAATATAATAAACAACTGAACAACGTCCACATTTGATTTAGCTCGACAGCCACATTGCGAACTTCCCCGTCGTCGTACTCGAAACAACTTCAATATAACGACATCCATGATCAGAAGACAAAGTCTAAGACAAGAAGATGAAGAGGCAGTAATTAAGTTCCTATCAAAGTTGGGACGAGAAGAAATAACATAGGTATTGGATCCACAACTTTAATGGTGTCAACACAATCAAATTACAATTGACACATTCACAATTCCTAAGATGCCTCTAATGTACAAAAATACTTCTCACAAGATCATTTATTCAATTCTCTATAATATTATTACTAAACATAGAAATTGACAAGAAAGGAAAGAAGTTGAGAAGGAAATAGAAAAATGATTATAACAACTGATCTATTTTTTTTTAACATGGTAAATAGACATAATTCAAAATTTAGTATTATGTAAATATTATACAAAAAAAATGTTCATTTAGGAAAATAAATTTAAATAAGAACATAATAATGTTCAAAACCAACAATTTGAGATATAAAAACACTGTTTACACAAATAAAAAACTAGAGTGAAGAGAAAATATCATGGCCAAATATGTAGACCAAAATGGTCCTAAATAAATTACCATTAAAATTTAATTTTAAATCTAAATTTTGATCTAATTCAGTGCATTTCAAAAGACAAGAAGTATAGATAAACAGATTACATGAAGGGTCAACAACCAAAAGTATATACAAAAGTTATGAAACTCATCATTCCATCTAAAAATGAATTACGCTGTAACAAGTTTAAATTTAGATCAGGTTTTTTTGTTCTTTTGAAAGGAGGGAGAAAAATTTCTAAACCATGAAAAGTTTTCATAACTTCCCCCATTATATTTTGTCTACAATGACAATTTTGATTATGTTACAGAAAAAAAAATTAAATAAAATTAAGAATTGTGTACTTACATTAAAAAAACTAAATTTGGTTGTTAAATTTATCACCCAACAATTAATTCTTATACTTTTTAACAATTCCTCTTTTACAAAGTCTATTCAAAAATTAATAAATATTATGAAAAGATATTTTCATACATACTCAATAACTAAGTAAGTAGGTACTCTGCTGAAATACTTGTTGAATGTTTTGGACCAAGGATCAGTGATCATGCAATGTTTATGTTAATTAAGTAAATAAGTAAATCTGATATGGTTTTGGGTCTCTGTACTTATATTGTTTTACAGAAATTAAACAAATGAAAAGAAATAAAAATTTGTTTTAGAAACACACAAATATGTTTTAAGCTTCTTTCTTTACATCTCAAGATTAATTGTTGTGTATAGAAATGAATGTGCAAGTGTTTCAACCGCATGCTTTAAACATTGTAAAATCTTTAAAAAAGCTTTTTGCTTTTCTCTAAGGAAACAAACAAGGTAATTATCATAATCCATCTTCATAAGTAGCAGAATTGGTTTCACAGTATCTTTACATTTTGATAATGACACAATAAAGAGAGAGTGAAAAAAAAAAAAAGGCAGACACTAGCATTATTTCACCTAGATATTTCATTCCTGATTTATCATTGCAAATGTAGAAACGCATTTCAGTGACTACACATTCCAGGTCATGTCTCTATCAGTGTTTATATGAAAAACAATTATTCAAATTACATTTAAGTACACAATATTAATAATTTTCAGTCTAATGAAATTAAATCTTCCAATAATAACAGCAATACTTTTACAAAACAAGAGCAAATTTTTATTGATATTCTCATAGCACATACCTTTACTTAATACCAAGACAACTCAGCAGCTTATTCATAAAAAAGTTATGACTCTTTCAGTAAACTTTATATCAAATAATGCACTTAATAAGGTTTTTAAAATGATTAAGTAGTAATACCTCAGGGAAATGCATTTTTACTGGAAAAACAATGTTACCTAATAGTGCAAAGGAACCAGTTGCATTTTCCACCTGTAGTGAGAACACTAATAACATATTTAAAGTAAATAAAACATATAAAATACATATAAATAAAGTAAATCAAAGAAAATGTTAAAAAGAAACTTTAACAAATATGTACATAATAAAATATATACAAGGCAATTACAACATAAATACAACCTCCTTTCTTGGACAGTTATCATAGAAACTCTGGACAAATGTTTCAGTTTGTTCCTAACACACTGATTCAACAATACAAAAATTATAAATTAATCGGAGAGGCACTACCCATTAAATACACCTTTTATAAAAAAAAAAGCACAGGAAGAACATCACAGTTAACAACTCATGTTCTACTAGAATAATTAAATGGTTATTAGACTTACATATATCCAAAGGTATAACATTTTCAAAAATGCACAAAGAGTTCATGCACACAAAAAATTATTTCCCATTTTTCTATTAAATATGTCAGCACTCAATATTAAATTTTTGTTTAACACTGCACCAATGCACTAAGTGATGTTCTTAATTTGAAGATGAAGTACAATGCACTTCTCTTACTTCAGAATTTTAAAAAATTGTTTTAAATAAGGAACTTTTAAATTCTTATGTGTCATCAACAATCTATTCAATGCTTAAAGACAGTATTCTCTATAATGTTTCTTCATTTCACACTTGAAAGAACATACTAAAAGAGTGAATTTAAGATGATTTTGTTGGTCTCCCTTATTGTATCCTGATGTTTTTGTTCTTAACAACTGCAACAAAAAGTACCAATTCCACATTTGTCAACTTGAACCTCACAGTCTCAATCAAACAATTTCTTCAAGATTTTTCTTCCTCTTAAATGTCATATATTACCCTACAACTGTCATATTACTTGGGTTTATATCCTTTGGTCCATAGTCAGAAGACATTCTGAAAATATAAAATGTAATTAATTTTATTAGCAAATCAAAACAAATGAAGTATTTTCCCGCATAGGTCAATTTTGAAACCTATGCATTGAATAATTAGAATGACAACTTCCTGAAAATGTAAGATAACTACTCCAATTTCCCCCCCCCCCAACATTATTACATTCAGTGTGGCATACAGCATCATCATGAGGAAAGAAATTTTTTAAAATGTACATTCTAAATTACCTTCAACAAATATAGTATTCCCATTTTTGAGGTAATTTTCAAACACTGGTTAAGTTTACTGGATGCTTACAGTACACACTTATCCAACATATTCCTAAAAACCTAAGAATTCATAAACTTACTATTAACATGCTCATACTCTAGACATTTCTTTTTACAAAATTCCACCACACATTTTTAAACCAGAAAAAAATGTGACTGGTTTGGTGACTTACCTAACACCAACTCTCTATTTGTATGAGAAAAAGAATGATGGTTAAAATTGCCCATAGAATTATTTAAGTATATTGAATGTAGATATACTGTTGGTTGATCAATACAAGGGGCATTAAAAAAATAATAAGAAAATATGGAACAAAACAGAGCAATTTCCACACACAGGTTTTCACCTCATAGTAAAAAGCTAAAAGAGAGAAATAATTTTTTTTCATTTTAACAGCCATCTGGTGAACCAGATTTTCTAATGGTGGTACCTATTTATGCTTCAATAGCACTTGAAACAATAAAAAATCTCTTAAGCTGTATATATTTGACTGTAATATCATTGTATGGGACATGACTTTCAATTTATGAACAAAATTTCCTGGTTAGACTCTGTTTAATGTATTTGAAGATATTGTTGGAAGTTTAAGCCTTTAGTCCCCTAGGGAAGAGCATCCCAAATCGTAACTTACAATTAAACTCGGAATATTTAGTATGTTACTTGATGTCCTACTAATCAATAAAAAAGACATAACATAACACCAACCTATCCAACAGTATTATTAATAAAACCAGTAAAGGTTGTCTATTAAAAAGAATTATTAAAAAAATGTACAGACCCCCCAAGAAAAATGGCAACAATCAACAACATGCAAATAACCTAAGTTAACATGAATTTTTATTTACAAAATTTTTATTTGTCTTTTGAAAACAAAAAACGCATGAAAACTAGCATGTTCACATTTATAATATTACATCTTATATAGATAGTTATAAAAAATGCTGAACTATGTTGGGAGAACATTGCAATACACAAACGTACACCAAAACAGAGATTATGGATAGGTTTACTGAAAAAGTGGTGAAACATCAGTAGTTAAAGAGTATAACAAATCTAGAATTAGTTCACTAGTTTGCTACAATATACTATAATGCATTGCTACGTCTAATAAATAAGATAAATACTATAAAGCTAAACAACCATTTGAGCTATGTACTACAAAATAGCACAGAGAAAAACATGATCAATAAAAATAAAGCAATTAACTCTTGTTAGGCAGCTAATTATTATATGTCAACCAACAACATGAGGTCTTAAATCAAGGCAATTTTTTTTAATTGCTGGGTAAAGAACAAAGAAAAACAACAAAGGATATCTCAAAAGATGGTACAATGAAGTAATGTAATGCAAAGACTGAAATTTATGGTATACAATATACATTTATTTTTCCCCTTGGGGCTTTAGGACTCACCAACATCAAGGTCATTAGAGATCTTTTTTAATACTTCTAAACATCACTAACTACTATAAAACAATAAGATGCAAAATTACTTGTTGATGTACGGATTAATATTTCTACGGTTTTTCAAGCAAAACTGTATTTTCCAATTCTGGTTCACAAACACACAGAAATCTTTTAAATTGCAGTGAACATCACCACCAGGTAGCAGATTATTTATGTTATGTTGAATAAATGTTATGTTGAATGTACACTTCAAAATACAACTGAAAACAAAGTACTTCCTAAAGACGTCGCCTCATATGAGAGCATAGACTCTACAAGACCACCTCAGAGGTCTTTGGGTCTCGCAAGTTGAATGAAGATGGAAGATGGGCCCGGGAGGCGAACGGGATGGTGCAGTTGGTATGCGGATGAGCACGTTAAGTTCAAGATCCCGAGTTCGAATCTCGGTCCTGTCTCCCATTTTCTTTCAACATAATTAATCATAGGAATTAAGACAATGCTATCCATTTTGACAATATTCTCATCAACAAATTACTACACTAAGTATTTCTATGTAAATTAGTCTATGTACAAAACTGTTTAAAATACAACAATGCAATTCATTAAAAATTGGCCATTAGGTGCAACAAGTGATTAATTGTTGCACCTAATCCTGGCCCGGGTTTTTCTCTGTTTTTCCTTCTGGTAGAGGCGGATTTATCATACAGGTTCTCTAGGCTTTGTCTAGGGGCGTGTCTATTGTAACAATAAATCGTGAATTTAGTGTTATTTCAATTCTTATGATTTTTAAACACTATACTCAGAATAATCTATAGTTCGATAATAACTTACATGTAATTTTTTGCTTAAAATTACAAACATATTGACATTCTATTAGTATTATAACTCGCAGCTAACTTTTTATCTTNCCTTGATCGGAATTGATGGGATGGTCCCTTGCTTGCTTCCGGAGAGTAAATTAGTTTATTGTCCTCCACGTGGTCATACGCAGTTTGTACTGTTTTTTGACAATACATTTATTTATTTATTATAATTGTAATACAGAACATGATTTATGAAGTTGAAGAGAATAAAAAACAAAAGAAATGTTATTAAACATCTTTGGAGATAGGTAGAAAAAGTAGAAAAATATTTCAACCCACAATTATCCAACTGATCCAACACAAAAGCAGAGAAGTGCGATGAACTGACATGAAACTGTATGCCATAAGCATAGAGTCAGAAGAAAGTTCAAGCAATAAAGCATAAACAACAGCAGTAATTGTGAGTGGTCATTAGATCCATTTTATCAGATGGTTACTGAGAGGATGTGAACAACACAACTGTCCAAGATTATAATTAGAGATGAGAAAGTACGCATTTATGCTAATAAAAAGATCAAGAATAGACATGATGAAAGATCCCGACCGTGCAAGGAAGCATGCCATACATTTGAAGGAATACAAATGGTAATATATGGTATAATTGTTATTTAGGAATCAAAGGATATTTTATCATTGAAATAATCAATTAATGAAATAATGAAACTTCATAATTAGAAATCTGAAATCAATTCATTAAGATCTGAAAAGATTTGTAGTTTTATTACTTTTTTTGCATACATTGCATTAAATAAAAAATAAACAGCAATTTAAAGAACTAAAAGTTATTAAATAAAATTAGGAAAAAAATAATACAGCATTCACAAGAGAACAATCATACAATCTTAACTTTCTTTCATGCACTAAGACATCATATACATGCACTAGCTACACCAACTATGATAACATTCAATAGGCAAGACCAAACTATATTGTGGAAATGATACGCTAAAAACCCAGGAATTTAAGTATTTGGAAAGAATCCTTGAAATACAACATAATTATTTCAGCATTGAGTGCAAAACTACTTCATTCAAAACCAAATTTAACTGTATTATATATAAAAAAAACTTATATAATACAAATAGATAGCTAAAATTTACATAAACAAAATCATGCTGGTTATTATTTATTTTTCTATGCTATTAGGTCAAAGTAACTAAGCACTTTTCAGCCAAATCTTCAGACTAGATGTTCTTCTTTTGACTTCCGAACAATAGAAGCTAATTCATTCCACAGGGCATCTTTTAAAAAGAACATGATATTACTTTATGTATTACACTGGTTCTTATCAGCAAACTACTTGCTATAACTTGTAATATAGAACATGATTAATGTAGTCTAACTGCTTCTAAATATTAAACTTTTCATTTTTTATCAATACAATATTTACCCACACACTCATACCAATCGCAATAAAAAATAACTCAATTTTTTTTGGTGACTTTAGGGCTCATCATAAATGAACTCCAGTGGGACCAACATTTCACATATCTTTTCATCAAGTTCACAAGTATCTTTTTGCCACTATTTAATCAGCATTTTCAGCAATCCCTCGCAACACTTAAATTAAAAGCTACTTTTTCCTGCCAACCTTTGGCTGGAATCCAGCTTTCCTCCTTTTCCTTATCTCAACAGATTCAGTATAGAAATGCAACACGTTTTCAAGAACTGCTAAATCATGTTACACAAAGAGAACTAAGACTTTTCAAACGATTTTAAAAATTTCTTTTTCACAGCTGATATGAATGTTCTAGATAATTCATTAGGCTCATTCCTTATAATTAGAAATGGTGAGTGACACAAAGATACCAAAAAGATTCAATAATCCCAAAGCACATAACAGTGCTAGCAACTGCTCTCAACTATATTGGGGGAAAACTCTGTTCAAAATATGATTTGATGAAAGAACAGGTCTCTTGGTTTAAATTCTAAATCACACATCCAAAAAATAAGGCAGCAATTAAATAAATATTCATTTGTTTGATCATTCATCCTCAATTATTCAATTGTTAAACTATTAAAGAAGGAACTTAATTCAACAGCAGTGGCATAGTATTAGTATCTTCATTCCCAATGTACTTATGGGAAGGATTTTATTTATTATTTGTTTTATTTTGTGTCTAATGGTAATTTGGCCTGCTTTTCCATCTAACCATGAATTGGGTGAGAGAATGGGGAAGAAAATATGTTGGGTTGAAAGGGAACTTCTGGTACTGAACTGTCATTTATCTGGTGTAGGTGAGGGAAACCCCAGTCGGTCACCTCACAGAATTCGGCTGAGCTAGGTTTGAACCTGTGGTATTGTGGAAGAAAAGGCACGACCACCAGACCACCACTGTCAATTGCAGTAGGAATTTTCCTCATTTCACACCAATATTGGTTTGGTACCAAATACTTCCAAAACCCAACATCTCTCCCATCTAGATTCTTCATCCAAAGCAAGGATAGTTGGAAGAGCAGTCCTCATGACATCAATCTCACTATTAAGTCAGAAAATAAATACAGTACACTTGCACCTATCTGGTCTCAATCCTATCCGACCCAGGACAAAAAAATATTTTGTTGGAAACAAACAATCAAAAGCAGTGAATCTGAGCACCAACCAAAGAACCACAATATCAATTTCTAGGATGTAAGAGACTGGATGAATAGAGATGAAGTGGAGGGGTTGGCGGAAGGACACATTGTGGAAATGGGTGTTAACTAGAGGGAGAAGACGGGAGACTTAGACAATAAATCAGCAGATGAACCAGATGCCATCATTGTGCACTTGGAGACAATTTTACATCAATTGAGAGAACACAACTTCATTTCCCAACAAGTAAGCCCTGTCGGTAGATTTGATATGCTTTTGAAAGAGGCAGGATATTTCTGCTAAGAAAAGAGTCTAGACAAAAAAGCAGACAACAATCAAAGAAAATTTTTGAAAATTTAAAATACAGTACATTGTAATTTACAATAAACATGTAAGATTAAATTGAACTAGGATAGGTGAACTTAAGCTGAATTGATGCACATATCAGGATGTTAATTTATGTGAATAAGTTTAACAATGGCTAGTTAGGATTGGACCTCTGGCATATTTGGCATTTTTGCTAATTGGCTACCACAGTAGTTTGGATAGGGAGAGTCTACTGTAATAAAAAATTTAAAAAATACGTGTCACACCAATATTTTAAAACTGAATTGTGAAAGTATGGACAAATTAATATTTGAAGTTTGTCCTTTCATTGTCAAATAGCATTTGTAGTACATCCACCAAGATCTAAATGAAGGAAAAAAACATCAAAGAATAGATGTTTTTTCTTTTATTTAGATCTTTACATAAAGTTTCTATACAAATTCTATACAAAAGTACGGGTATATCCAGAAGGTCTTTTGTGTTTTGTATCAAACCATAAAATTCCATTGATGTCACCAATATAAAGAGATGAAAACTATAAAACTCCTCTATAACAATTTTAAAGTTTTCAAACAAAATTGTCTAAATACTATAGAAGAAATTGATAATGACCTAATGACATAAATGATTAATTGTGTATGTACCTAACTTAACTGTGCCCATTATATCAATAAAAAGATGTACAAGGTAGCAATATCTTATGTAGATTATGTGATGTGAGTGTTGACAGAGTATTCATAAATAAACATTATCTCTATCTGGATTCTTTAATGCATAAAATGCAATGTAGTATGATTTCTTTCTCTTTCTTTTTTTTTTTTTTTTTTTTTTTTTTTTTTTTTTTTTTNCTGATTGTCCTTTTGTTATAGAGGTAAGGAATCAGAAAAGTGTGGTAAAGAAAGGTGTGTGCAGTCATTATTGAGATATGTAGGGTGTCATTGGTAGTACGTATATTATACACAGTATGTTAGAAAATGTTTAAATCCCATTTTTCACAAAATTAGGATTTATTGGATACTGCCTTTCTCCTTAAAAGGACAGCACCTATATCAGTGCCCCCACAAACCATTCTCAGTTGACTACGACAAGAATTTCACCTCCAACACTTTGATACTTCTTTGTCTCACCACAAACACATTTTACCACATCTACATTGGACCACAACTTACATATACCCTTTGAAAATCACCTAAATTTCTTCTACCAAAAAATCTTACACTTCATACTCCATGAATTTTGCATAAACCCTCCGACAATGACAACAGCACTTTCTTTGTTATTTCTATTATAACTGCTATAGTACTTTCAAAATAACACATTATATTTGAAAACTGTTTCCTGTATGCTTTTATTGTTTCTTATTATTCGTGTGTTTCATTATTGAACCTTAGCATAGTTGTATACATAAATTCTGTAGGTCCATCCTGGGGCAGGTTTTTCTCTGGTTATACTTCAGCTAGGGGCGGATTTTGTATCTGGGTTCTCTAGGCTCTTGCCTAGTGGTAGTGGTCTCATTAATACTATTGTAATATGTAATCTCAAATTTATAGTTATTTTAACAGTTACCATTTATAAACCAATTTTCTGAAAAAATATAAAAATGATAAAAATATGCACTTGTAGAACATCATATTTGTATTCTGTTAAAATAAATTTGTTTGTATTCTGTTGATATCAAAATGTGTAGCTAAGAGTAAATTAGTTTATTGTCCTTCACATGGTCATGAGAAGTTTGTAACTACATTTTTTTGTCAATAAATTTATTTGACAAACACAACAACCCGAAAAATCATACAAGGATTGAATATTAACAAATTGACCATTTCCGCTAGAGAAAAGGTCAGGGGATAAGCTACGCAAGGAAAGAGAGAACTTTTTACCAACGATTTATAAAAACAATATCAACTCCATTCATCCCGATTATGAGCATGAAGTAATTCACGCTACAACATGTATAGTCAGGCGAAGTAATGGTAAACAAGGGGTAATGACTGATCTGAGCACCAAAGTGGAAATCACAGAAAGGAAAAGATAGTCAAAGCTAGAAGTCCGGGTCTCTCGATGAAATAGCACAACAATTCCGCACTTTTGAACACAATAATAACAATATTGGGGAATAATAAACTAAGATACTCTCTGGAAACAAGCAAGGGACCATCCCTGTCTCTTATACACATCTAGATGTGTATAAGAGACAGGNAAATACGAACTATTATCCATTTATTATTCCAAAGTGAATCATTGATATAATCTGCAGAAAAAATTCCAGAATAATAACAAAAGTATTATTGACACTCCCACCTTGTGAAAATCCGCCTCTACCTGAAAAGAAACTGGAGAAAAACCTTTTTGGCAAAGTAGTTGACACGCCAGGATGATGAATGTTTGCTGTATGGCGAGTATTGTATTCGTGAACAAGACTGTTTCTTCTAAAGCAGGGGTGCGCTTTTAATAATTATATCTTCACAGACGTTATTTTGACAGTTTTTATATGGGTTCCGTTTATAGAATGTGATACACAAGGAAGAGTTTTCATTACACTATAGTGAAATGACATGGATGATGTTTTATCAGAATCAACAACGATACAATTTGAATGAAACAAAGGCGAAAGATTAAATATAATTTTTTGCCCATTCACATGTTTTCATAGAAAATTAGCGTCATCAGTAAAGAGCACCATTGTGCAATTAGTTGTGGTGGATGACATTTTTTACAATGAATAAAAAGAGGATAGGGTCTAAAATTGAACCTCAAGGAACTTTGCCAGTAACTGGCTTTGATTCTGAAGGATAATGCTGAAACAGTGGTGGTGATTAGGGTGTGTGTGTGTGTGTGTGTGGGGAGTCACATTTCTGCTAAGGACTCTACTGACCTTGACAATCCCCAAAACCCTACAAAAAAAAAAAAAAAACCAAAAAANACTGGGAATTATTTAAAAAATTACACCATCCTTGATGCGGTAATCATCAATTGTCTTTCCTTTGATTTATTTCATTAGTTAAATCATACTTAGTGGAATTATGCAGAAAATGACATGTTGATGAAAATTGTCAATTTTTCTTTGCCTCCCCTACTTTTGATTCCCAATCGCCACTACTGTGCTGAAATACTTTATTTTCAACATGGGGAACTTCTACTTGCTGATGCATATCTTATATGGGGAGTTATAGGAAGTTAGCTATTACATTTTTCTTTACTTTATATTTTGGAACTTCACTTTCCAAAAGAATTCATAGAAAGTTTTCCTTAAAAAATTTCAATCATAATACTATTTCCAAGAACCAATTACAGTCTGAATTCCTCACTCCTTGATATTGTCGAACTCCACAAGTTCTAGAAACTGTCAGGGATTTGTGTCATGTTTTCATACATTTCTTGCAAAGATGGGATGATGAATCAACTTGTCTCCCCAATAGTTCAAGAATTTGCCCCTCCCTGCTCAGAAATCTGGCTACACACTTGAAAGGAAGTAAACCACACTAATACAGGAAGAATATTATGGAAGGCATTGATTCGATACAAAATATGAACAAAGATATTAATTAAAAACAACATGTTTTATTCAAACAAAAGAAGGTTAAATCACAACTTCTACCATCACTCTTAAGTGGTAGAAATTTGATAATTGATGATTTGCATTATGTAGCATTTATATCTACCTTCTCTATGATGTTCTGGTACTTTTAGCATGTTTACAAAAATATAGTAGTAACAGCGTTTTCTTTGCCATAATAAACATTCTTAAGCTTGTTTAACATATCTTGCATATGCTGAAAAGCATGAATCACCTTGGGCATTTATCGCATAATATAACAAGGTAATAGTCTGATAATTTACAATATTCAATTTTTACAAGACAAATTACCTTACTTCTACATAATTCTGGTACATCAGGGGATAGCCATTATGCCTCCTGGTGAAGTAATAAGTAATTCATTTTTTATTTTCATTCACATTTTTACAAGAAGTTGTGTAACCCTGCACTTTAAATTCATATTACAAAATTATACAAATTGGGCTTAATAGCTAAATTGTTATCACATAGCTGGTTTTTGGCCATATTTGTAAACGTCATTCTGCAACTGTGTTACATATTTATATGAATAATTCCTCCATTTGTTTTCATGTTTTCATCCTATGAAGATACCCTTTTCAAGCTACACTAGGACAAACCACTAAAAATTATACATCTTAAGCTACTTAATATTATCTACATGTCATTCACATACATAATTGAAACTGGGGTATGACTAGCTAGAAAATCACTAGCAAACTTGACTACATAATTTATGCTACGATTACATTTTTACTAATTTTATGACTAAAGTAACATTCTAAGTTTCTTGACAGATGATACAGGTTGACTTCAATGAGCAATGCCTCTTGCTCATTATTAATGCTGAACTATTAATGCATGTAATAACAAAATAAATATATATGATAACACTCAAAAAATTTGAAACTACCATGACTTAAGATCCAAAAAGCATCCTATCCCCAAACTTCTAAGAAACCTTTTTTAAAACCTTATGTAAAAGAATATAATAAAAGCACATTCCGAAGTTTAAATTTCTCTCATAAAAGCTTTTTAGTACATTTTTGTTAAACAGACAGATAGACAGGTAGTCTTTGGCTTACACAAACTACACTTTCAATGGTTAAATAATGCCTATTTTTATACAAGAGAATAAAACTTATGTTTCTTTCATTTCAAAGAGACTGAATTCAAATAATTCTAGTTCATTTATAAGAAAATAAATATTCACTTGATTTCCCAAAAAATGAAGAAAACTAGCAAACATTCTCAGATAATTTTAACAAAAAAAGATAAACTCATTGAAAGAAACACGATGAAAGTTCCCAATAATTAATAGTGGAACATCAATATTATCCTGTAATTAAATTAAATCTGATACCAATTATATCTGAACATAATAATTATCAAATATCAATGAATTATTTGTCATCAAATTAATATAACAGATTCTCAACTTACATCACAATAAACTTATGGTGGTGCATTGGTTCTTTGACTTTTATTGTCTATTTTTTTCTTATATTTCTTTATGTATAGCAAATAAGAAAATAATCTTAGCTACAGTTAACTTTAAACATAAGAAGCACCCTCTTCATTATTATTATTATTATTATTATTATGTAACACTCTAAGCGTGATTCTGAGGCAAGACCCATAACCTCATCCCCTTTCTAGATATATAAATTATTCTAAAACATTCAGAGAGCAACCATACACAACACAGTTCTTCTGAAGTCCATATACAACAGTTGATTTTTGTATATTCCATGCACAGCAAAATCATTCAATACAAGGGATAGTCAATTATTGAACCCACCTATACACTTAGTTTATTGATAAATTGTTCTACTCCAATAAAATAAAAATTACATCAAACTTAGTAAAAGTTAGCTTAACAGAAATAAAAAGCAGAGCCCACACCAGAAGAAATAAAAATAAAGTATCAATAATAAAAATAACCCAAGAAAACAATCATTAGATTTGAATTTATTGGATGATACCAGGGAATCTTTCAATTATCTTGATCAAGAATGATCTCAACAATAGGACAATTTATAAATATTTCTTAATTTTTTTCATTGGCAGTGAGCACAGTATACTTAGCATCTTCTGTACTACCAAAATTTCATTATACAAATTCACTTTCAATATTTTTACAGAAATTCATGTTTAGAAAACAATTGTAACATACAAGGATTAAAAAATTAATTTATTGCGCATTTCAAAATACATGCTCACACTATTATTTTACAGATCTCTCAAGAAGAACAGTTAGAAAACCACATCTCAAATTAGTCAGATTTTCAGCAATATTCTCATCAACTGTCATATTAAATTAGCAACATGTGTTGAAATAAAAAATTAGTCTACTTACAAGGTCATTTAAAATATAACAATGTAAGTCACTTTTTTATTAAAAAATTTACCCTGCAAAATTGAGATGATCATTATTCTATAAAGTTTCCATGTTATTTACAAATGTTAGTACGCCTATGAGGAAAAGTCACTCCTTATTTTCAGTCAAGAGGAAGCAATCACACTTAAAAACATATTTATAGGAAAAATTTTTGTTTAAAGTCCTCTCCAGTACAATTATCTTGAATATTCCTTATTGTGAATATCATTATTAAATACCTACTCCCTGATTTGCAGACAATTCTAAATAGTTTCCCTCAATCATCCAACTTCCAATAGAAACCACGACCAGAGGAACATGTGAATGAATGTATATTTATTCCCTTCTTAGTTTAAAGACATAAAACTTAACAAAACAGTATTATCATATCTTCAACAAAAAATAATATTAATAAAAAATCCTCATTCAACAATTTCATTCACGAGTCAATTGCTTTTCTTTTTGATAAAATATATTCTTAATATTACACTTCACATACATTTGTTTCAATAAATACTCGTAAATTGTGCCTTTAATATATTAACCTGATGTTCATTCATAAATAATTCCTATATTGCATTTCAAGGTTACCATATACAATCAGCAATGATGAGTCTATCACTCATTGCTTTCATCTTATTCTTAATGTACCCTAGGAAAACAGCACAATACATGAAAAAAAAAATTAAGAGTTACAAATTGGAAGTAATAGTGGGATGAATTTAAAAGGCAGAGGAACCAATAGCATGCCGCAGCTTTTCAAAAGTCAACCAAAAAGTGAGAGACCATGGCGCCATGCGGATCCATACAGGTAGAAATCCTTTGTACAAGGCCAAGAAACCTTCCAATTCTACAGTCTTGGTCAGGCATTCCCATGAGGATTTGTAGAGCAGCCCTCTGGGAATGGAAAAAAAATATCTACCTTTAACTCTACAACAAGAGTAATAACACAATTTTAAAAACCTTTTAATTCAGCAAAGTATATAATCAATGCCATTTTCGTTGCTCGTCATCGTTTGCACCTGACAGAAAGTTGCAACATTATGTATGATAACATGAATGTTTACTTTTATTTAAAGAAGACAATTTTATTGACATATATGGCTGTAAGTAAAAGTTTTAGCATTATATTAATCAGAAATTTGTATTTTAGTATTAAAATTTTTTTTTTTTTTCATACCCTCAAACAATACTGCATTCATAAAATAATTTTATAGAAGATTGTCTGAAAGACAAACATTTACCAGAAACAAAGAAAACTAAGAGAACTTCATCAATTTTCTATCGTCATGTGATAACTCTAGTATTGAAGAGAATAAAGAAGAAAAGACTTTGTGATTATCACATATCCTTATGGTAATATTTGTTTTTATTTTAAACCGTATTCTTAGACAAAAAATATAGAAAGATGCAAATTAAATGTTATTTCCAGTCTTAGTAGCCATACTCAGATGCAATGTGAATTTTGTTCCCAGCATTATACTTTGAAGTGTTTTAACTACCAAATTTCACAAATATTTTATGATAAATTTAAAAGATATGACTTTTCTTCATATAATAGCAAGTTGTGTTTTACGATGAACACCAGGACATATGCTGAAATATCAAAACTTTGAAAGCCTGTAAAATGAAAACGAAGAGAGATAGAAAGCTAAAATTCAATGTGTAATGAGTCAAATTTCATCAACATTTAAGATAGTGTGAGATAGACTTGTTGATTGGATATGGAATAACCCACATGATAGACACTACTTTCTCCCATCTGCTACTGAAGGTAAGTTTCACTCAGTTTCATATTTAACATTAACAATGTAAACAGGACATCAGAACAGTTACACACAGTAGTCAAGTAACATCCTTTTCTAACAAATGAGTCAAGTAGCTACTTTTCTTGATGTAATTCTTAAATAGTGTTATCACGGAAAATAAAAGGGGAAGACGAAAAAATAGGAAATCATCAACGTATTACTTTCTCATATACATAGTATATAGAAAGTATTGTAAATGTGAAAAAATTAAAAAACGAGAAATTCTGCGGAAATATCGATTTAGGGAACCCCTGATTCCGAGAAAGTGTATTTTGGCTGGACGTCCGTCTGGTCCCTCTGTCTATCCATCTGTGTGCAGCACTCCTGATCGAATTGTAAAATATTTTGTTTTCATTTTTCAAATTTAGGGTAGAATTTACTTCTGACATATGCACATGCTTTCAATTTTCTTTTTACTTGAACACAAAAGGCACTTCACATAAAGGTCAAAGTACATTTTGGAATGTTTTTCAAAAACTGGTCCAATGATTTTGCTTCAATTTTCTGTATGTGAAGTAGCATTATGCATTACATCTGCATTAGGAGTCAGCATGGCTCAGTGGGTAATAGTTCATTTATTTTGTCGTATATCAAAAGAAAGTCAATTACGCAATTTTGTCAAAAATATATTTTGGTGGTTCCTGATCCCAAAAAAGTTGTTTTTAAAATAACTCCAATGCCGACCAAAAAACTTAGTTTATTTTACTTTATTACTTTCTCATATACGTAGTACATAGAAAGTATTGTTATGAAAAAATTCAAAAACGAGATTTTTGTGGAAATATCCGTTTTGGAGACCCCCGATTCTGAAAAAGTGGTTTTTGGCTGGACTTCCATCCAGTCTGTTAATGTTATGACGAAAATGTTAGTCATTGTATACATTTTTAAATAATGGATTGTATTTTTACATATTACTTACACTCATTTTTTATGCCACATGGCACATGGTTTTAAGTTTGCCAATTGTGTGAATCTAAAGAGTATATGTTTGTAGATGTGTCATTTTTATATGTTACTTTGAAAAGGAGAATAGAAGAATGTCTGCATCTTACGTTTCTCTTCGTATCATGAATCTTCCACCCATGCGTCCTCTACGCACTTGTCATAACTTCACATCCGGTGACGCTCCACTATTTTGCTGCGTAAGCTTACGTACCAGATGTGTCCACTGCTTCTTTTGCCGGATTTTCATGTTAATTGGTGCATGCTTCATATCATATTTAATGTTTGTGTATATTATGTGATGCATGACAATGTTATTTTATATTATTTCTTATCAGTTTAATTATGAACTTGGCTATGTGTTTTTGTTTTGTTTTGAAGATAATATTTGGTAAAGCTTTTTGTTTATTTTACATGATATTTTTAATTCAATGTTTTATAGCACTATCAATCGTTAAAATTAGTATTATTGTTAAAAATATATTTTAACACTTACAGAATTCTTTGATGAGATAGACAAGGAGTGTTACGAAATAACAGGAAGTAAATAAAACAAACAATATCACCTATTTAACCGTAATAATTAATAGATACGATTAGTACGTAAATTGTAAAAAAATTAACTCATTAGTTCCTAATTAAATTATGTAAGAATATTTAAGGTTCAATGGCTTTGTTTTTGCATTAATAATATCCTATTTATCTTTATATTTATTAAATAATATATCTTTTGAAATAGAATATAAATCTTGCTGATTTTATCTCCCCAAAAAACAAAAAAACAGAATTTGTATATTAGAGACTCTTTTGTATAAATGCTAGTAAAATATTTCTTTAATAAACTTTTTAAATTGGGTAAAATGAAGACAATCAATGTAGAGTAACATGTAAAAATCATCCCTATCCTAATAGAATGCTTTAATGCCTCTCTCTAGTCCAGACTGAGAAACGTATATGAGAAAGAATGTGCAATGGTTTTGCACCACTAGTTTTTTAATACCCAACTAGCTGCCCACAAACCTTTTTTCACGGCGTGCAAGGTCTAGAACACATTACATAAAATTTTTCATAAAATATTGAGGGTCAGAACTTAAGTGTCCATGGTATCAGAATTAATATTTGATGTGACACACCTGGTGAGAGAAAATAGAAAAAATTGTGTTTGGAATTACCCAGTCACACATTACATATGAAAACATTTTATTATAATGCAAAATATTAAATATACTTTATAAATATAGAAATGTACTAATTTTTTTTCAGCTGTAAATAATATAAATTTGTTGATGAGAATCACAAATATCGCGCGAATCACAAATTTGTGCGTTATTTGTGATTCATTATACCTAACCATGCCCAATTAATCGAAAGTGTATTGAAAATGACCTGAGGGCTAAGATAAGTTGGACAGTGCTACTCTAAAATATGGCATTTCATTTGTGTGATTTGCAGTCTGATTACACAGAAAACAAACGTCCATTTACTGCGACATTTGCATATTAATCTATATGATGGAAAAGTAATGTGATATGATGATAAGATGAAATAATATAAAACAAATTGTTCAATAAAATTAGATATACAGAAACTGAAACTCAAATAATTATAACGTATATAATATTATTTAACAAGAGAGAAAGAGTTATTCTAATTAAATAAATCTCAAAACAAACAATACAGCAAACACAAAAGTATTCATTTACAATAATTGAACAGAAATTATGAATTAACAAAAGCAGGAAGATCAAAAACAATCTGGCATATCTCGGTCCTGTTCTAAAAAGTGGCTGAAAGCAAATTGTTTCTAAAGGGTCAGCTCATATACAGAAAGTTAAGGATTCTACTGATGTCAATAGGGTTCTTCCTAGTAACAGGCCTAAGTTGTATCAGAGTTAATCTTAGGAAGAATGTTAATGTTGTTAAATTTTATCTTTTAAGACCTCTAAGATTATGTTGCATCAATTTTGACTGAAGTTTGATTAAATAATTATTTATAATTTTGTAACAATTCAATTTTGTAATACTGGCCATTCATAGTTATTCTTAAAAAAACATTATTTGTCACCAAATACAAAAAAAATGAATTTAGTGGTTTGTGAGGTACAAGAAATACAACCACTAACTTCAAACCTACCTGCCATAAGAATCCGTTGGTTGGTTCATGACCCTCGTCTTCACCACGTCCGCAGGAGTGCCCATGGTCGCCGCCACCAGCCCAGCACACGCACTGCAACAAACCATCCAGAAACTCATAAACCATGGTACATAATTGTGACAAACGGGAACAAGGACGTAGTCAAAGGGGAGAGGGGTCCAGGAGGTCTGGACCTCTCCTATTTGCTTCAAAAATTGTACTGAAAAAGTGAAATATAACTGTGGTTTCATTTATAGAAAAGAATGTTGATTTACTGCATGTGTTGAAGATTGAATAGGAACTGAGTTCATAACAACAAAAATATTTTGAATTAAAATAAAATACAAGCCTCTGTAAGAGATTATTGCACTCACTCCTCAGAACAACCTGCTCCACTAGTAGCTCAGAGAATTTACAAATGAACCTTGGAAAAATTCCAATATTAGCTTTTGATAGTTTTTCCTTATCACAAATTATTGCTTAGAAAATCAGACTGAACGCAAAATCAGACAACATCCACCAGCAAAAACACCCTTATACTCACATTTCAAAATGGCGGCGTGGTTGTTGTGGAATTAGGCGAAGGCAATTTAATGTGCACTTTTTACAACTTAATTTTGAAATATCAATATACAATGTACATAAGTGTGCTGCCCTACGTCAGACCACATCCAACAGTTGAGACACCTCTTTGCACTAAATTCAAAGTGATGAAGAGGTTTGTTTAGAATTAAGGACAATTTATTGTGTTTTTAATGGAATTTTTTGCTTTCTGTCACTTTTAAAGTATAGATATATTTAAGCAGTACATATAACTCACGAATTCAAAATCAGACTATTTCTAATCCTGGGAACAACCCTATTGATTCTGTCATGAAATTCTTGAATGGATGCATTAATTAGAGAAGAGTTGATTTTTCAGTAATGTATGGATTTATAAGTATGTTCCTATTGTCCAACCAAACATTGTGTCACCGGCTCTGGCATCTTAAAACAAAATTATTAATTTTAGGCCTTTCTTGACAAATATCTCCTAAACTAAAGGTCTGACAAAATATGTTGTTCTAAAAATTTTGAAAGAAAGCTAAATTTACTTAAAGGTCACTCAATCTTTGATCTTTCTACCTTCAATAGTTGTGGAGTTACAGCTCTTTCACAATTTTGACTAATTTCCAAAAAACGAAACATGTTAATTTCCTTATAATTTTTAAGCAGTAGGTTCTGAATAACTGGTCCAATGGAAGAAACCTAAACAATAAAATTCAACCAAGGTAAATTAATAAAATTTGATTACAAAATTGTAACATTACATCTGCTTGATCTTGCGATATAATGAATTCACTACTATAATTATTTTTAATTTTTTTTTACAAATAAGTATTTATCATGTATTAGAGTGAGAGGAAATAACAATGTAAATTAGTTACGTGCATCTTAAAAGATTTATGTGGGAATACAAAACATTTGTTCAAATCTGTGCAACAAAGACAAAATTTTGAGGTGCCTCACTGGCACTCAGGATGACCAGTGCTATTTTCAATGTCTAGTTCTCTCTTGTCCCAATATTGTAAATGTCTCAGGGATGTTTGTCCACAGGTATACAACAATAATGTGTACAGGCCACTAGATTCCTTTTTCTTTAATGAGACTTTGGTGATTTCAATTTCTTCTACCATTGTACAAATGGATTTGATACATACACATGACTCAAAAGAACCGACCTATTTTATTTTGGAGTCTTCATCCACCTTTTGTTCAGCATGTAGATGGGTTCAGGATAGTCCTTCCCCTTAGAATCGCAGGTCAGGAGGAGTGGTGATGTATTTTCATAGGACTTCCCATTGCATTGCTTGCTTTGCATAGTTCAATCCTTTTTGATACCCATGTGGTTTCAAACCATCTATATGTCAAGAGTAAGAGAGGATTTAAATTAAAACAGAGTCTTCCTTGTTTTTTAGGGGCAAGAGACCTCACAGAGAGCATAGTCAATCCAACTACAATAGATTGATTTCATTCCTAACCTCAACAAGACATTGCGTATGCACTAAGTTGGGAATCTAGTTTGGTTGAAATTCATGTTTGCACAAACTTTTGATATAATATACTCATATTAAAAAGCTCATCAAAGCTTGTTTTGCTGGGTAGGTTATATGCATGGAAATCAGAAAATGTTCCGTAACTTTTGTCTGTTACTCTGACCTTACTCGGTGGTTCAGGAAAGCTTTTCTGAGACTTTATAATTCAAAATGTTTTCCAATCAGCATAAACAATCAGCTCTTTCATTACAAAACAGTGCATTGATTCACACCCAATGAAAGCCTGGAGGTACAGTAGAACAGAAGATGAAAGACATGGACCGCAAGTATGAAAACTAAAGTTTTTTTTTTATGTAGGCAAGACAGAGATGAAAGTTTCCCTTCCTATGTGACTCAGTGAACTGTTTGTGTTAGTAAATAAACCATTCAAAAATACTATATCCAATAAATATCAATGATTACACAACTTTCAAGTGAATGAATAGCCTTTCTGAATTTTGTGATGACTATTTTGAATTCCAAGTATCCCAAGTGTAACAACAACCGATACCTCCATTAAGTACATTTTCCATCATATTTCTCACATCCGTCATCAGGTGAACTGGCCATAACTAGATAATGGGTGCATTTTTATTTTTTTTTGTGGGGCTTTAGGGCTCGTCAACATCAAAGGTCATTAGAGCCCTGAAAACTTGTACAGGTAGGGAAAATGCAGTTACGCACTAGGGAGAGCCAACATGACTCTCCCCGCGTGTGGGACTCGCCGAATGACTCAGCCATACCCACTAAAAACCCTCCTGAAATACAACTCAAAACTCAAATCCCGCCATATCTCACGACTTTACTTATTAACATTTTTAAAAAAAGAAGAAGAAGAAGAAGAGGAAAGAAGAAAATGAACGATACCCTAGCCCTCGCAACCTAGTAGCGCCGGGATCGAAAAGAACAAGAGGTGACCAAGGAAGGTCAGAAAAGAGAAAGGAAGGAGCATGGCACAAGCAAGTGGAAGCAATGCCAGACTCAGCTCGGGGCCCCGTGTTTGCCAAACACGTACTTACTAGATGTTAGTCCCCTGGGGCGAGGCAGGAAAATGAAAGATACCCTAGCCCTAATGGCGTCGAGATCGAAAAGAACAAGAGGTGACCAAGGGAGATCAGGAAAGAGAAAGGAAGGAGCATGGCGTAAGTGGAAGTAATGCCAGACTCAGCTCGGGGCCCCGTGTTCGCCAAACACGTACTTACTAGATGTAGGTCCCCTGGGGGGATAATGGGTGCACACTCCCTCAAGTAAGCAAGAATGGACGTTATCTTTTAAATGCTGTTCAACATTTAAAACATGGCATGAGAAGGTTAAATACCTCCAGGGGCAGGATCACACACCAGTTCTGAGACCATACAACGCCTTATTTTGCTATATCATGTCTTACCATGATTCTCGAAGGTGACAAAGAACATCTGTTGATCTCCTTCTCATGTCACTCACAAGTCGAGTCAGAAGTTTTAAATTTAGTCACAAAATTATTGATGAAGACATATCTTAGAATGTATACTGTACTCATCTCTCTTTAAAGTAGTTGTTGCCAACAAATTATTCTCATTTAAAAGATAGTTTTTCATATTATATTATTGAAGATAATTCCAGTGAAGGTGCATCACTGTAACTCACAAAAATCCAAAAAGATATAATATGTGTTGGCCCAAAACTTTAAAAAATACAAAGAACCTCAAAATCTTAACTCTTCTGCAGATATTTGTGTAAATGCTGTGTTTTGCCATATAATTCTTTTAACATACAGACAATTAATTTACATTGATGTTATTGCACCTCACTCCAATCAATATGACTAACATGATGAATACTCTGATTCTAACAATATCTCGAAAATAACAATGTAAGAAAATTTATTGTACATCAAGATATACTGGACATAATGTAACAATTTTCAAATCAAATAGAAGAAAATGAATTGTAGTGACCTTTCGGTAAATTTAAAATTCTTTTAAAATGTTTAGAATAACATTTTTTGTCAAACCTTTCATTTGGAAAGAACTAAAAAAGGGTCTAAAATTAGGTAATAGTTCCTTTTCAAGATGGCAGAGCCTATGGCACTATGTTTGGTTGGACCATAGGAACTTAGTCATAAACCAATACAATGTAACAAAAGGTAATTTATCAATTTTTCTGAGGTTGATGGTATTTTTTCTTAGATTGCCAGGATAGCGAAAGTTCTGGCTATGTGGCCTTGGTTGGAGGCCGGATGTAAACCTAAGTGGGGGAAATTGGGGAATTAATCCCCTCCACAAATTGAAAGTCATTTTCCTTTTTGTATATGTGCATACACACATACATGTATAACGCATAATTACATAATATACACACACATGTATAATGCGATTTTCCCCTCCACCCCCCAAAAAATATTTAAAAAATCCCAGGTACTCGCTTGTGGGACGCAACATGCGGCAAAGTCACCTGGCGAGCATGTGTGTGACGTGGGAGTCCGGCAAAGCTGTGTGCTGCAGGATGAGGCGCTTGGCTGAGTCGTACGTGGTGAGATCACCCAAGTTGACGAGCGCAGCGCGTTGAACGTTGGGAACGCTGCCTTTCCACAGAGCGCGTACGCCGCCCTCAGACAGTATCTTGCAGAAGGCGTGCCACGCGCCATGTACTCTCGGCGGCAGTCCCAGTGCGCGGCGACGGCCCTCTGCTTGCACGTGCACCTTCACGAGGTCGGTGGGAGACGCAACCAACTGCGCCAGCGCCCCCGACGCCACGCCACTCACGGCAGACTTCCTGCGCAGAACACCCAATGCTGGATTACACAGTAGGCCAGACTAATATCGGATTTTTGATTATAGACCCCTTACTTCTAATAGCTGTGGAGAGTACAACCAAAATCGCAGAAAAAAACAATTACCACAATTGAATTTGCAATTTTGTTTTGCATATACACAAGAGAAAAATTTGGTTTTACAAATGAATATAAATTTTCAAAGCCAGAACTGTTTAAAAAAGCGGATATTTTGGCGGTTTTTTGCCGATACGCCGACTTCTTTATTTTTTATAAAATAAACTGAGAGACAAAAATAATTCTTATTCAGCGAATGACCAGTGTTGTATTTGTGACAACATTTATTAATTTCAATCTTCTACTTGCAAAATATAATGTGTTTTTCTTTTCAAAAACTCTGCTAAAAACGACCAGAATTATTAAGGGATAAAATTTATATTGTCGCACTCAGAAGAATGCCACGATCACATTACAATTAAATGCAAACGTTTAAAACTATTTATGTAACCTCCAGCAAGTGATAAATAAAACTATGTTTTCAGTTAGCGACCAGCGAGGGATTTCAGTCACACCTGACGACTAAATTCGGCTTTGGAAGCAGTGTTGACTATATTGCACCGCTGGACGTTTATTCGAAACACGGTTTTATTTAACACTAGATGGAGGCTAAGTAAATAGTATTAAAGGTTTTAATTCAATTGTAATGTAATCATGGCATTCTTCTTCATGTGACAGTATAAATTTCATTCCTTAATAACGTGTCTGGTCGTTTTTAGCAGTGTTTTTGAAAGAAAAAAAAAATCATTACATTTTGCAAGTAGAAGATTGAAATTAATAAATGTCACAAACACAAATCGCTGATCATTCGCTGGATAAGAATTGTTTGTCACTCTTAATTTATTTTATAAAAAATAATGAAGTCGGCGTACCCGCAAAAAAACGCCAAAATATCACGCTTTTTGAAACATTTCTGGTTTTTTAAAATTAATATTCGTACGTAAAACCAAAATTTTCACTTAGGTATATACAAAACAAAATGACAAATCCAATGGCGGTAACTGTGATTTTCTGCGATATTTTTGTACTCTCCACAGCTATTAGAAGTGAGGGGTCTATAATTAAAAAACCCGATAGTAGTCGATTCCTGCATGATGGACAGTATTCAACATTTTCAAATAAATTGCACGAGCAGAGCTATATACATCACAGCCATAATCGAGCCAAGATCTCATAAAAAATAAGAAATAAACAAATTTGCGATGTCAAGAGGATTTGATACGATTTTGCCATCGTTTAGTAGGGAAATGTTTTCTTCGCGATTTTCAGGTGACGCGTAATATTTAACAATATTCCACAGGTTTTTAATATCTGCCTGACACTTTCTATAACTTTAGCTGCATAGACTACTTTTTGGTGAATAGTCTTGTATTTACGGAAGAACTTCTTATCCCTTGGGTGAACCATCTATTATATTTCTTTGTGTTAATTAATTTGCGTTTTATTGGAAAGCTACAGTTGTAATGTTTTAGGAATGTTGAAATAAATATATTGAATTTGTCGTCGGTGTTTTGGAAATTGTAAACGTCTTTCCAAGTTTCCTCATGCAAATAATATGTAAATACGGAAACATTTGTGTTGTTAAACTATCTAGAATACTTGGAACTATCTAGAAAACTATCTAGAATAAATGATTTTAAGTGGTTTCAGTTTATCGTCAATGGCCAACACTTGCGCAAGGTGATCGCTGTATTCGGCATTTTTTAAATATACATTGTATATACATTTTTAAAATAAAAGTCAGCCTATGTTTTTCCTGAACATCTAAACTATCTCCTCGCCAAATTTCTTCATGATAAGTTCAATGTTTAGTCATGATAAGATAGCAAACAGACACAGACAGTTTTGTATTTCGCATTTATATATTAGTATGGATGGATTACACCCGCAAGATAGAAATTCTATTCCGACAAGTTGATAGATACTAGTTTATTATTTCATTAAAAAAATTAAACTTTCAAAAACCGTCGCCAGGTCTCTCATTCTAGAGTCCTTAAGAAAATAGAAACGCCAGCGACATCCGAATTTCTCATAATCCACTACTTGTGCCGCAGGTGCTCGCAAGTCTCCATTTTCTTTTCAGTAAACTCGAGCAGGGGAAGAGACTCCAGCTGAGCACCAGCACACGCTCAATGGGATAGCGCTGTTATTCACGTGATTCATATGTTGTGGTACTTTGAGGAGATGCGCGTAGTTCTTTCGGGAGTTATGAGAAGTTTCGTATTATATTTCCGCCGCTGACGTTTTTTATTCCTTAAGGAATCAGCGCTTTCTACCTTAGGTTGCACTCACCACACAGGGAAAGCACCGCCCGGGTCCTTCTTGAAGACCTTGTCGCGCATGCGCTCGTACGCCACGATGCGTATGCCCGAGTAGACGGCGTGGCGGTAGATGGCGGGTGTGATGCCGGCCCACAGACGCAGCACGCCTTCCTCCTTGGCGATGCCCAGTGCAGTGCGCACCATCCCCCGAGGCTGGGCCTCCACGGTGCCCGCCGCCAGCGCCGCCGCCGCACGCTCGCCCTGCACTTGCAGGCGTGTCTTCGTCAGGTCCAGCGGATAAGTCACTGCACAGACAAATGAGGGAATGAATGACAGGGACCGTCCCGCGAGAATGTCCCTTTCATTCTCCACTTTTGAAAAGCACAGTGCAGTCCGCGCATTCCTAACTTGCAAACATAGTCCCGCGCTAACCCTTAGTCTGCCAACATTCTTCCTCAGCTGACCATATACAGATGTCACAGCACGGTACCCGCACAACAGGGAAATGGACATTTCATAGTAATCGGGTGTGATTGCTGTTCATTGCTTCGGTGCAAAATATCCCAGAATTAAATGAAAGAAACCTTCAGACGGAATGGTCCGCGGCGCGTAAATACATCTTTGCAACCCAATACTTTCGTAGTATGAAGCGATTTTTTTTTTTTTTTGGTTTGGCGCATAACTCTGATTAGACCGACAAAGCCGGAGCTCAGGGATATTTTCGTAGGACGATCCCTGTACAACAAGTATAACCATGAAATAGAGCAGCGGTCGCTAACCGGTGATCCGTGAAAAACTTTCAGTGGTCCGCAGAAAAATATGGACATTGTAGTGGCAATCTTGGTTCTTCTGTGGAAGAAACTCGTTTGTTATAGCTTTTACAACCATATTTGAGAAAGAAAAAAACTTACTGTAGAAATATAGAATATTTATCTCATGTACTGAATACACAATTAGGGATTTAGCAACACATCCACATCTTTGACAAGGTTCTATCGCATCAATTGAATAAATACGTTTCATTAATAAATACTTAAAATTTTGTTATTGAGAGACGTTGGATTACTTTCTCAAGTTAATAGGTGCATTTCATATTTAATTGACATTTCTCGGGCCCATATTAGACAGTTTGGCAAACTTATTTATTAAACGTCACTTGGATTTTTTTGTGTGGGGCTTTACTGCTCGTCGACATCTAGCTCATTAGAGCCCTAAAATTCTGTACAGGTAGGAAAAATGCAGTTACGCACTAGGGAGAACCAACACGACTCTCCCCGCGTGTGAGACTCGCCGAATGACTCAACCATACCCACTAAAAACGCTCTTGAATTACTACTCAAAACTCAAATATTAACATCTCAAAACTTTACGCATATCATTACAAAAATAAAAATAAAATAAACAAAAAGGAGAGGAAAATGAAAGATACCCTAGCGTCGGGATCGAAAAGAATAAGAGGTGACCAAGGAAGGTCAGGAAAGAGAAAGGAAGGAGCCTCCACAAGTGGAAGTTATGCCTAACTCAGCTCGGGGCCCCGTGTTTGCCAAACACGTACTTACTAGATTAAGTCCCCTGGGGTGGGGGTCGCTTGGTGTTCCGCGGAATTAAAAAAAAACATGAATATAGTGGTCTGTGAGACCCAAAAGGTTGGCGACCGTTGGAATAGAGGTTCCGGTACATTTTTAATTTTTCCTAGTCGATTTTTCATGTTTTTTTTCCTTCATACAATGGGAATTACATGTCTTGTTTCGACAATTGACCAGGCTATCCACAAGCTGGCATTCCGATACAAAATACGAAGTGGTCGGACAGTAAATACATGGGACAGAGTTAAACACAACAAAGAAGAAACGGAAACTTGAAATAGCTGACAAATTGATATATTGCTGGCAAATGCGTTGAGACGTAGCGGTGGAAGGCCGAGATCTATGTCGCTTCATCAGGAATGTTTGATATTTAAAAAAAAAGTGAAAACTAGTTCATACCAGTCATGTAAGAATTACGAGACACGAATTTAAAGAAGTGCTAGCACAAAATTAAGATAAAGCACGAGCCAACATGTACGTGTGGACATTACAAGGAGACGGTGGAACACGAGTCATTCAAGTGTGAAATAAATCGTGAGGAGAGAATATGGTAGATATACAAAGTGATAAAAACAGTTAAGTGGAACACAGGAGTCAGGACTAGTTTGTTGAAGGGACGACATATTACAGGACTCATGAAACGGGCAATGTGTATAAGACAGGAGGAAAAAGCGGAGAGCGTGTGAAGACACGACGACGCTACGGGGAACAGGGGGACAAAAAAGAAACGAAAAGACGGAGAGATAGGATAGTAGAAGAACCTCTTCGTGGTGCAGCAAGAAATACACAAGAGAGAAGAAAGATAGAAATACTAGGTAAAACAAAGAGAAAAGAGGAAACAGCATCGGTCAAGGAACAGGTTAGACCGAGAGAAAGAACTGTAAATAAATAAATAATATTGTTTCGATATGTAAAAAAAAATCACTCCTACATCTACCTGCGGAAACAAAGATAAAATTAATATCAGTTCATATCACTACTAAAGACTAGAACATTCTTGTGTCACTACCACAGACAACAAAATGGAAAGTGTTCGAAACTCAAAAACTAAAAAAGCAACGTGCAAGATCTTTATTTCGTTCGAAAGCTGATTAAATTAACTAGAAATAACGTTGATCACAAAAACTATTAGTATGATCCAAGTAGGAATTGAAGAAAGAAATCAATTTCAAAGAATTTCACATAGTCCCTCCCATCGTGTACAGACGGATACACAGTGTCGTTGGGCGAGAGATGGTTTAAACTGCATTGCACTGACTCGCCTTTCCTCGCTCGTAGATTCGCGTCGTGTAATTGGTCGGAGTGAGGTGTTCGACGTCCAAATCTACTTTAACAACTTTTTTATTATCGTTTCTAGAACTAACACTATTCCTTTATTTGTTTTATACAGAATGTTCCAAAAGAAAATTTATTTTTGCCATAGCGATTTAAATGAAAGAGTTACATCCATAAAAAACCTTTATTAATCATTGAAATACACATTTTAGGAAATTACTTCAAAAATGTCATCCAAATGCAGTCCTTCTCGCTCGCGGCACACATCTAAACAAACAGCAAAATTACTTAGGATGGTTCAGCACGTTGTCTCTGTAAAGCCGTGACGGATATTTTCTTTTAACTGAACTAGAAAACCCGATTTATTGTCGTAATCTGTCCATTTTAGATATCCCCACAAGAAAAAGTTCATAGGGATCAAATCGATTTGGCTAATTTATGTCACATCTGTCTGAGATTAATTTGCTAGGGAAATTTTCACGAACTCGAGGCAGTATTTCACGAACAGGCAGTTGCTCGATCCTGTTGGAACCATGTTCTTTGATTATAACAAGTAAAGTTTTGCAGTTCATTTACCAAGAAATTGTCCTACATAATGCTATGAATTGACGGTAAACGTCCGTTACCATCAATTGACAGTAACTGGCGGATTATTCTCAGATTTATCCTATCTTGAACCAATTCTCCAAACTTCTGAACCCATTTTCTGATGAGGCATCTTTAATGTTATGCAAACCACGATGACAACAGAACTTTCTCCGCGCTAGTTGCCGAATCGTTGTTGGTTTCTTTTAATTCTCGCACACATAATGCACGGACCGTTCCCAAGAAATGCTGCATAGCGACTAAATTCCTGAATCAGTTGACATCGGGGTAATCGATTATCATGAGCCCCGCACCCCTCAGAATTGTTGCGTTTATGCAGTAAGTCAATAAAATAGAAACTCCTAAAATATGATCTCTCTCTCTCTCTCAATTGGAATAACCAGCAACAAATAAAAATCCACCAAGAAACTAACATTGGTAAAATTTCCTTATTTTCTAATAAATTAATGAAAGTAAATCAACAGATTGCGAAAAATCAAAGATGAGAAAAAATCCCAATGTAAAAACAAACAAAAACGTTATTGCATTTAAAGCGCTCTAGATCAGCATAATACATTACAGAAATGGGCATATGATTCTAATATAAATTGGGATTCCAAGAGTTTAAAATTATCAGTTCCTACTACTAGTGCGAGTTCAAATGGCATTGTCAACAATTAACAGTACAGCCACAGAAAAGATGGTAAAGAACAGGAGATAGAAAGAATTAAAGTACCGAAAAGTATACAATCTTGTTCGGAATTATGGTAATGTTAATTCAAGATTTATAACATTCTACGCACGGCATAGTTACACTGCGTCATCGTATCGTTGCCGTTTCTCTCTTGTGAGATAAGTAACACTTTTATGTCTGGAAGATTTTCATCGACAAAAACAATGTAATTCAAAATATATATTAAAAATAGATCGAATAATAAGTATTTTTGTTAACATTCGTCATCCCACAGTCATCTTTATCTGTCGTCACGTCAGATTACGCCAGTCGATTACGTTTTTTAACACGTTAAGGCTTTTAAACTACTATTTACACACACAACACAAACCCAATACTAATGTGTCGAGGGTCAAGCAAACTGAAATCGTTCGTCAATCCCGTGAGTTTATGCAATTTTAGTCACGCAATTACAATTACAATTTTTGGTTTAGAGAAAACCCCGACCTGATATACAGAAATGTACTTCCGACTGAGGAAAGAACAAGAATTTTAGTTTATTGTAACGAACACAAATTTACCAACCCTATTATGTCCAGACGAGTCAATTATACAGACTTCCCTACGGGGAAACATGAACATACCAGGATTAGTAAAGGCATAACCCGAAATGGTATTAAGAAGGAACTAAATATGTAATACTAATAGAACATCAACATGTTTGTAATTTAACACAAAAAAGTTATTTTACATGTACGAATTATTATCGAACTATAGATTATTCTGAGTATAGTGTTTTCACAAATCATAAGAATTGATATAACAGTGAATTCACGATTTCTTGTTTCAATAAACGCGCCCCTAGACAAAAGCCTAGAGAACATGTGTAAGAAATCAACCTCTACCCCAAGGAAAACCGGAGAAAAACCCGGACCAGGATGGGGTTACAGAATTAATGTACACAACCGTGCCAAAGTTGAGTACATATAAAACTAAATTAATATGAATCATAAGACAACACAATCTTGAAAGAAAATTGTTTTTGAAATTATTATAAGTTATTTAAAAAGTACTACAGCAATGGCGTGATAAAGTACAAGACAGATTTAACTTTTAATGAAATCAGTAAACTCTTTTACATTGTAGAAGCACTGGTGCAGGATGTAGTTTTTAACCGCGGATTTGAAGAGATTTAATTTCATAAATCTTTTATATTTTTGGAGAGGGAATTATATAGAGCGATGCCCGAATGATATGGTCCTTTTTGGCAAAGAGTGGTTGACACTCCAGGACGATTAATATTATTACTATTGCGAGTATTAAGTCAAATCATCATGTCTCGTACAGGTCGCATTCCCATACAATGTGTTCTCTACCCTCTTTTCCTTTTTTTAATTTTTCTTCTTTACACATGCAATCGTCAAAGTCTGTCTTTGCATCATTCTTAGGCATGTTTCAAAATTACCATACAAAGTACCACAATTACATTCCCAGCGTTTCTTTTCCAGCTCTGAAAAACTTGTTTTCGTATGCGTCTTTTATGTAATCGTACACTCGGCACCTTATTGCTCCGTTCCCCCATCGTATCTGCCATGCCGTTATGGGTTTGTTGCGATTAGACCAATAATTTCCCAGTCTCAATATTTATAACACCCCAAAATAGTTCATTGTCAACAACTGCCGTGTGCAAAATTTCAACTTAAAAGAGACTATACGTATAAAAATTAATTTTCAAAACTTCGTCGATACACGACGAGCGAAGTCAATAAGAATATTTAAAAATAAAAGGTGTGAACCAATAGTGAATGTTGTAGGCCGCAACAAGCTGTGAGGTCAGACGTTCTGTAAAGACCAGCAGAATGTCTCATGGTACGTAGCAAATATTTACATACCCACAATCGTCACCTATCATTAGCCAGTCGACAGATATTAGAGGGACGTCGTGAATACCAAACACCTTACCACCGCACCATATTTTAAGCTATAGACTATCGAGGGACTTGACGCCGCCCAGAAGCATGTATATGAACCTGCATCAAAAATTAAACAAAAGTAGCGAAATCAGCAAACTGCCTTTTCTAACCAACGGCCAGTTGTAGATAACAGAAAGAATTTCAATCTTTTAACTTAACAATTGGTACGTGTTCACTTCAAACAATTTCAATAAGTTTTTATTCCTAGCTTATTGCGAAATGAATTGATTTCTTGTGCCATTTCGATGTTCACTGGATTAATAAATATCTTTTTTGGTAGACTTAAAATGATTTTTAATAATAAAAACACTTTTCGTCAACTGATTTGTGACATCACGCGATTTTCAATACTGTCAATACTTTCCCATGGATTCATTGCATTAGTTGCACAAACATGACAACATGAAGTAAACAATCATGTATGCCAGATCCACAGATATGATCTTGTGTTTAGCTGCCGAATTTATCCACGACTTTAACCTCCTACGGCACTCATCTTCGTTTAGCAATAATATTCGGCAATAAAACGGACTATGATAATGAACTTCTGGAAACCATGAACGGATCGGGCATCCTCCCACAAGTTCTCGGTAGGGTTTTAATTTGCATTATTCTTTCACTTTCCTTTCCTTCTTTTCTAAAATTCTTCCTTTCCTTTTATTAAAATTAATGTTCAGATTTTAGCATGTATTTGAATTTAATATAATAACGAACTGTCCTTTCCTATCTTCTGTCTATTTAGATTAGTGAGTATTCTAATGACCTAGATGTTGGCAACCCCAAGAGACAACACATGTATATATTTAAGTATATGAATGTGACTACTGACTAAAAAGGAAAAAAAATACAATTTCATTCAAGATGTTTCTAGAATACTGTATTATGTAAACACCAGATGAAAATCCTGGCTGAAACAATGTTTAGAAAAATGCAGTAATTGTCTATTAAAGATCGCTAAATTTTATAACTTAATAAGATAATAATTATAGACGTAAATAGCTCTATTGTTACAGAATGAAGTTAAATCTAGTTACTTCTGTACCTATTCTCCGCCTTCGACAATTTTTAAAATAAAATATACGAGAAATATTAACTAAAAAGTCAATGAAAGCATGATAAATTTTAGTAAATTAGTTAAAACTTATTAATAAGTGAATAAGCCTGAGTCCCTGCTCCACCAATTTAAGTAAGTGTTGCTTTCGGAACGCAATTTTTGTGAAATTTTCCATATATTTGCATGTGGTATTTATCTCTTTCGTCACTGCTGAATAAATCAACTTGTCAAATAAACAGTTACAAACTGCATGTGATCAAATATTGAATCAATCGCGATGCTTTTTCTTTGGTTTAAAGAGTTTGAAATGTTTTCATGTTTTCGCCCTTTTGACATGATTCATAATTTTCGCTATATCTCTCGAACAATTTATCAACTCAATTTTTAAATATAAATGTTGCCACATTAAATATCTAAGAACACATGTGGGATTTTCGATTTTTTAACTTTACTATGGGTGAAAAGGGATACACATATTTGGTATGTTGTCCTGAATAACAGACACACAAAATACCGCAGACGGAACAATATTAAAAATAAGAACTTGAAATTTTAACACGATGCTGTATTTGTATTATAGAGGCACACCAAGAAAGGACTTCTCCGAATTCTGATCTTTCAGGTATTATGTTCGTGTTGACTTTAGTCAAGTTGCCAACTATTCACGAAACTTGGAAATGTTGAACAAAAAGAGTTTTTATTAATTAATAATTCATTTTACTGGTTTTTACTATCGGGCGAGAGCAATTATTTTGGATTTTAAAACTAGTTATTGAATATAAATTGTCATTTGACTCTTTGACTAGGGTCGCATAATTTTCAATCGCGTGATGCGTCTGCCATTTCCGCCAGAACAGTATTTTCCACAGTTTTGGGTGAATTATTCTCATAAATGTCCCGTAAGGTACGAAAATATTAATTTCATTGCGTCGCTATTTCCATTTACTATGTTTTGGTAGATTTTTATCGCTGTGTTAAGCCGGTACTTTTGTTAGGATATTAAAAAAACCTAAGCCTACGAAAGTTTCTCCATATAAGCCCATAGTAATTTAAAGTCAAATAATTCAAAATTTTGAGCCGTAAGGGTATGAAAATTCATCGCCACTGGACAGGGAATAGCTCAAAGTATCATTCGAAACATTTTTGGGCGGTACTTAAGCCTAGTCGCTTTGACACATAATACCCAAAGGGATGATTTAGGACCATGCGGAGAAAAAAATAAAATAGTTTACTCTCCGGAAGACAGCAAGGGAACATCCCGTCAATTCCGATCAAGGACTCTAAGAAGTGGCGGATGATCATTTCTGCGCCACATGACAAAATCAAGGCATGCGTCCGCCTCAGATACGAATAAAAATAGTTAGCTACTTTTTATAATAGAGTACCAACTAATTTAAATTTAAAAGAATTCAAAAACGTTACTTAACAAATACGTGCTATTATCAAATATATATTATTCAGAAAATATTACTAATAAATTGTACCTATTAGAATAGTTCAAATGTCAAGATTAATAACAACAATAGCAGTAATGAAACTGCCACCCCTAGGTCAGAGCTTAAGCCTTTAAATAAAATCCTAACCGAACTGATACAAGAAGTGATCTAATTCTTATATATAGGTTTTCATTCTTGTTCCACTAGCAGTTCCATTATTCACATCAGACCAATAAGTAAAAACAAAGGTTAGAATTAACATAAATTCAATCAAATTCATTACATAGTTTAATTTGCCAAATAAACCACTAATGATGTATTCAATCATATTTATGGTTAAATTTTGTAAGATTTTGAATTTAAATTTTTTGAATCCATCTTGACACATATACTCTCATTATCATCAATACCTTGGTGATTTAAAGGCAATAAAATTTAATAATAGTGATTTAATGGCAATAAATACTGAATGAACTTTTATGTTTGAAGCTGAAGGACTCATTTAATGATAGAACTATTTTGCATGTCCAAATATTTATCAGTTCTGGTTAAAATTGGTTCCAGACCAAGATAAGGAGATATTATGAATAAAGATCTCAATATGAAAGTCAGGAAAAATTCTGAATTGGTTGCTTTTCAATTATTTCTTACATGTCCAATTTGAAAACAATTTTTCACAGGACATTTATCAAGTATCAATTCAATTTCACTAATTTTTATACTTTCACGATCAGTATCTGAATTAAAATTATTGTAATATCTTAAAATTTTTCAAGGTGATAAAGTATTTTTTCTTTCCAAGTTGTGAAACAACTCTCAAGATTGTTGTTCAAGAATTCTTTCTTTTGAAACTCAGGGCAAAGCAAAGAATATCAGTAAAGCTGTATAGCCGCAGATACCTTTTGCACTGATGCTTTGTACATGGGTTGAGAGTGAGTTTTCAGCCAATGCTTATCAAAAGTCATTCAGAAAATTAACATTCAGAAATGAAATTAAATTTCCACTTTTTGGAGTCACATTTTAATAAATAGTCAAGTTCATTCATTTTCAACATGTAGAATACAAAATTTACTGTAAATTTTGTCTTGGAATATAAGAAAATGATCATTTTTTAAGTATTACCGATTTTATATTAAAAACTATGTAAACCAGTGGTCAGCAACCTATTAAACGTCACGTTGTCAGGAGGATAGCGGAGGCATGCGTACACATAACATAGAAAAGTCGACTTCCCAAGGAGGTTTTTTTTTTCCTTATTAAAACATCCATATTAGTTTTCTTGCAGTATATCCTGATTAAAACAGTTAAGTCCCTTTGGGCTGAATGGTATGGTTTCATGGACTGCAGGTTGCCGACTCCTGATATAAGTTAATGATAAACCAAGGTAATTTATGGGTTGCTCATTAAATAAGCATATTTAAAATAAGCATCTAAAATGTTCTTGGATTTATTTCACTTCCCTGTTTTCTGAAAGATATACAAAATAAAGACAATAAATGTCTGCATAAGATAAAGAAAAAATTTAGGACTTGTGAGTTCTAATACGCAGTATTATTTTGTGGCACTTGTATTCAGAGACGCATCTCTCAATACTTACTGTGAATAAACATAAAACTCTTATATTCATAAGAAATGACATTAAGTGAATTATTCACACATACCTATGTGAAAAACTTTTTACTTATTGGAACTTTTTTTTGTGAAAGATCTCTTATTTTAAAATAACTCAACTCATAACACTAGCATGTGATGCAAAAATTGTTCTTAAAGTAATAATAGATTTTATGGAGCTGATCACAGAAAGAATAATTTAAAAATTCCATCATGTAAGGTATTCTCACAAATGTCTTATCTAATTTTGTAATAATTGCTAAATCAGCAGAAAGCATATGATTTAAGGCTTAATATTTACAAATAAATTAAGAAGATTTTAATTTCTCTTTGTATTTGTGAGTGAAAGATGGTAATTTCAAACACCTAGAACGAATTAACCTGGTGAATATTCCATATGAGAGTGAAATACTTGTGCAATCTGGGCCAGTTCAAACTAAATCACTTTCATGCAACATAATACATAGTATACTGGATCTTTTTTCATGTTTTTGTAGTGTTTTTCACAAATGTTCCTTAATATGAACTTAGAGGTTGTGTTTTCTTCAAACAAATTCTGTTAAAGACATGGAAAATTTACAATAAAGAAATATTTCTGATTTTGTCATACAAGTATATTTTTTACTTCTTTTTGACATATAATTCGCAGACCAAGACTCGTCACAAAGTTCGAATAATGTCTTGAGGTGGAACTCACGAGGTGTAATGCAATTAAAATCAATCCACATCTAAGACCATTTGTTGCGAAGTCAAGTTATTTAATTATCACCTGGTTCTAGATGTCGAGGTGTGGATAGGGAAAACGTCTTCACCAGCCGTCGTGAAGTGATTCGGGAAATATCCTCACATCTGAATGTAGATTGACTTAAAGGCCTAGCGTTGAGGAGAGAGGGGGTCTCAAGTAATCGAACCATGCGGTCACGGTGATTATTCAGTTTATTCCTGTTGCTAACTTACATCAGTGACCGCGAGCAGCGGCCGTGGCAGGCAGGCAGGCAGGCAGGCAGGAAGGGCTGTAGCTCTCTGCGGAACTTGGTTAATTTGCGGACGAACGTCAAGCTTCGCGTTCGAAAGGGTCTTTTTTGAAGGGAGTCAGGAGAGCAAAGTTAAGTCTCCTCAAGGCCCTAAGCTATAAAGATGAAAGGTGTCTAGGAAATAGAACGGAGCATCCTCTATACCCCAAGTTATGTGGAAAGGCTGTATGCCTGTCGGCCGTAGTCCAGCGAGTTCCCCTCGAGCCCTTGACGTTGCTCGTTATAAACGGTAATTCCGCCGAGCCCACTCCGTGCCAAGGCCGCTTGTCTGCAAGCGTCGCGCTACCTACTTCACAACAATGAGAACTTAGACAGTGGTCTGAAGGAAAGAAGCGATCTTTCCAATATAGTATACCACCATTGATATTTCAAGAGAGCCTAAGAATCATAATTATGACTTACTTTTGCTCGTGTAACGATTATATTTCATCCTCGTATTCAGCCAGCAAAACATCCAACCCCCAAGGGCCGCCTGTTACTCTCCACCCATCTACTCTGGTCCAGATTTATCCGAAGGAAAGTTGTTTTGAGGTACGATATAAGAAAACTTATAACAAGACGAAAATTTTGAACAAAAAAAACAGACATAGGACTTTTTAAACTTGTTGTAACTGATTTTCTGGGGAGAATGAAGTGTGAAGACTAAAAATTTTGTGGGGCACATGTTTGAAAAGTTCAAGGTGGGGGGTCGCAAGCTTGAAGGTCCACATTTTACACTCCAATTTGTACTCTTTCCACAAAATCTTGATGCGGTTAATGAGGACCAGATGAGAGGTCCTATCAGGACAGAAAAGAATAGAGAAAACGACACCAGGTGAGGTGAAATATTCAGGTGACAGCCGATTACTATTGGATATCACCATACACCCCCATGGCTGAAGGGGTTAGAGAAGCGACTTCTTGGCCCTGGCACAAACAGAAGAAGTTGGAGATGTGGCGTCTTTCTCTGGTCATTTTAATTCCAGTGTAAACTTTGTAATTGCTTGTTAGCATGTTCAGAAAACCATGAAGGTACTCTGCACATTGAGGCACATGTCCCCAATTTGCTCACTGAACCCTGGCCTTCAAGTCAATAGTACAGCACTCTACTCGCAGAGTCATACCGATTCATGGAAAATCAACATTGAACATTCTGCAGAAGTCAGGTTTGGAAAATAAATAAATAAATAGAAGGTTTAAGAGATTTTAGACTACCAGAGAGTGATTAATAACATCCACATGTCTGTTCTAAATGATATGCTTGCCCTGCACTGGAGTGCTACACATTGAAATCCCAGCATCTTTCATTATCTACAGAAAATGATGTAGAAGAAACTGTCTTTAAGGACCTAAACATATAGAAATACAATTTTGGCAGGAGAGATGCCCATCGCACTGCCAAAATCTCTCCTGCTTCTCATGGAAACCGTCTAGATCATGTGTGGAGAACAATCAATAGAATTATCCCAAGAATAGTTTAGACTCCACACAAATGGAGAAAAGTGCCATCTTCTGAGTGAAACTACTCCCTCTTCATCATCTTTCTTCCCTTTGTTCAGTGCCTTGCGCCTGACTTCCTGAAGAGTTATTCATAAGCTTCTAGGAACAAACGGTTTGCGATGCACATTCGTGACATGTCAACAATGAAGAAAGGGCTCTAATGACCTAGATGTTGGTGAGCACTAAAACCCCAATAAAAAAATGAAGGTGGTTTAAATATGCCTCAGAAAATCAACTTTCATTAGGTCTTTACTTCCAAGAATTGCAATAATGTAAGAAGTATTTCAAAACTAAATTTATGGCATAAGAGTAGTTCAACATTAACACCTATTCAATATCTTAGAATTCATTTTGCTAAATTGTGTCACTTTCAGACAGCCCCTAGACTTAGAGAAAATTTCTATTTTACTATATAAATGAAAATATATCCCTTCCCCTCAGGTATGAATCAATTACTACCATAAATAAGAGAATTTTTCTGATACACTGAGAGAATATTCCTCACTCATCTCCTCTTTTTATGAAGGGAATCATACAGAAATTATAGGAAATATACAAATAAACTAGGGCCTAAATCATTAGTAAATGTCTTGCCTCATGAATTCAAAATAATTTATTCAGTGCAAAGAGTTTAAGAACACTTATATTAAAACAATAAAACATAGATTTTCCTCAGGGACTTTTGAAACGAGTTCTTTTTTCTCGATGTACTATTTTTCTTGATTCATCAAGTGGTTTGGCTCGGATGAGATGATACTGCTGCAAGTCCTAGCTGACAATTCATGTATCAAAACTCTACAGAGACTGAATGGATAAAATAAATGTACACACTATTTACCCATGCCAAACAACATAATTATGAAGAGTAGATTTTCTTCTTCACTACATTAACAGGTCTGGCACATAGGTCAAACAGAGCTCATTATCAGGAGTGTTCAAAGGAGGTTAAATTTCATGGTTTCCTGAAGGAACATTACTCTTTGATTGACTTGACCCTCCTGATACTTATTTTATATAGTAGGTCAGGGGGTCAGTCAGGAGATTGTGGGTTACGTAAAAGTTCCTAACCTCATCAAGATTTTAACCCAGTTCAGTCATCACCCAAATAAAAGGAGGAGATCCACTGAACCTCGATGACTTAATGTTGACAACATAGGGTTGCCAGAAAACTGAGTTTCTAGACAGCCATGGAGCAGTGCTACCATCTTCACTCCCTGCAAACAGCTGAGCACAAGTTCGATCCCCTGCTCAGACACATTGGGTGAGGTTTTCAGCTGGGGTTTCCTTCAGCTTCTCCAGGCCAATGTCTGTTCGGAACCTTACATTACCCGGCAACCCAACCTGTACTTAGCAATTCTTTCTCCTAAATGACAGAATAGCAGGTCAGATGGCCCAAATCACCAATCACGCGAAATTTTTCAAACATTACAGGTCTTAAAGAAAAGACTAGATTGCAAGAAACAAACAGTGACATCAGAAATTGTATACCAAAAATTCATCAGTTTAAAACAATGCAAAACCCAATACTGTTACTGGCATCTTGTCACATCAATATTATAAGATGTTATATTATGAACATTTTAATGCAATAAGAAAAATGACATCATAAAACACAATGCAAGATAATCAGCAAATACCATGAGGATTTCCAATAAAATAATACTGAAACAAAACTTCCTCACGTATGAAAAATTGGAAAATTGGTCATGAAGATCACATGGTCGTAAGCATTTTGTAACTGCTTTATTGATTTATTAAACAAGATTTTAAACAATTAAAAAAATATCTAGTGCCTTTCCCAGCATATGAACATGATAAAAATAATGCTTCAATTTTTGACTAATTAATCCTACAAAATAAATAAATTTGTCATAAAAGCTGTTAAAAACAATGTAGAACCACATGGAAGACAATAAAATAATATACTATTTAATGTGTGCAGATTTAATGTGTACTAACTTATTTACTACATACTTAATAATTAAAGGAGAGCTAATAGATTCAAGACACTATTATAATTTTTTTTTCCAAAAATATGTAAATATAATGCCAAGAAAACAGCTTTCACTAGGACATTTGTTTCTAAATATTTACAGAGAAAAAAACGACCACATTAATATAGACAAATAGTTTGTGTCAGAATCCCCATTGCATTGGATTCTAGAGGCAACAGCAGATGAGCATTTCTAGATCTTGGCAACAAACCAAATAAATGCCAATCAATCTTCATTCAACATACCTACTTCAGCAACGCTTGCGGCGACCACCGACACAAGGTATGTGCACCAAAAGGCGTCGGCGTACCCATTTTTCGGGGTCGACAAAACTGTTGGAGCTACCATAACGAAGTTTTATTGCTGTTCATTCGTAGTCGAATAGACAGACAGAACCTAAAATGCAGGGAAATGAATAAGTAGCAAGATCATACATTTATTTCTCATATCTATAGGTTAAGGGACTGGGTAATGAATTCCGAGAAACCTTACCGGTTTTCACCATCTTTCCAAATTTTATTACAGAGCACCAGACTCATGCTCCGTGGCGACAAAAGCGATAAAGGTGTCGTCGGCGGTGATCGGCGGTAGGTCAACGATGTCGGCGGCGGAGATCTGCGGGGAAGGCAAGACAAGACAAGTGCCAAACAGAAACAGGTTGAACATAGGGCAATCGCGACTGCAAGCTACTCTAGTGAGTAGTACAGCAAGCAACTTAAGACCGCGCTGAATTTGATTTGAATTGATACTAAATGTCATTTACATGGTCATTTAGATGCTATTTTAATAACTCGGACATTAGTTCTAGATCGTTTCTATCGACCATATTATCTCGAGTTTCTTTCTCCGTGCGAAATTCAAACCGCTTTCTGCACAAATGAACAAAAAATCAACAAACATTGTAAATTAGACAGTCAAAACTGGGAAGAAACTTTCTCTCTAATATATAACTTCCCGCTCCCTTTTCCTTTTACCACTTATTAATTCTACTCAAACCGTTCACGAATCTAAACCACCTGCAATTAAAAGGCACAATTTTGATCCGTTTTAAGGGATTTTCTCTTTTTTCAACTATGCACTTTGAGAGATATGGTGTTATTATTGAATAATAGTATCCAACTAAATTACTACAATCTCTGAACTATTATGTTTAGTTGCAATTTGTTTGGGGGTTCACGTCGAATCGCCACTGATGACTAACTTGTAATTAAATTGCTGGTCTGTTCTCTTAATGTTTAAATATTTGTGAATATCTTCTATGTGCACTCCATCATGAAAAAATCAAGGTTGCCAACTATTTTAATACTTAACCATATATTAATATTGTTATTTTGGAAGATTAGTCAGAATATAACGTCATAAAATTAATGCGACCAATGTTTCCCATCTGTTTTCATGTATCGTAAGGGGTATATACGGGAACCATTGAAATAAATAACAAATGCTCTTGTACTAATTCCTATGTTGGCAATATGTACAATTTCGTACTACCAACAACGCGGAAAAAAGTAAATAAATTGTTTAATCAAGAAATTCTAAATTTTATTTTACACATTTTACGTGTCGGCTCAAATAATACAATTTATATAAATTTACTATTCTAAAAGACATACATCCACCATTCTGTGCGTTATTGTGACTACTATCACACAACGCTCTATCACGAATACACATAAGCGCTGCTGGAGCGGTTCTGATGATATTTGAACTGTTGTCTCTATTCTTCATTAGCCTTTGTATTTGTCTATTTGTTGTGTTTTAATTCTCTGCATCATTATGGGTTTACCGAGGGTAAAATCTTTATTGTTATATTGTCTTTAAAATGTTTACTTTTGTAGTACAAAGGTTTCATGTTCTATCTTCCTGACGCATGCTAGTATAAATGGTCAAGTTAAGTTATATGTTAAGAAAAATTGTATTTGATTTTAGATATCTTTATGTCGTCTTTTACGTGTTCACGTGTCATCCCCTGCACAATTCGTTGCGAGAGCTTCAACTCATCCCACAGAACCATCACATTTTGAAAAAAGTGGGGTTATTAATTTAGAATCACTTTGAATAATTTTATTGTTTAAAAGAGTTTTGTCACCAAATTTTTTTTTTGTTTTAGCTCTAAATTCTGTCACACTTTTGGGTCGGGTAGGAGCAGACCCACAGAAACGAGGCACAGATGAACATCCTGTCGTCATATTCTCCTTAGCTACTCATGCTAACTACAAATATGAATCGGGTATTTTGTGTTAAGATTTTGAAAAAATTTCTTTATTTTCTTCATGATAAATTTGTTGTTTGTGAATGTTGATTCCAAATGTGAGGGTGATTGAAATATTCTATGAACTGGCATTTGATAACAATGAAATTAATTGTGAAGTGTCAAATATTTACTGTGTGGTTTTAATAAGTATTTGTTTTTCGAAAACGCATTTTTGGCATTCCCTTCTCTTGGAAAATATTTGAAATACTTTGCCATTGTCATAATTAATTTTGGGTGAATTTTTTGTTAAATAAAATTTTCCTAAATATAGATTGATTATATGATATATATTGCCTTATTCTTCATTTATTTCTTTGACAGAGAGAGCTATTTGTTATTCTTATCTAGCTTATTTCTTTTATACAGGTGAAGTTATGCAAAGGACTGATTGGCACAGAGTTTGTGTGTTCAAACCTAACCTTCGTGACTCTGTTTACAATTACATGAAAAAGGGACAAAGAGTGTATGTGCAGGGGCGGTTGAATTATGGAGAGATAAAAGATGAAAATGGTGTGTCAAGGTCAACAACAGCTGTTATTGCAGATGATGTTATCTTCTTCCAAACTAAAAGTCAAGATGTTCCTTATTGATTATTTTATTACCAATGAACTCTTCAAAATATGTGTTACCTCTGGTTATTACAAGAACTACCATCATTTCTTTAGAGTATTTCTTCAAGTATGCCCAGAGTACGGGAAACAAATCTCAGTTGTAAATCTAGTATTTGGAATCTCTTACTTTGTTGTACATATTATATAGTTATACATATTTTGTATAGTTTTTAAGTGAAGAAAATGTTCAAGATGAAAATAAAAAATTTTCAATATTAAAGTAGAACTTAATTTTATTTCTTGTTTACAATGTGCCGTTATTTTTGTGTAAAAACTTTAAAATTCATTGTGGTTGCTTAGGATTCCTCTCAAAGAACCTAGTTGGAACATATTGGAGATAATTTCTTGAACCAGTTATTAATTAAATAAATATTAATCTCACAAAATTACCTGTAGGGTTGGTTATTGTTATTTTCTTACTATTGAATTAAGCAAACACTTTCTCTTCACATCATCTGTTGGTGTAGACTACACATAAGATATCCCCCAGGAAAGAAAGCATTTGTCACAGAAGAAAAGCACAATCCAAGAGACCTCATTCACTGATAATTTTTTATTAAAAGAACAAAAATATTAACGTGAGGAAATATTTAAAAACTTCTAATGATACCAGTTTTTATTATACTATGATTTATATAATATGCCTGAATAATATGAATCAAAAGTAAAAAGAAACTTAAAAGAATCAAGGTGTATTCAATGCTGTTCAGGCATTAAAATTAACCCAAGTTCAGAAATATGCTATACAATTCACAAAAAATTGAAACATTAAATTAAATCTTTGCATTTTATTTATTTTTTTCACATTGTAGTTCTATTCATTTTGGAGGGTTTCTCACTACTACTCCTATGTTCACCTGCACTATTAGCCCCTTTCCTTCCTTCCTATTGGTTTAAATTAATCGCTAGACAATAAATCTTTTTCCTTTGGTTTCTTCGGTACACTAAAGTATTTCTTCTTTCCTCTCCTTTTGTTTGTTTGGATTATAATAACCCATGCCTCCAAGGGGTTGATATTTAAGCTGGATGTAATATACTAAATCATACATTCTGATCTTTGAAAAGGAAACCAAAACAATATTCTTTTATTCTAATGTTTTGACATAAACATGTGTATCCTACAGTTTTTGAGGTCTGGACCAAGTTAAAACATTCAGAGCTGACACTTTCACAGTTTAATAATGGGCTCTATGACATTGAAAACGGAGGTTTTCGACAAGTTTTTAAGAAAACAACAGAACAAGATTGATCCAACTATGCCTCTTGTTGCCGAAGATATGCTTATATAATATAAGCCCTAAAGCCTCCCCCACCCCCCCAAAAAAAAAAAAAAAAAAAAAAAAAAAAAAAANATACATCACCACTGGAGATTGAATGACTAAGATATGTATTCACAGTTTTTAAAGTGAAGTGTGTGGAGGAACAGTTCCTCGTATCCCAAAAGTACTTAAGTCAAATATAAGATTTATAAATTAATCAAATAAAAATAAATTATTTGCTACAAGTAACGGGTTGAAACTCATAACACTAAATTAACAATAAAGAAATATTACTTGTAATTGAATGAACTGCATGCCTCATAAGGTTGTGTAGCACGTATAAAAAAGGAAACATCAGAATTTTTGAAAGCAAACAATATGATCGAACTATATCTAGAATACAATATGAACGCAAACAATACAATAAACAATACAAAACTAACAATATGTTGCATAATAGAGGATTTTGAGGAAAGGTGAATCTTTTTTTTATCAATGAATTCACATTTTTTATAAACCCAACATTTTGAACACATTTATTGTCTTCCTCAGGGCTTGGACTGTACTGCTTAATCTAACATCTTTCACCAAGTGGTTCAGTACAAGCCCTGAGGAAGACAATAAATTTGTTCAAAATGTTGGGTTTATAAAAAATGTGAATTTATTGATAAAAAAGGATTGACCTTCCCTAAAATACCTCCTTTATAGTGTATATCGAGGGTCAAGAACACAAATGGTACTAACAATACATCTATCTTTTTAGATAATTCCACTCAGAGCATCAAAACTTTCAGAATATAAAGAAAGAATTGTTCGGATAATATACAAATATTATCCCTATAATTCTTGTCAATCTTCATTTAGGGGATTAAATATTTTAATACTTTCTTATATTAACATTATGAAATGTTATGTTTGTAAAAACTGAATTACTCATGGGCCACCCTTGCTTCAAAAGAAACTGTCTAGTTCACAAACGGAATATACACAATAGGAATAATGTTCATCGGCCTTTCATTGTCCTTGGATGTTAACCAGACTTTGCCAAAAAAGTCCTTGATATGTTTTCAGAAATCATTCTATTTTATTTTTCAAAAGATGTAAAAGATATTAAAGTTAATATCTTCAAATCCACTGTTAAAAGCCACTTACTACATAATTGCTTCTACAATATAAAAGAATTCATTGATTTTAATAAAAGTTAAAATGAGTGTCAATGCTCCATCATTGTTTTTTAAATAATTCTTTTAAATATAATACACATCAATTCATTTTATACTTTACACCATAGTACTTTAAAAATTATCTGACTAAATTATTACACTATTTTCCTGTAAATGCTGTTTAACTCTGTTGCCCCATCCTGGCCCAATTTTTCTCTGGTTTTCCTTTGGGTAGGGACAGATTTTATACATTAGTTACAGTGTACAGGCATTAGTCTCATTAATACTATTGTTACTATTAATCTGGAATTTTGAGTTACTTTAATAATAATGGAATATTAGGAACATTTTCCTTTTAATTTAAATATTTGTGAAATTGTGAATTTTTTTGTGTCCTATCATTAAGTTTATCCATCTTAGTGTTTACAAATTCAATGATTCTATTTGTAGGTATTCTGTTGATATTATAATAAGTGGCAAACTAGTTTTGTTCCTTATTTGAGCAGGGTTCATGCCGAGATTTTACTAAGGGATGCAGAGATGGTAAATCCGCTTCTGCCTTAGTGCCCTTGTTTGAAATTGGTCCCTGGCTTGCTAGCAGAGAGTAAATTAGTTTATTGTCCAACATGTGGTCATATGCAGTTCGTAATAGCTTTTATGACAATAAAGTTATTATTATTGGATCTCCAAACACTGTTATTTATTATGAAAGTTAAACTTCAGGTATTTTTTCCAGACATTAACTTTTAAATAGTTAATTTTTTTTCATTTTTAACTAGTTATAATAATGTTTTTTCATTATTGTGTAATACCAAGCATGCCAATAATTTCAAAATATTTTAGGTACTTGTCAAATGACATTTAACTCTTTTAGATTCTAAAGTACATAATTATCTCTTTCACATTATTATCATATACATCCAAATAAATACACTTATTATGTCACTTTTCTTAAATTTGATATGTTAGGGTGAGCTTTAAGAGATAACTATATATACCACGGTACACATGAACAGTGAAGATCACTGTGAAGAATTCTCTCTTAGTTACATTTATTCTGTAGTTAAAGTAATAAAGTGGAAATGAAATATGTTAAAACATGATTTGTATTGTGTGTAAATTTCAATATTATGAGTTTTAAGTCTCCCAAATGTAACTCAAGAAAACTACATTAGACATTTTTTACACAAAAACCACCCAGTATCCTTATGTGAAACAGTAGCCATGTCCAATTTCTTTCTTAAAACAAAAGAATTGTTATAATATATAACAAAGTTCACAGAAAGAGGCAGTACTTTGAAATCTGTATGAGATTAAAATATCTCAAAATGTAGACTAACTCTTCAAAATCAAGAAAATTATTTCAGTACCAATTTTTACAATAAAAATTTTTGTTTCTCAAGTTTTGTTTAAAATTATATCTTTATAGTAATGTTTTCAGAGTATGTATTCAGTGGCAGTGATGGGGAAGGGGAGAGGAGTGCCACAAAGAAAACAAGAACTATTGTACAGTTTTGAAGATGATTAACATGTATACTATTTAGTTATAGACATTTAGGGGTGGCCCATGGTGTAGTGCATAGCACACTCGCCTTCTGTCTCTGGTGTCGCTGGCTCTAATTCTGGTTGATCCCATAGAATTTGCACCGGTGGTTATAGCAAGTTTGCGGGAGGTTTTCTCAGAGAACTCCTTTCTCCTGCACTTTCATTCCTCCACAACTTTCATTAATTATCATACACCTCTTTTTCTCTTGAGCATCATCTCACATCATTCCCCCATGTTACCACCATGGCTTTTGATAGAGCCACTGAGTGTACAGGGCAAACAGTAATGGATCACTGCCTTCAGTAATCTTCCCATCAATATGCCAAGTGAATACAAACACAGACAATATATAATAATAAAGTTATAGTAAAAATAGCAGTAAAAACTGAGTATAGACAACATGGAGGACAATAAACTAATTTGCTGTCCGGAAGCAAGCAAGGGACCATCCTATCAATTCTGATCAAGGGTCCTAAGGCAGAGGTGGATTTAACATTTCAGCACAACCCTAAGATAAAAATAAAAATAGTTTGGTACATGTTATAATATTATTAGAATACCAACAAATTTGTACTTAATTAAACACAAAAAAGTTATTTCAGAAGTATACATTATTACAAGTCTATAGATTATTTGGAAAATATTGTTTATAAATCATTATAAGTGTTAAAATAACACTAAACTTGAGATTTATTATTTCAATAGAGGCCAATCCTAGACAAGAGACTAAAATTTCTGCCTCTACCCATAGGAAAACCAGAGAAAAACCTGGACCAACAATTATAAAGAAATGCCGATTAAAATTGATAGTACTAATAAAGTACTATCAGATAACAGGGATAATTGTGTATAAATTAGAAATTGTATTATCTGTTTCCATACTTTTAATATCCTCATGAGAAGAACCAATGATTTAATTTCTCTTGATTCCATTTATAACAGTATTCCATTTATAATGGTCTTAATTTCAACTTCATAGAAAGGTAGCTAGTGTTTTTCCCCATATTTTTTCAAATAATGGCTAATTTAAAACACAAATTGTGCTTTACATTGCTGAAATGAAAATTCATTTAAATATTGTTTAAGTACTGTTACAAAATAAGTACAAAAGTGGATAGAACCTGTTTATCATGGCTTCCCAGGTTTCCATGATATTTTCTTAAAGTCTATATTATTCAACATGGGGTATGTGATGACTCTTAGGATTTTTATAGAATTTGAAACACTTCTCAAGAATATATTATGTTAAATTAATAATATTATTTAATTAATAAAAAAATCAATTCTGCACTTTATTTTGTATTTAATTTTAGAAATAAGAATTATTTAAATTAGTTGAACACCATTGTTTTACATAAATCATATAATTGTAGTAAAATGTAGGATTAATTGCTGTAATAAATAACCTTTTTTTATGGAGCTTTAGGGTTCTCCAAATAAATATTCTCTTTCTGTAAAAAAAACCTTTTGGTGTTGGGGGAAAGTCTTTTAGATTCCTGCCTCTTTGGTTCCAGTAATTGTATTAGAGAATGAACGTTTTTGGTCATTTAAATTGAAAGATTATTTTGTAATATTATATGCCTACTTACTCTGTAACTAGAAGCAATGTTGCAGTAGGGAGGTTTTAACTGCAGAAATCAAGAGATTCAATCTAGTGATGTGAATAATATAGAATAATTCCAATGACATGGCTCTTTTTGTGTCAGATAGTTGAAAAGCTATGATTATGAATATTATCTTTAATTCTAGTACTGTTCTGATGAATGAGAAAGTTTCTCATAAGCAAAAATATCACTTAAGTAACATGGGCTAGAGGGGTGACTCATATAAAGGGGCAACCCTTTGAATTTATAATTTTTTTTTTGCTTTACGTATTATGTTTTCTCACTCTCTGATTGTCTATGATAATATTAATTTATGTTATTTAAGATGTGCAGATTATATTAAAGACAATCAAAATCACAGGTAAATCACTGTTTTTTTAAAATTAGGTATCACATGAAGAGTAATAGCACTTTTATACTTTAATTGTCAAACAACATTTCAAGGCTGTGGCTTTGCTTCCTCTTCAGGTTCACAAATGTTGGTATGCAAGTAAAAGATTGTTGTGAAATATCACAGACCATATTCTAAAACACTATCATTACATATTCTAAAACATTATCATTCCATTCACGACAACCTCAAATTGAATTACCATATTGATAATTTGAATTCCAAACTAAGCTATGCATTCTGAATTTTAGCCAATATTGTTAGTCAACATGATTCTCGCTATGTGTATTTTGCATTGCATATATATTCTCATTTATGGTACGGCATTATCTTCTGGGACCAATCCACTCAGAGCATTCAAACTTTTAGAATTCAAAAGAGAATAGTTCAGATTATATGTAAATCTCACCCCCGAAATTCTTGTAAACCTTTATTTAGAGAATTAAATATTATCCCTGTCCCTTGAATATACATTTATGAAGTAGTCGTGTTTGTTAAGACAGAACTATTAATATAATTATTAAAAGCGCACCCCTGCTTTAGAAGAAATAGTCTAGTTCATGAATACAATACTCATAATAAGGCTAATATTCATTGTCCTGGCATATCAACAACTCTTTGCCAAAGTGACCCTTATCATTCAGGAATAATTTTGTATAATTAGTTTCCCAAAAATCTAAAAGATATAAATAAATTGAATCTCTTTAAATCCATGGTTAAGAGCTTCTTAATATGCTATTGTTTCTATAATTTGAAAGAATTTACAGATTTTAATAAAAGAAGTTAATGAGAGTTTCAATTTCCTTATAAATATTGTTTTCCACATGACTTCGGATGATGTAAGTGATGTTAATATCTCTTATACTTTATCACGTCATTATTATAGTACTCTAGATACTGATTAAATTCCTTTTTTATGCATGTTGATTTTTCTCCTTTTTGTTTTTTAATAGTTTATTTCTAACTGTATGCAACCTTGGCACGGTTGTGTACATGATTTTTGTAGCCCCATCCTGGCCCGGGTTTTACTCTTGTTTTCCTCCGGGTAATGGTGGGTGGGAATGTCATTAATATTTTTGCTTTATTGATATCGAATTTTTACTGCACTAATATCTATAATTTATATTGAATAATTAATGGATAACAGTATGTATTTATTAAATAATTTCTTTTGTAAATATTAAATCTGCCATTGCCCATGGGCCCTTGATCAGAATTGATGGAATGGTCCCTTGCTTGTTTCCGATGAGTAACTTAGTTTATTGTCCCCCACGTGGACATACGCAGTTTGTAACTGCTTTTTTTATAATAAAGTTTACTTATTCATTTATAAAGTAAGATCATGTGAAAGATCTGTTATCTTCCAGATTTGTCCCTTACATCTAGATGTTAAAGTAGTTTAAAGGACATCACCTCTTTGCTACTATTCTGTTTTCCAGGAGATAAAGTACATAATTCGACATTAACCATATTAATGCATCTTGTTTGACTGTTAGTGCTGACTGGTTGGTTAGTCTGGTTGAGTTAATATTTCATATGGGATATGTCAATTTGAATTTCTAGTGATAATAGCCATATTTTTTCTTTATTTGTTCCCAAAAATTCGGTGCTATTATGCATTTAGACAGTCTATGGATTATAGTATCATCTGCATCACATTCATTACAGTTTTTTGTTTTGGATACAATTCATTACAGTCGAATTTATATCATAAAGTCGACTATAAGAAGGTACATTGTCATGTATCACTTCATACTCAGTGACACACTGCCTTCTGTTAATCATGTAGTAAATATCGTGGTGTAACGACGTATTTCTTCCAGTTTCATAGATATTTTGGTAAAAGAAAGCTGCAACGCGCAGAACTGTTGGCGCTTAAGAGACTTGCGAGACTGCGCATTTAATGTCTTTTTTTTAGGAGACTGTAGTAGCACATAAAAGAACCATGTAAACACGTGAATCAGCGAAGTCACAGGGATCATCCAATGAGCTGATGACCTCTTCTGGAACCAGTATTAGTTATTCGACGTCACCGTATACGGTGACGTCTGCAAATACGAATGACACAGAGGCGTATCCAGCAATAGAGCAGTTACGACAATCATTTCAATTGCACCCACACCTTCCACATTATGACGAATTTAATCTTACCTATCGTTATATGAATTTTATATTAAATAAATATAATATAAACACTTTTTAGAATAAAAAAATACGCACATAGCTAGAGCGATTATAATTTGACTCTTCGAGCTTTAACTGCCATAAGTTATTAGATTATCGAAGGGTGGGAAAACTAATTTTTATTTCTTCTCTCTCCACGTTCAATTACCCTACGCTCTAAAATAGCTAAGAATTAGTTTTAACCCTTGATTATTGTCTTCATTCAGCCGATCGTAAGTAATATTCTTGTGCCAGTTCTGATCCCAAACATCATTTACAACTTAAGTATACACGAATAATGATAAAATTCATTATTTTAGTGTTATGGAAGTTTCGTCCGAATTTTCTGTTTCGCAATGAAATAAAATCAGTCAAAAATTCAATATTTATGTTTTAAATAAACTAAACTTTATTTTTGCATTTTTCAATCTGAAAAAAATCACACTTTTTTAGAATAATTTAAAAAAATATCAAGAGAAGATATAAGTTATTAAAATCATCTTTTACATTCGTAAAATGATATGGTCTTTCAATATTTTAGGTATTTATATCTCGATAAAAATAGTTTCGTCATAATCGTTGCGCTTTAGACGCACTGAAGAGTAAACTTGATATAAAAATAGGCAATATACGACAATCAGGGAATTCTACGTTTATCCCCATTCAATTCTTGCAGTACGAAATTTTGCTTATTAAATATATTTCTCTGTAATTAGATCTGTTCCCAACCTGTGATGTTAACGAAGGAGGGGGGGGAACCTCGTATAAGTATAAATATACTCTTAACATTCAATAACTTATTTCTTTCCATTTCACAACCAAACAAATACTCTGAATTTAACTTTTATGAAATTTAGAAATTTTTAGTTTTTTACAACGCGTGTTGTGTAATTTTATTTGATGAGTATTATAATAACTTTTAAACTCAATAATTATTTCTATTAATAATTTCAAATGAATTGTGGTAAAACAGTTTAAAACAAATCAATACTCAATTTTTGAGTGTTTGAATAATATTATTTTGTAGGGTTATTTATATTTGTTTAAAAATAAAACAAATATATCTATTAACATATTTTTATAGAACGAAAGTCGGGAGGGGGTTATGTCATGGTTGAATAGTCACATGGGCTCATGCTAAAATGATTGGGAACCGCTTTATTTGAGAAAGTAAAATAATTCATCGTTGGCCTCGATACAAAACAGGTGCTGCTCTCTTCAAATTTGTATTACATGCCTTCCATCCATCTATTGCGATTAACTAAGTTCTAAAGATCCAGAAATTAATGCAAATTATAAAGTAACAAAAAAATTTCATTTAGCCAATTCCAAGGACTTTCTAAAATTATCATATATTTTATGAATTAAGCTAACACAATATTTGGGTTTCTACACAGCAGTTACTCTTATACGAAGAGGTTGCTTGATAAAAAAAGCGCACGTCCTGTTTAAATATTCTAATTGTCTATCATGTTAGCGAAGTTCATCATATGTGAATTAAATAGCAAAACGTACTATTGCGTAATTGTACTGGGAATGTGCAATGTAAGTGTGAACTTGTGGACCTGCATCAAGTCGCGTCACCTCCTTCTATACTCTCCCCCCACTCCCCCTTTCCAGCATTGTGCGGTTTGTTCTCTGCGCTACACGGAAGTATCCTTTAATTTGCAGCTCCAAATCTCATTGTTTCTTTATTCACACCGCATTTGCCATTACTTCCAAGAATTAAACAAAAGATGCCGGAACCTTGTGTAGTATAAACAAGGACGTTTCTCTATACCAACAGTACCAAATGAGATTTCCAAACCACGCTAGTATCGTTAAAGAAAAATATTAGGATGTAAAGAATTTGAAAATTGTTATAAAATAGTTGAACTATTTTACATTAATCCGTTCCATTCTTAAACAATGGTCACATTTTTTCCAAATTTAAAATGTAAGCTCTACTTTTGACTACCAAAATTAATTTCAAAATTATTTGTTTATGGTTAGAATGGATAAATAAGACAACAGGAAAGAAACAATCAACTCTTGCTTCAGTTTAGTACAACGAATGAGTTTTCCAAAACTTCTAAACATACCGACAAATAAGTGTTACGTAATAGAACTGCTCAGCAAATGAAGACGTACATCCGTGCAAAAAAGAGTGCTATGAGAGAATGTTGGTCCTCCATGCTCGCAGGCCGATCACCTGCTCCTGAATGAAAGTGATCTGAAGTCACTGACCTCCCGCATTATTTAAGGAACTGCAATCTTCCTGTCTTGTTTCGAAGCACTACAGAATTTAATTTTAAGAATATTTTAGTCAGTTTAATTTAAATGGTGGCGGCTGCAATGATGGCAGTGGTGTCTTAAAATAGAGTAACAACTAAAAAGATATTCGTTGGTAAGTTTTGATAAATAAATGGTCTCTCGTGTTGTATGGCTTATGTAGAGAGAGTGTACTATTTCGTCACAATAGTCTCCGTTTTTAGTGTGACAGTGAAGTATGCTACTTTTTTAGATGAATAGGAAAAGAAAATAGGGAACTAAGTTGATGGACGCATGCCAACTTGTTTGGACTCGTGTTGCAAATTGCAGATTAGCGCCTCGCTGTCTTCCTCTGTGAATCGACGCGAGCGAGAGTCATGGCAGTCGCATCGCGGAGGGGTGGGCATGACCGAGCGGCGTAGGGTGGGGGTTGCGGGACGTCGCGAAGGGTGGTGGAGGGAGCGCAAGGGGAAGGGGGAGGGACAAGACAGGCGGGAGCAGCGCGTGTCGGTGACGTCACGCAAGGCAGGGCATTGGCCCCGCGTCCTTTGGAAGTGGGTCACGATCTGCCCCGGCGGCGCGGGGCGACGACCCCCGATGTGGGTCACTGTTTGCCATTGAACCACAGGGCGTTCACCCGCGACCACCACCTGGCTTCCTGCTCCCGCCGCTGCCATCGCCACCGTCGTCAATGACGCTCCTCGTCACCAGCGTCACCGTCACCTCTATCCAACCTCCCCCACGACGTCATCACCGGCGTCTCCGCCTTCCTTCACCGCCGTCGGTTCTTCCGTCACCGTGCGACTCCCCGCTCCGCCACTATCACCCTCTGGATCCCCCGTCGTTGTCGGTGCCCTGGTCGCAACCACCACCATCGACTCTTGACGCAGTAGTCGATTCCATTCTTCTAGCGAAGAGCTCGGTCATACAGCTCACTCTGCAAGCGCAGAAAACTATCGATCTTTCTTCATCGACGAACCACTCTTCCGGATGGAACACAAGTCAACATGATCTTCATACGTGTCGGTACGAAACCAGTATGCTTCCTCTTCGCCTAAAAGGCACAGAGAGCTAGCACTCTTCACGACGTTTCATGTAAATCCCAGCAGCGTCGAAACGTATCAGCTGACGCACCATTAGAACTCCTGCAGTCAGTGAGAACTGGTATTGGTTGCTTCGGAATCTTGAAAATAGGATCCTAAACACATGATTTGGACTGAGAAACAGACTAACACCAGGAAGTTACGAATACTGTTATACCAATTTCTGATCAACTTGTTTGATGGACGTTCACCGACAGTGTTGGTCTCAAGTTAACTGCTACGGAAGACTCTTAGATTTTTTGATTTTTTAAGAATATTTTCTGATTTATTGAAGGAAGAAATCGATAGCCAATTAACAAGCAAAAGAATATACCCTAGATATATACTAATTTTTATAAGAAACATAGAGCAATTCATATTAACAGAGTACATGTACATAGTACATACTGTCTAGGTTGTTTCATGCAAGTGTCTTGAAAACCATATAGTTGGTGCATTATCAATATCATTTCAATAATTGAATATGTAATTAATCGATAAAAAAATATATTTCAATACTGGTATAAAATTTATTTCAATATTAACATATTTTGTTATAACTCATATTCCATTCTTGTTCTATTTTATAGCATTTGTGAAAAGAAAAGATCATTTGGCTGTGCTCTGTAGACTGTTCGTACGGGCATACTACAGCTTGAGTTTGCATCAGATACAGCGTTGGAGCTTGTCAACAAGTATGAGAAAAAGAAAATAACTATTAGTACTTTAAATTAAAAGATTAACATTCACGTTGGTTTTATTTCGTGTCAATTCGTGTGTTTGCATCATGAATATAATTTCACATAGCAGAGCTTCGTAACACTTCTTTTCCGCGGAAGAGTCGAATGAGTTCTCCGAAACTCACCTTAGCCGCTCCATGATGTGAAGAAATACGGTGCAGATACCAACATTCCTTTAACTTGAAAAACATAATCGCTGTTTATTGACTTCATTTTCTTCATTACATTAGTTGACATTAACTCTATTGGTGACTCCTAAAATTGTATGAGCAAATACGATTATGTAAGAATATCACAGAAGAAATTTTATTACTCTTTATATCCTTAAGATGTACTACGTATTTAAGAGAACTATTTCATTCCAACAGTCTTGTATGCACAACACAGAAATAGGGTGAATTGTTTAAAAAATAATCAATAACTGCCACTATCTTTTTTTTTGTTACTCTTCAAACAAGGCTTTAGGCCTAATGCTAGTACATAGAATAAAATAAACAAGAGCGTCATCGAATTACTATTTGGTAACCCGATTAACAATGACTACCAAATTGAAGTTTCTTTTTCGGAATTATAATTTTATTGTGTCTGGTAGCTACCCGAGAGAGGGTTTGAATCGTAAATTAAGAACACGTCTGATCGGAACCTGTTTTGTCAAGTTCATTAATCTTGATTGAAACAAAACAGGATCAAATTTGAAAATAAAAGTTTTTGTGAATAAAATAACCGGAATAAAAGGAAGTGACTTAAAGAGCAAAGGAAAAAAATAATACACTATTCGTGGGATCACCGAACCTTTAGTTCTGACAGCCAAAACATTTTACAGAGTTAACGAGCAGAACTGGAGCGTACATTTACAAATACTTATGTACAGAAAAGTAAAAAGTAATTTGATATCTGAAAAGCAAAAGAATGGGCGTACCGCGAACTACGAAAATGAACGAGACGTGCTTATTGACGATAACGTATGAAATGTGGTTGAGTAAATGTTCTACCTGGCAGTACAGTACATTAGATTAACTGGATAGTTGGATATGGATTGTTTATATTATTGTATTTTATTTTATTTTAGACTGATGTCAGCTAAGTACTATCACAAGAATAAAAAGTTGCGATAATAGACTACACTACATCTCTTATTTATTCTTCGTCAGATTACTTTACACTACTCATACTGAAACTATCCTCTTCATAGTTTGTCATTAAGTGACTACAGAAACAATTAGTTTTGAAAGTTTCCTTTTTCTTATCATTTTACTCCTTGAGTAAGCTCGATTTAACATTTTTTATAGTATTTCGAGACAAAAGAAGATGGAAGTCAATATTAATATTTATATTCTCTTGAAAAAGATTTATCGATACATACTTCGCTTCTCATTCGGTGTAAAATTTAACGTTGTGGCTTAAAATTGCTTTAATACCTATTACAAAATATGAAGAGGAGATGTATAACAACCAGTATTCTGTAGACTTTGCTCATAGTGCTGCGACTTGCGTTTGTAATTTTAATAGAGCATTTTTCTTAATAATCTGTATTTATTAATTTACAAAGAATGGCACAATGAAATATGAGAAAAAATAAAGTGACGGTCACCAAATAGTGGGTGGGCTGCTGAGTAAGTGTGAACTATTGTGCTTAATGTGATTAATAAATATTATTATTCTAAGCATGTTTTATGCATAGACTTTGCATGTTCATGGAACGGATTGTTTCATCTTGATTATTGAATAATAATAATAATAATAATAATAATAATAATAATAATAATACATTGTATACTAATACATAGTAGTCTAACAAATGTCAATTGTGACACAAAAATCATAAAGTTCACGTCAACAAAGCTGCGGTAATAAGAACTCTGGGCTTCAAGATGACCGAAACTGAATGCTCAGCCGATTTTTCCACCGTCATCAAATTCATTGTTCCTGAACACTTCCTCTGTCATGTTCTCTATCACCACCGCCTTTGTCTCCAGTCGACTTGGTCTCCAAGCATTGCTTCCGCGACCGCCTTCGTCACCACTTCCGTTGCCTGCTCGGCTGCCACCACCGCCGTCACCGCCATCGCCTCCACCGACCGCATGAGCCCCAGAGGCCCCGGTGACCGCAACTCGTGGCGCCTCTCAATTTCATTTCACGCATTCCATCGTCCAGCAAAGTTGTGAGTCGTATCCTAAAGCCTAGGCCATACACATGGCGATCACTGCCAAGTACCTTCCAAAGTTGATCATAAGCGAGTGGTGTGGGTGCTTCCCTATTGCCAAATATTGTCAAATATTCGATGCTGGAAGGTGTTGGAATGCCGGTCGATGCGAACAAGGATCTTGCAACTCCGAGTCCAATGCAAAGGAGCCGCCTTCCTGGTCGATCTGGCTACACATTCGTCGCAGAACGCCAATAGTGAGCGTAATTCAATCAAGTCGGTATATAAGCAAATATGTGAGGATATAATACGAGCAATTAAGTATACAATTATGACAGTTACATAAGTATACAATTATATTTATTTACGTTTTTATTATAAGTATAACTTTTGCATTTTTAACTCGGCTTACCACGTGCGTTTAAATTATTACTATCACTATGAAATAATATTGTTACATTAGTTACACATAATATATAGAGCATTAAGCTACATATTATTTATATCTATTTTGAATTCATAATAATTTCTACAAAAAGGTAACAGTAACGGCTTCTCCTTTTTTATTAAAAATGATAGATATTCGCTTGAAAAAAATTAAATATGAACAAATTTAACGGAGACGATACTAGTAACTTAAAGTTTTCATTTGAAATGTTTTGAAAGTTAGGTGTTCGCAAACATTTGCCGACGACTCTGACAAGGCTAGGAATGTGTGTGGCCATCCTTTGCCGCTGGTGCTTCATTGGGGCAACGGGGGGCAAATAATTGAAGCAAATATTTGCCGATGACTCTTAGGCAAGGCTTGGCATAGCTTAACCAAATACGCTTTCCAATGATGCGAGATGGTCGAACCCGGCCAGATTTATTCGTATGAATGAAGAAACAATACTAAAACTTAATTGACTAATATCGTGTGATATACATTTACTTAAACCGACAAGCAATGGAGCACACAGTTGGGAATATCGATTAAATAAACAAATAAATTATTCGTAAAAATATTACGCTGTATGTCATTGACAATTTTTGCATGTTAATATCACATGTATTCAATAACATTTAGACTTACGACTATTAAAAATATTAGTTGCAAAATGAACCGTGTAAATCATTAGGTTTTATCGGAAAAAGTTAAGATTTGAATGCATATCATGTTACTATTATGATCGCCCACCGACATCCAATGATGGAATTTACCGGCACTAATATGCGAAAGGGGCAGACTGAAGGGGACTTTGCCGGAAAAATTAATTTTAACACCTTTTAAACTATTAACTTTTTGTAATTAGTTAATTTTAAATTAATTTTTAACTGAAATCGGTTATTTTTTTAATCTATCATCTATCAATCAGTTTTTAAATTGTTAACATTTAACTCTCAAATATTTTCTCATTAACTTCCCAAAATTTGATTATCCTTATACTAAATTGGTACCTAACAATTGTGCTTCTTCAATGTTAACTTTCTGGAGCAATCCAAGTTCACCGCCATTCCATTCAAAATATTTGTTCCTATACCTCAAATTCCAATTTTCATAACCAATTATTTCTTCATGTGTAATTAAAATACATAAGAAATATAATTAACACTAATTTCCACGCTACCTCAAACATCATAATTTTATTTGAACTCGAAGAGTGAACTGCGAACCTGTGCTATGTCAAGGTCAATATCCGAGATAGCTTGCCCCGACATTTGGGAATAACGAATTGCACGATGAGGATTTTGACTTATGGACCCAACGCGAAATATTACTACTTTCCTTAAATAAATCGGACTTTTTTATGGCATGTTGTAAAATTCTATACCGGTATACTTTTAGAGCAAACACATATTGAAGTACACGAAATTATGATCTTTATAAATGACTCTGAATTTTGACAAATCGAATATTTTGTAAAAAATATGAGAATATTACATATTTGTGGTTGCAAGGAATCTGTGCTTAATTGTTATTGTTCCTTTTGTACAGATGTACATAACACACGTATATCATTACTGTGTTCTGATCCAGTAAATTTTATATATATATATATATATATATAGATGTGTATAAGAGACAGGGNATAGGAAGAAGTTTTGACCTGTACTTCACTAAATAATTCTTCATCTGAACACAAAAAGGATTTTTACGATTGACAGTAGAGGATATAGTTTATTGATCAATTTGTATTGAATAAGAATTTTTTTTTTCATCAGTCATCTGTAAGTATTGACATTGTAAGGGGTCGTAGTTGCCTCCAAATCATTCATAATTTTTTTAAATTAAAATGTGAGATAATACAAACAAACAAAAAGTGGGAAACTTGGGTATCTCGGGGATACTCTTCTATTGGTATCCCGTGCGATACAAAAATCATTTCAAAGTTAATTAGAAAACGTAACTTTACATTTGGAGAAAATATATTAGCGTACCTCTTTCCACCATTACTCAGAATAGTATTTCTTAAGGTTGAATTTTCTTCAGGGTGGTAAATTGACAGACAAGACCTTTATGGTCTTGTTGTTATTTCAATGAGTTCCCCCTCCATACGCGCATTGATATCACTGATACTTTCGCTGGGGAAAATCAGTTGGAGACAGAACTAAATCCGACAGTATAATCCAATCGATATTAAAAAGTACACGTAAAAGAATAAGTGCATGCATGTGGACCAGTTTAAAATAAATATTCTAAAGTGTAAAATATTTTTAGAGAAAAATAAGAATATTTGATATTGTTTTTTAAACAACTCAGTGTCATCCGAAGCACACTTATGAAACTGCACGAAATTATATTGAGCAGCAATTAACATATGTTTCGTGAAAGTAATATTCGCATAATAACACTTCGTTGAGAGTAAGTGGCACTTAATTCAGTTAAGGAGGTGGATCAGTAGGTAGGCTGTTTGTGTACAGAAATTTAATTATAAAACTACGTGATATTGTTTGAGGCTGTCACAAAAAGACCAATTCAAACTACCTGGTATCGCACTGTGAGTTCAGATAGTTATTAATAATAAAAGTTAAAAAAATTGTTGCACTCCATACAGGAGGCGAACCTATGCTCATTGGCATGCCGGGCCCAATGCTTTACTTATAAGTTACTGAAGAAGATGAGCAATACATTATTAAGCATAGAGTCGAATGCTTCAGGAAACCGCAGGTACAGTTCATGAATTATAAGGAGTAACTCTTAGTATAAGAGACTCGAGTAGATGATTTTCTTCTCTCTAGAATAGCAAGAAATACAGACAGCTTTTTCTTCAGGTTTAGAAATAATTCAGGCAACTCTGGTCAAGTGAATTGTACACAGAAGATATCTACAATAGCTTTCTTTTATGTTTCATGCTAGATGAAATAAAATTACGTCAGAAAAAGTTGAGGCGAACACTATCAAAGCGAGAAGTATCAATGTTATTATTGTTACTTTTATTATTATTCGCTCGAGGGCAAAGGTCAATACTTATGTTGCGTGATTTCGATCACATATTAGTCCAAAATTAAAGAAAAAACAAAAATTGTTGATGAACTTGCTATAGTTGGTTGTTAAAAGATTTTTTCTTGCGAAAGTAAATCGGCTTACATATTAATTTAGAGTAGACTATGTCAAACAGTATTCTGTTACAGGAAAATGGTTTTAAAATATTTCATTGATATATTATTGGAACTGACAACAGCAAATGTTATTTTAATGAGCGTTTGTCCTAAAATTTTGAGTTGCATTAAAGAGCGCTTAAGAAACTAATTATGTTTAGAGCTTTTTGCTATAGTTATGTGATGGTTCTTCCATCTTACAAATTTTTTGTCCATCTTATTTTGTCGTTGGCGGAGCAATATTATGTACGCAACGAGAAAATTAGCCTAATTCAATATATTTGGCATATATTATAGACAAACATATCCCTTCAGAGGGCTCTAATGACATTAACGAACACTGAATCCCCAAGAATTTTTTTTTTAAAGACAAGTTAATGAGTTGACGTTTGTCAGATAATTTTTTAGGTATGTTTAATTTAGAAAACATAGTGATAAATGCTTATTATGCGCTGTAAACAATAAATCTATAAACTATTTTTCTTATACGCTAGCTTGCAGATAATTTTTTTTTTCAGTACGCTGGGACTTACGAAATCAAATATTTTTTGTTGTATTGTACTGAGAAATTTCGTTCATTTCGGTCAATCTTGAACATTAAATGTAAGTTTAATATTAGCGTACAAGTATAAGAATAAAATTGTTTGATTCTCCAATAACTTAATTTTACTTTATAACCTCGTTTCAGAAGTATAGGAAGTAGCGAATCCCAGATTGTTTTGGCTTCTGGGGTTTGTTGACTCAGAATATGGGACGAAAATGTACTGTTCTTCGTAGCTACTAGTTACGAACCAATTCTTAATATAGAATGTTAAATGATGCTAATTACATGTTGTCTTCCTGGAGCACTGACATAGCGAACTTGAAGAGATCAAATTTCAAAACCAAATACCAATTTGTGTGAAATATCATTACTGATTCAGTGCACAGAATCTAAATGGTGAACTTAGTTAGAAACGCGGAAGTCATACGAAAAACATTGGCCCAGATTCGAGAGAAAAGAAGTATCACCATTATTATAAGAAGAGAGACGTCCTAGCAAATTTTGCAGGGAAGTATTCCGTCAGTTTAATGACACCTACTTGCTGTTCAATGCTGTAAGGAACTGAAAAATTTTCAGAATCAATGTTACATGAAACGCGAAACGCTGCCACGGTATTGAATCAGTATCGAACAAGCAGACTATACACAGGAGCTGACACTCATGGAGTGGGGTAGCCTTATCTGTGTGTGCGAAAATCGTCGTCAGCTCACGCGGGGACATGAATCTTCAGCGCCATCACACGCTAGTTATTGTAACTTCTTGTAAAATCCATTTGTCTCCATAGGAAAGGGCCATGTGCTTTTAAATACAATAGCACGATAACTTTATATTGCTGATATCAAGTACACGTGCGGCAAAATTTTCTGTATATTAATTAATTAATAAAAATAAGTTTATATTTAAATTTGTTCAAACATTCTCTTTAATTGTTTTACTCACAATTGTATTAATTTTTATTTATATTTTCCATTAAATAGTTTTAAAATCATCCATTGCTTCTAATTCATTTAATATTTTGTTATCAGAAAAATCTTTACATTAATAAACGTTTTACTATTGGTCAATGTAATATTTTTTATCTTTATTTTAACCACAAATAGTCAATTTGAAGGCTGAGATAATAAATTCAGACAAAGGAACTAAAACACGAGACTTATATTTTTTCAAGTAACTATACACAATATTTCATATGCTTTGCAGTACCAAAATATTGCATGGCAAGAAGAGAAAGTTGTTGAAAGTTCCAAACTTTAAACAGTGAATAATTCAAATATGTATAAATATATAAATGTAAATAATTATATAAATGTAAATAATTTAAACTATGGATATGTCGATAATTCACGCAATCAAAAATTATTTTCAAAATCCAAAAATAGTTTAAAAAACTATTTTCCTTGTTCTTTTCAGAGAGGTAGAATAAGAGATTTACATTAGGTTCAAGTTAAAATCTTTCACCTTCGGCATATGAAGGGCAAAGATCTCATACTTCTTCTTCGTTCACATGTTTGGATAGTTCCCCCTAATGATTTAAATCTTGATCTCACTCATATTTAGCGTCATATGTTTTATGAATACAGATGTCTCATTACTTCGTTTCTTTGTTTCTTCATTGCATTGTTAATGCTGAATACGAAACCGAATGAAACTTACCTACGACTAATAGACGGGAGAGGGTAGAATATGTCGCATTAAATAAGTCTGATTAAATAAAAGTAAACGTTCTTATTGTCATAGAGAATGTTACTTACATTCAAGTTTCCTTGCAATTAAATCGCATGGGTCAACCTAGTATTCATGTATCGTATAAATTTATATACTGAATCGTTGGTTTTGTACAGTTCTAATGGAGATTCCGAAAATGCTACACCATACACATGTATGCTTGTAAACACATTTCATTGATTTCTTTTGGGGTTAGCATTGCTTATCTGCCATGGTTAGAGTGTTCACTCACGCAGGGAATATATTCTTGGCATTTGTATGTGTTGGAGGAGCGCCAGGCATTCTTTAGCACAAAGAATGCCTCGGTAGCCTTCTGAATGCTGCCTCTTATGTCGGTGTGTTTGTTTACTACGTACACTATTTATTTAATTTGATCACCACGGCTCGCAATTTTGCATGTTTTTCATATATTCTCCCGATTTTCTATGGCTCTGAGTAACTGATTTCTAGCATTTCTAAGCTCCTTAGAGACTAATTTAATTTAAATTGACAGTGCATATAAATGCATAATGTTAAACTCCATAATTTTAACGTTAAAATTCTATAATCAATATAATTACATGTTTATTATTTAAATGTAGTTTGTACTGCATGAACGAGCACAGTGATATTGTTCAAGTAACCTAATTTACGCTTCCATTCTTTTAGTAATAAGTAAATACGTAAGTTACTTGGCTTTTTAAGTGCGTATTGCGAGGTCTTAATGTTTTTATTGTATTTTTAGCGCATATTTTATCGCACAATCTCTAATTAATACAGCTTTTCAAACTTACGCGGGTGTCAAACTCACGACTGGCAGAGCGGATACTGAAACGATGTTACTCATACGAGAGCTCAGAACAGAATGCGCGAAGGAAACTGAATCAACAAATTTTTGTTGCCAGGTAACTTGTGGCAATACCATAAGTCTCCTGTATGAAGGATAGGAGGCTGACCTTGACTATTATTTGTACAATTATATTTTGCGTATAAATATGTGACGCGATGTAGCAACGTCTGTTACAATAGTGTATAGCAAGAATTAAGTGAAAAATTCTAGTTCCGCACGCGATACGCGGCAAGAAACCTACATTCTTTTATAGTTTTAACACTAAACAATTTCATCCCACATTCATATTTTCCCAAATGATTAACAAAGATATAAACTATTTGAAGTTTCATTGAACATTTTCAAAGTGGCGCATTTTGAAAAATTAGAAATCAAAATTTGTTTTTGAATGTGCTAATATTCGCCCAATTTGATCTATGATCATTGTAAATATTATTAAATAAGCTGTAAAATGACACCTCTACCAATTCCCTATCTCAATTATGAGAGCTTCCAGAGCAATTCAAAAGTTTTGTGTAGAGCCGTTTTGGAGCGTTTTGTTCAAAGTTTAAATTATTGTCACCTCCAAACGTGTATAAATTTTACCACAATACTCGGTACTACTCTTGATCTATAAAATGGATACTTCCCTTCCAAATTTTATCAAAATCTGAGATGGTCATATAAAAAATCTATTAAAACTGTGCTGATTTGCCGTGAAATGGCCCTTACAGTTAGAACCAGATAGAAAATCGATAGCATTTAAAAAGAAATTCTATAAGACACTTTTTAAAACAAAGCGTTTCTTTTTAGTGTTCTATCAAAGTCAATGCATCTCTGCAATGTTATTTTACCAAGTGCTCTAAAACATAAATTGCAAAAAAGATAGACCTATACCTACTCTGAGACTTTTTTAGATGCGATCTCAGAGCACTTCATATTCTTATATACTGATGCTGCAACGTGCAACCTACATTTACTAATAATTATATAAAATATGTGTATTTCCTGACTTTTCTCTTGCAGTACAACTATCACATGTAAAAAATGAAATTAATTAGAAGTCATGAATTAATTGATTAAGTATTAAAACTACTTGAATACAGCTCAGTTATGAGTACGTGTGTATAATTGAACGAAAAGTGATCATTTCAAAGTATTCTCCCATAGCTTATGTGCCAGTTTAATGGGAGTCAAAGGCGGTAGCGGAATAAGGAAGGTGAATTGGCCTCTGGGGGTTGCAAGTTAACAATTGTTACGGCCTCATTCTGAGGATGGAAGTACTTGGTTGGAATGATTTTTAATTCGTCTTTCCCACAGCTTTAAAACTTATGCTTAAAATATATTTTGCCTATTTTTAAATAAGGTGAAGTTTGCTCTGTTTTAGCTATCTCATATGATTTTACTCTCTCAAGGTGTGACAATGGTGACACTTCACTCGGCGTTGCGTTATTTGTGTAGCGTTATCGCTGTATTTGGTCAAATATTTGATGTATTAAAAAACATCACAAACATGCTGTCCACACATGGACTGAACAACCAAATAACTCAATCCTACGAAATATTTTGCTTATGCCAATGATCGACATGCTAACAACGGGAGAAGCATATTTTTACTTTTATCATGTTATCATGACATGTTTATAAATGAAATGTTACGAAATGACCATGGCAAAAAAGGCTGGTTCATGTTGACAATTCACGTGCCCAGAGGCAAGTGTTGTGACTTGGTTAGATATCGCAACATGAACCAAGTGAACAATGAATGGGCTCTATGCTCTTCGTACCAATTGAGTGACATCTCTCGATTGTTGAGCTTCTATGAACTATTTATTCAAACCTCATAGCTTCATTGAAAATTCACATCTTTGAGTTAAAAAATGGTGAAATGGGTTACGGTCCAGTATTGTAACCGCGCTCACCTGAAGCCCATCTGATGCTTTGACTGTAATTCTGTCGTACAACGTGGAGCCAGCCCTTCAATTTCAACGAAACTCACCACATCACGCAAGCACTCCATCTCACCGCAGCGCCTTATCTACATTCCAGTTTAGTATTCTTTCATTGATTACTTCATTTTAATGCTTTATATTGCTCGTTTCAATGTTTTGTTATTAAATTATTTTGTTGGTATTTACTTTGTTCAACTCCCATCGCATCCACATTCCTAAGTTTTGGTCCTTCGAACCCTATCACCTCAACCCAAGATGTACATGCAATTTTCCCATTAAATTCTGTACATATTTTTGTCCTTCCAATCCTGTCACCTCAACCCAAGATATAAATGCATTTTTCTTATTAAATTCTGTACAGCAAGATTACATTTGATATATTGTAAAAACCTGAAAACTGTTTTGTTATACCAATCAGTAGAAATATTTCCCATTATAATAAAAAAAATATAATAAATAGTCTGGTTAAAGAATTCAACAGATTGCGCAAGCTTCATTGGGCGAACCACAGCTCAAGAGATCGATTACAGGTGTTTGTGTATTTGCGTATGATTTGTGTCTAGCGGTAAGGAAATAGAAAATCTTCAGTACATAATGCACGATAGTGCATTAAATAATGTGAAGGAGGAAGGTTGCTGGCTCTTTTTAAGAGAAACGGAGTTTACAGTGAATACAGGTGCAAAAAATTGCTAAAAAGAACATGTATATGCAGATTTCGAGGAAATAATGACAGATAATGCATTTGCGTCAAGTGATAAATCATTCATAGACAGTGCTCACCTCTTTGCGGCAGGAGTGTACAGATACGCTGCCAAGAGACACAGTAAAGGAATTAACAATACAATAATAATAAAAGTAGAGAAATCATGCATAAGATCAACTAAGATGGAGTGTTAGAAACCCAGGTAATGTCCCAGTGATTAGAAACCGGTTAGGAGATTTAAAATTTAAAAAATCGGCACAACAGAAAAAATATTGCAGACAAATATATCTTCTAGTCGTGTCCGTTTTAGGACAAATATGGCAAATACACAAATACGCAACGTCAATTGAAATGTCATCATTATCCTACAATCTCTATTAAATGCCAGAACCAAATAGATTTTTACTTTTTAAAAGTTTTCACTTACATTTTTAAAGAATTAATTTCTTTTTAATTCATTCCTTCTTGGTATACAAATTAAAGATACCCGAGTCTTTTGTTAGGACTGGTCCATTTCGTATCTCTTGACTGGATCAGTTATTCTTGATTCCCCTGTCAAGTACGTGTCAAGCAACCCGCCTATCGTTAGGCGCCTGCTACCATACGCGATGCAATTTGCTTTACATTACTATGCCGCGGGCTAGTAGGATTCCGCAGGCGCGTTCGCTCCCATTTAACTATTCAGTTTCTTCCGGAAAGAAAATAATTGAGGCGGAATGCTACGGATAGTTCAGAATTCAGCAAATATATAAATGTAGTATGTGTTGTACTGATAATTCAATGTGGCATAATTCAGTGCTGATGTTTCAATACTCAGAAGACGAACTGGTGTAAATTATCCCTCTAACAGAGGATTAAGTCAGATATCTTCCAAAATAAGTAAACATTAATGTTCAATTATTATATCCAAAATGACTCTTAAAGGTGCAGTCTTTTTATTATTTATTATTTCATAGTAAGAAAGTATTTACGTTGGAGTAATCTCTTTTTTTTCACGTCAGATTATGTATGTATATATGCATGCATGTATCTCGTTTCGGCCAACTAAAGACCACGAGTGACCAGTGCCAGTAAGGCTCAGTTTTTGTATGAGGTTACTCAATAAACACATCGTGAATTTTACAGAGATTAGAGGAACATCTAGATAGGATTCAGATTGTTGTATCCGAGTATTACAACTGCGGTTGTTAGCCGCAGAGGGTGAACTTTTCATACATCACAGCTATTTAAACTGAGACATGGAAATGAAAAGCTACGAATTTTATCTTGCCCCACCTGGGAATTGAACTCGGGATGACTTGGTGACGAGCGATCACACTGACACCGTAGCCACGGAGGGGTCAGTAATTTTTTCTTTTGTGTACCATGAAAACATTTAAATAAGACATAATTTTTTCTCTCTCACATTTTTACTCACGGAACGTGGCCCTAACATGTACGATTGCACAGTTGGAATGTATTCAAGGCACGATCAGTGATTTTATGACATAAATTAAATCAAACTTCTTTGATATGTATGCCAGCAAGTTAACTGCGCTAGAATCTAAATCCAAATTGTTTAGTTTCAAGTAACATGCGCTAGGAGACTGCATCATTGAAAGTAAGTTAGTCAAAGCGTTAATCTTTCCAACTACTACTAAACGTTTATTTTCAATGGAGATCTATCGACAGTGATATTACCGGTATATTTCAACAGTTGATTAAAAAATATCGAAAGTGTTCTCGATAGTGTTCAATTATAAACGATCGATATTCATACCATATTTCATTTTACTTTTTTGTTTCAGTTGTAATTATCAAAGTAATACTGCTGAGTTTTATTACTTTTTCGTCAACACTCAGAGTAATTAATCATACTTAGGAATATTCGTTTTATAGCTTTTCTAATGTAATTCTACACAAGTTTCATACACAACTTTCAAATGAAAGTCAAAACGTTATTCTTCATATTCTCAGTGTGTCATATTCGACAATCAATTCCCAAAATACTTTTTGTATCACCTTTAAATTAAACTGTATAAAACATTAATTTCGGATCATGTGACTGTTTTTTTCTTATATGACAATTTAAAAGTTAAAACTATCCAGTAGGTGTTTTAACGATGTGTCCAATTATTCTCACTGTAACTATATTCGTTCAGTTGTATAATAGGATATCTAAGTTACAACTATGCTGTAATTCAGAGATTTACTTATTTCAATTTTTCATATTTTATGTATTTCCATACTTACAAGTCTTGTAACGATTTGACGCCTGTTTCCACAACAATTCAGTAAGCAACTAATTTCAAGAAGCTACAATATTACCTTCTCCTACGGCGATTAAAAATGTGATATTGTCTAGTGTTTGATTTATTGAGGAAGACTCCCGAAGTAATTTACTTCTTTTTAGAATTATTCAAAACAAACCCAAATAAACGTTAAAATCTCAGTATACTTCAAATGTAAGTTTAAATTAATATTATTTTATGACAATACATTTTAAGTGGTCATTGTATCATAAAGGTATGGTATTATACAAAAGCAACACAAAGTTACAGATTTTCAGGCAGTAAACACTTTTCAAAACCAAAAACCATTTTATTAAGAATAAAAATGTTTTGAAATAAATTTAGTACATTTATGTTATATATGTAGTAATTATGTATATTATCGTAGAAATTTTGTTTCTTTATTAAAATTAGTTATAATTTCCTGATATTAGAAATTACTTATTATTCGAAAATTTGATTGAATCTCATAAGTATCATAATGATATTTACCGGATATCATAAGAAGCTCTACCGAATTACGCTATTTCGATTAACACGAATAACAAATAAAGTATTATTTAAATGTAGAAGAGTTTGACAGAATTACAAGATGGACAAAATAAAAGGTTACAACTATTCACAATTGTGAACTAATTTAAGGCGAAATGTTGAAGTAGAAGTACAGCAAAATAAGAATATGTTTGTCAGTATCCCGTTCCTTAATTTGTGGGAAAAGTTCTAACGTGTTAATTATTAAGTCTTTTCTGAAATAACTCTTAAAAGTGGAACGTCCGTCAACAATACATACTTCATATATTTTGTTAGAGATAATGTCTCATATATGTTAGAAAAACTAAATATGTTTCCGTTTTTATGAGATATCTCTTTACATAAAAATGCTTTGGATCTATTACAATATAGCTAAAAATATTAAATAGGTGATACATGTATTAGTTGAATATATATGCAGCAAGTCTAGTACTTGTGAAGTATATTATGCGTAAATCTTTAAAGAGAAAACATATACATATAAATTTTCCCGGAAGGAAACAAGTTCAATTTTATAATTTTTTTTTGTAACATCACTGTGTTTATTTAATCCGAGAATTGTCACGTGTACAGTAGTTCTTTCTGTTGTTATAGAACGGTGAAAATGGTATCAAAACTTGAAAGAATTGTTAAAAAATATTAAAAATAATTAATGATTAACACTGCTTTTCAATGAAATGTAAGTTCAAACGAATTGTAAATCAGAGCTGTAAGTAGTTTTAGATTTATTAAAAGGAGACAATACAAACAATGAATTACAGTTGCTATTACTCTGTAGTGACTCTTATACGGAATACATAATGACCATGTGTTGCAATAGTAGTTTACGACTAAAACAAAATAAAAGAAATGTAGTATTTCACAATTTGTAGTAAACGAAGAAAAATATCAGCTAACAATCTCTATTACAAATGTAATTTTAGAAAACATTTCATTTCTCGTATACTACTAAATATACGCGAACAATTCCTACCACTTCAACCATGATGTTACGAGTAATTTGTAAAAGAGGCCATTTACATAACTCCACCTGGATCATATTTATGGACGAATAAGGAAGTATTGGTCTGATAAATTGGCACAGAATATGATTTTCTCCACTATTCTTTTCAAAGAGTTATTTTGGAAGTCAATAAAAATAATCTGGCGAGTTTCCATACGGGTAGAGTACGCTGAAGGAACGCGCAGCCTAATACATAGTACAGAGGCAAGGAACCTCCAAGAGGTCGTTGTAAGGATCTCCCTGCACTGAGACAAGATTTGAAAAGCGGATGCACCAAGTATGGTGAGGTAGCATAGTTGTTGATGAAGTAAGCGCGAGTGTGAGGCGGAATGTACCTCTTATGTACAACACGAAGTAATGTATTCAAGAAAGAGAGTTGACTGAAAGTATTTTAGGGATTTATGGACATACTTTTAATATAAATGCACATGCGTAATTTTATTAGTGAAATAAAAATATCCGTGAAACAACAAAGATAATAAATACGTACTTAAACATTACAATCAATTGTATTAGGTTGGTTTGATCTGAATACAGTAGTTGCTTTCACGTACTGATCTACATTGTTTAAAATACAATAAAGTTTGAGTATTCCTCGCTAAATACGTTTTATCAAACATCAACAAGAATCAATTAATCACTCAGAAGAATATTAATAAACCATTAATCGATAAAGTAAATTGTCTCACAGATTTTTTTATAATGAAAGAAACTTTGCGCTTACTTTCCATGCAATTCGTGCAAGTACGTCTCATTTTAACTAGAGAAATATTGAATTGGCGATAAATGTATTAATTCAAGATATATAATTATTATCAAATATTTGAGGAATAAGATAAATAAATCACTCTGAGCGAAATGGTTGATTCATCTATGAAACTTTCTGTAAAGTAAATGTAAAGCCTCAGAGATTTTTTGTAATGAAAGATACTTCTTAAAAACTTTAGATAAAAAATTCTTTTCTCAATGAAGACATATATCCATGTAGCAGTAGATATACGAGTAGAACTATATAATCGATCATTGCAAATGAATTCGATTCCCTCAATGATTCCCGTTCACGTAACGAGTTGCCTTAATCACCTCGTTCATCATAGTAACACACTAAAAGTCGCGTCGTAAAATCCACTCGCAACAACAGCCGTGCAGCGAGCCCGTCTCGTGACTCCGCATCGCCAATTTTTTTCCGTTTCAGTTTCGGACATCCTGACTGCATCGCGATCGACCGACGCCATTCTCGATGTCCGTGGAAGCATCCTGCCTCCGCCGTGGTGCGGAGCGAGCATCTTATGGCGGCGGCGGCGGTGATGGTGGAGACGGCGGCGGAGGCCGCGCGCCCTGCCGCCGCCGCCGCCACCGCCGTCACAGCCGTGGGTCAACGACCCCGCGCCGGGGCCTCAAAAAACCACTCCCTCCCTCTCTCCTTCCCCCATTCCCGCCCCCACCCCCGCCCCTCACCTCCTGCCGCCGCCGAGCGCCCAACACCCGCCGCCACCGCCGCCGCCGCCATCGCCTCGTCGCTCTTAAGACGTTCACGGTGTGCGGAGAGGCCAGTGGGGCGCAAGGGGGCGCACTGGGCCCCCCACGGCTCTTTCAACAAGTGTCAAACAATCACGGTTATCATAGTTATTATACTAAAAATACTTTCGTTTTCTATATGGGTCTTCGCCATTTCGGAGAAAAATAGTGCAATAACCGGAAGTAATGTACCGGAAGTTATAGGATTCTCATATGGGCCCTATTCTGGTCTGCAGCGAGAGGAACAGGCGTGGCATAGGATACTGATGTTTCCTTAAATAGATTGGTTAACATTCTTTCATTTTCTGGTCACACGAAATTTTGACCGAAATGGGTAGAAAACTATAATCGTATTTCTACAATTTTGAACCATGTACTTGAGCTAATTGTATTAAAATAATTATAGATTAATCGTAAGTGGAAGAAAATCATATTCATTTCCTCTCATTAAACTTTCACTGGTCATTTGAGTTTTTGGGAACCAATATCTCGCTTGAACATCAACATGTACCAGTACGTTCAACATGGTTACCTTGTGTTGACCAGAATTCGTCAACATGGTTACAAAAAGATATCTAAATGAATTATTTTTAATTGACCTTTACTAGTATAACAGCGAACTTTTTATATTTTTAATTCACAATTTCCGAGTAACAACTCGTGGAGGATTGATTGCATAGACAACTTCGAGGTGAAAATTGCGACGGACCGGGACTTGAACCCGGGACCTTCTGCTATGGCCGCGAGTGTGCTGTCTACTGTTTTTAAGTTAATGCAGAAAAATTCTGGGAAAGTAAAACTTACGCTGACCGCCACTCAAGGGGAGTTGGCCATTTTAAACTGGTTCGCCCACGGATTCGCTCGAAAAAATAATACTAGAAAGAGTCCAATGTAAAATAGTTAAGACAAGTTTAGTTAAGACAAAGAAAGTAAAAGTAAACGATGTAAAATAAAAGAAAGTTGGAAAATACGGACATGGCCATAAGTAACGTTTTTGTCCAGTGAGGGAGGACAAGATTTTCACCTACTCGGAATGCGAAGCAAATACATCTCATCTCTGCAATAAGAGCGCTAAAACGTGATTCAAACCCCTAACAAAGTGTTTGGAGCTCGTGGAGCTTGATGGATATTTTTAGATCGACGTGGATAGCAGACCGTAATTTGACAAATGTTGGAGTAGCGACTACAGCGCCCCGTATTATATTTTTTCTTGTTTTTTATGAATGAATGAAATTGTTTCAATCGCACTTGAATGAATTGCTAAATGTGCCATTGACGCCCAGAATATAATTCATGTCTGATTTTTATGATTTAAGTTTTCAGGAGGGGCAGGTGTTTCCTGCCGTTCCTCTCCCTATTCTCCTTGTGCTCTGTCCATATATTCTATATGAGGGGTCGGCAACCTATGACCCGAGGGTCACCGAGTGACCCATTTGATAATTTCAAGTGACCCACTTTAGCTCCAAAAATTGAGATAATGTATAAAACTAAATTATGAAACATAAACATGAAACAAACATTTTGAGAATAAAAGAAATTGAAAATAGATACTAAGAACAACATTTTAGTTCGATTACCATGGATATTATACACATAAGTGTTTATGTATATAAGATCCATGTCGAAAATATCTCTGACCCAAACGTCTCTTTAATACTCACATTTTGGTTGATTTTGACCCGCGGCCGGGAAAGGTTACCGACCCCTGTCCTATATGCTCCGTCTGTTGTACCGTATTCTTTTATCGGCTGAACCCTCGTATCTCTTTTCTTTCTTAATAAATACCTCATATCATTGCAGCCGTACGCTTGCACAAGGTGGTACCGCACTTAGCCTTCATACGCACAGAGTTTCAATCTTTACTTACTCTCTCTCCGTTCCAATAGCCCGAGAGTGGAATCTGTTACCTGAGAGCGTCAGATTCTTGTCGAGTCCGAGAAGTTCAGAGAGACGTGTGCCAAAATTGTATTCCTTTCATAACTGGCAAATTCATTTTATTGTTATATTCAGTGTGTTTCCTTTTCATTTTTATGTTTGTTTTATATCTTTGCGCATTTTTAGTCTTATTTTATATTGTATGATTATCTTTTGTATGTTTAAGTTTGTACTTATTTTATTACATTTGTATGTTGTACAAAATTGCTGGTTGGTTAGCAAGAGCGGGTTTTATGGTCCTAACTCGGCCAATCAGAATAAAAAAATTATTATTATTATTATTATACATACTATATTGCATTGAAACGAAAAAATTGAAAGACGTATGTTTTCTACGAACGATAAAAACGCAATTTGTAATTATTTTCTACTTCAGGATGGATCCTCGTAAAATTTCCGATGACAAATGTATTTAAAAACAGTTTTGAAGAGAAAATTGCGTTTGAGGTGTCATAAAACAAATTGAGATTTTTTATTTAAAGTTAATGGAAAGGAAAGTTGGCTGTGAAAAATCACAGCTTGAATTTTGAGGGTTGGTAATGTATGGGTGAGTATTCCTACTTTCAGACAAGAAATCCGATGACATAATTCTGAAAAAACTTTACAAACACGTTTGTACACCGTGGTACAGATCAAGAGGAATTGCCAATTTAGAGTTTATACTACACCTTTTAAAAATGAATCAATTTAAAACGTTCTCAAAGTAACTTATTTTCAAAAATAAATTCTTTCTCATATATTTCACCCAAATATCAAATAAATATCGGGTAAGGTATATATTAATAAGTAAAATAGATATAGGCAAATATTGAAGCATGCGTTTATACATAGAGAATTTATTTTATACGGTTAAAATATCTGCAAAACTACTTAAGATGGAATATTTCTCTTTCATATCCTAATGATGTAAAGTACTTCGAGAGTACCATAACGATGAACAGTGAACACCTATTTTTGGATTTTTTTACATCGGTGATCTCTTTACGTTCTCGTTCCTATCACCCACCGCACACGTATGTCACAGTGCACTATATCTGGAATGCAAGAATGAATTCCTTGGTAATTCAAATTGCGACATTGTATTCTACAATATTCTCTTCAGAGTAGATGATCTAACTTCGAACAGAAGTAACGATTGTCTGCTCGTTGTTTCATTAATTTCTAATAATTTCCTTTCCGATGTACACGCTATACAACTGTAGTATCTATACTGACGTTCTCCGTTTCGTCTTAAATTGCTGGTTCTAACATTGGAAGCGTGGTCTTTGTCTTGCTAGAGCAAGATCAATATTACTAGAGCAGGACCTAGATCGAGATCAAAACTAAGACTTTCATTTCTTTTCTATACGCACTTCTTGACAATGTTGAAATTTCATTTTTATTACAACTGTTTCGGGCATTATCTATCGTCTTAACATGTTTAATCATATTCAACAGGTGAAGACCACAAGCAACGTTTCGAACGTTCTCCTTCGACGTCCGTTTTCGGGCATCCGCCAGCCAAATGGTAGTGTCCTCGCCCTGAAGAACCAAATTACGGCGGTTCGGCTCCCGGCGCTGTCGGATGCCTGAAAGCGGACGTTAAAGGGGAACGTCCAAAACGTTGCTTGTGATAATCTCCTGTTGGATATCATTAAACAGGTTAAGATAATCGATTATGCCCGAAGCAGTTGAAATGAAGTACGTACCACACTCTTAAAAAACATATTTCCCACCCGGGAATGAAAATGATAAATATTTACCTGAATATATATCGTTCTTGCTATATATCCTCCCTACTCTAGCAAGCTTAAAATAACAATCAAAACACAAACCTAGCATGAAAGTCGACGCAACCTACAAAGGTGACACCAGGAACATCAAAGTAGAGTTGTCCTAATTGTCAAAAATACTTTTACCCTGCACCAAATCTATCTGATTTTCGGCACTTTCGTTATAGCAAATAAAGTATTTCTGAAAATGTTTTCTTAAGTATTGCAAGCAATTTCAAATTCTGCCTCGAGCATAGAATTTGGAGAAGAAGAAACATAAAAATGAAGGCAATACTTGCGATTAATGAGGCGACGTAGGCATAAATTCAAAGAATTTGTCTTATAATGGTACAAATTTGCATCGTGAGATTATGACGTAAATATCCCTTTTGGGTGTCAGCAACATTGAAAAAGTGGTTTTTTAGAATTCTGACTGTCAGTCTGCCTGTGACCAGCGATTCTGACTAGACGGAGTAAACTTTATTGTTAAAAAATGCAAAAACTGAGCTATATTGTCCCGAAAGTTTTATTTAAATTTGTATATCCCGTTCGCGCGCTAAGTGTGGCACGCCCTCTACCAATGCTATCTTTATCACTTTCCCTTAAGAGATCTTTGTCACTTAACAATCGTACTGCGAAATCCTTCCTATAGTCCTCGCTTCGAAAGAAAAGTACAGAGTTATAATCAGAAGAATCTAAGTGCCGTGTTGTCATATGTCCGCAGCGGGGGATATTCTAGCATAGCTCCACACATTCCAGACGCATGCCGTAGCACCCCCCCCTCCCAAAAAAAAAGGCTGCTATGTTCGGCGGAAAAGCTACGTTCAAGCTTCCTCATTGCAGCAAAAGGTTAGAGAACAAGCAATATATCCGTCACCGTTGGCATATCAATCACATCCAGTTCTACGAATCGGCTGATGTAGGCATTAGCATTCGAACGTAACTCACGAAGTTTCTGCAATTCCAGTAAAATGTTCTGTGTCTACAGTAAAAGGAAGAGCCGGAAATCTCGCAATGCTAGCATTGGCTCCTAGATTTGCTTTCTATTCTTTCTTCGCAAGTACTACAGGCAGTTGTGGTAAACGAATTACGGGGGTATTAACACTACTTCATATAATAGAATATTGTCGAACAAAAGGTTTTCCTCACAATTCTTATTATAACTTAATTACTTCCTAAATAAGTACTTTTACGGGGAGTTTGACATGATATTAAGTTATTGAATCTCGTTATCACACTCATTTCGATGTGATGATACCAAGGGCAGTCAATAATTCCAAATAAATAAATAAATTAGATTCATCGGCAAAAAGCAGTTGCAAACTACGTGCGACCACGTGAAGGCTAATAAACTAAGTTACTCTCCGGAAACATGCATGGGATGATCCTATTAATTAAGGGTCGTAGGGCAATGGTGGATTTAATATTTATGAAAGAAGTTATTTGAGAAATAGTACTGTCGTCAATTTATTATTCCAAAATAAACGTAGATATTAAATACAATAAAAATAATAACAGCAAAATAATAATAAGAATTAATGACATTCCCGCCTATCCACCTCTATCCGAAGGAATACCGATAAAACGCGGCTCAGATTAGGTCTGGAGAGATAATATATCAAATCCTGCCAAGGTCGCGTACAGTTTAAAAAGGGTGAAAAACAGTGTAAATGAAAAAAATTTTGAGAAGCCATGTGAATAAATGACAAGAGAACAAACAACTCGTATTTTTGTTTACACGTTTGACAAATTAACATTTTATCTATAATAATGTACCTTTTTCATATTCTACGCATTGTGAACTGCTGCAAGGGTATTAGCAATATATTTGAATAAGTACACTTCGTTGTCCAAACACAAGTGAGTGTGGATCCTATCTCACACTTTATGGAAAGACGGACTCGACTGCAATCAATTCGATTATCTTCTTCCGAAGAAATTTTCAGTGGTTGAAACGACAAGGGAATAACTTTAATGCAACAAGATAATGTCCCTCCATTTAATGCAATATTTTTAAATAAGTTAAAAGTTCATTCCATGAATATGAGGAACTCACCACGACTCACCACGGTTCCACAATGCCGAAATTGTATATATAGCTCAGCTTCGTAACTCTATTGTAGTGGAGAAAAACTTTTCAAGACTCAGTTCTTAAAATCACAGGAAACTCCATTTACAGCCAGTAAGTGTCGAAATCTTAAGTCGTTCATATAATTAAGTCTAATAATATAAAAATGTCAGGAACTCTCTCTATATAAAGTAAATACGTATAAAATAAGTGCTATGTCAATCCCTAATCAATGTTGCTAGGTATTAATGGTTTTTAAGAGCTTTAAGAAACGCATTTTACGGTTTGGTGTAAATAAGAAATGCATATAATGTAAGGTTCGAGGTTAATTTGTTGGTGACGTCAGTATTTTATAACTTTTGATTGCATTAAATTTAACACGATAAGGTTTCTTTATAGAATTAATAGTATAATAATTTAGGGCATATCTTTATTTTATGACATAACATTATTAGATTTAAACATTTTTCAAAAGAAACTTAAGTATCCATGTAATTTATCAGTTTTCCACACATGTATTTTATCATTAGCATTATAAGCAGATATAATCCAACCAGCTTGACCTGTAGTACCACAATGAAATAAAATCTACATTGTTCTGGATTGTACAATAGTTATGAAAGTTGAAGGGTTCAATATATACCTTCAATGATGATCCCTTTTCTCCATACTAGATTTTAAATTTCGATGAGTGGAAGAATTCGGAATTAATTATGTCAGATAATGCTCCATTATAAGTAACACAAGGATCGGATGTACACAATAAACATTTATCTTCTCCTTTTGATTTTGCTCGAACATACGAATGCTTATGTCATTAAATTTTTAATTTTTCCGACCCTTTGTAGACAAACAACTGTAGTCCACTCACTACGTTTCTGTCAGGTTTTTGGTCTTCCTCATAAATAGTTCAGTATCCTTGTTGCATATCATGAATGAAATTACATAATATGTACCAATAGAAAGAAAACAAAGAAAACAGAAACCATTTACAAAAAATTCATATCAATGATAAACAAATACTCCATAGTTTGTTCCCATACTAATTCAAATTCCCCAGAGTGGTTTGTGAGTGAATCATATCGGACATGTAACGTTTATAATAATTACTTTCCCTGTATAATACCATGCTATTTTCCTTATATATCAAATGGTTTTCGCCTTGTAGTTCTGTCTATAAAAGGCAACAGAATTGAAATGTTACCTCCTCACTATAAATTAATATAAGTAACAGAATTGATTCGAAGAAATCTGTTTTCCAGAGTAAATAGAAATTTAGTCAAGATTCTAGAACTGTACGATTGATTGGTTTGTAAGCATATTTGCGCTCGTATCGTGTAGGTAGATAGACTCTCAGGTAAATTGAAACAGTATAACACTTAAAGGATTATACTTGAGGATATGGTCTTACTTAACTTATATGAAAACTCAAAATTCGATTAACTACATAATTTCACCAGAGTAAAATTTATATTTTTCTTTTTGTTTGTATAAGAGTATTTCTTCTTATTGTAAAAAAGTATATTATTATGTTTTCTAATATGTAAAAATGAGTGTTTGTATGTTTGTATGTCCGGTATACAAAATTAATATGTTTGATAATATTAATGGATATATCTGTGGCTTTAAGTAACCAGGTAACTGCACTTTATAAAATAAGATAACCCATTATTTGTGTTTTCCTTTGTAAGTTGCATTCGCATCAATCCAGAAGATGCAATAATGTACGCCCAGGTAAAAATTTCGAGTCAACGACGTCGTTACAACGTCGTCAAAGTCGTGGAGACGCCAAAAAACAACGTTGTGAAAACGTTAACGCGCACGCATGTAACGTAGATTCAACGTCGGAGAAGCTCTTTAGAGAAGAAGCAATAGAAGACGTCTTCACAAGGTCGTAAAAAAAACGCTTTTTCGACGTCGGGTAACGACGCCAAAACAACGTCAACACGACTTTCTTGACAATGTTCAATTATCATTTTTATTACTACTTTTATGAATATTATCCATCGCATTACCTTGTGAAATCTATTCTATAAGGCTTGTAACATACGTTCTTATGAGAACGGTGTTTTAAAACCTCCGTCTTCCAAATCTGACTTCAAGGTTCTGACGAGGTTCGATCGAGAGTGCTTTGTATCTCTAGGCGAGCACGCTACCACTGAGCTACTACAACATGGTGTTAAACGCTAAGTTTTTATACTCTTGTATTGCTTTGTCTTTCTATTGCTACCATGAATCGTAAACACTTAAAATAATGATCTCTGTAAACAAGTGAAAGAAAGGATGTTCTCACCTAAATTAATTCTTGGCGAAAAATACACCAAGTAGAGTTCCAACTTCCACTACGAGATAGCAGTGAAAGACGGAACGTCGAAATTGAGAATATGGTTCCGACCATAGCGTAACCCTATGCGCAAGTAGTTTATTGTCGTCGTCTCGACGTCGCATAACAACGTTGACTCAGCTTCAAATTCCGGGAAATACCACGGCGGGACGGGTCGTTAATTCGACGCGATTCTTCGACTCCATTTTGACGTCCAAATACGTCAAAAGTCGGCTCAACGTCGGCGATTTCTGCGTGGGTGATCTCCTCGAATCGAGTACTGAAAATTAATGTAAGAATTTTAAAAATACAGTAATAAGCAGTTAAGGTGGGACCAGCACCCCAAGTTAGTCTCAGATAAGTCAATGAGATGTATAATTGTTTTCTTTATTATTATTCTAATTGTTATAAAACACAACAACGTGAATAATAGAGGAAGAAACATGATTTAATATCTATTTATTAGTTAATAATATAGAACAAATAGTTTCAAGAAATCGCTTAACTCGTTTATAATACACAAGAGCATGTAAAAACATGGCGGCCGAGAACAGTTCCGAGATTTATGCGTCTCACCTCAGAAAAAGTGAAATATCTTTCTCAGATGTCCGGTGACGTATAGATAAAAGTAATGTAAAAAACACTACGGAAAATTTACAACAAATCAAAGTAAATTTTCATCACTTTCGTGATTGGTCTTATTTTGTAAAAAAAAAGTTATTTCTCCATAAGACGCAATGTATTACCCCATCAATTATAATTGTAAATATTTCTATAATGGCCGGTGGTGTATGGTTTTTTAGTTGAAATTACAATAAGTTTATGTTATTTCGATTTAAGATATTTTAGAGATTTAATAATACCTACACTAGTGCTACCTTAAGGATTTAATAGGAATAAACAGGTAACTTCACGATGGGTAAGTTCAGTTACCTTTTCTTTTTTTTTTTTGTGGGGCTTTAGGGCTCGTCAACAGCGAGGTCATTAGAGCCCTTAAAACTTGTACAGGTAGGGAAAATGCAGTTACGCACTAGGGAGAGCCAACATGACTCTCCCCGCGTGTGGGACTCGCCGAAAGACTCAGCCATACCCACTAAAAACCCTCCTGCATTACAACTCAAAACACAAATTCCAACATATCTCATGACTTTTACTAAAAAACATTTTTAAAAAAAGAAGAAGAGGAAAGAGGAAAATGAAAGATACCCTAGCCCTAATAGCGTCGGGATCGAAAAGAACAAGAGGTGACCAAGGGAGGTCAGAAAAGAGAAAGGAAGGAGCATGGCACAAGTAAGTGGAAGTAATGCCAGACTCAGCTCGGGGCCCCGTGTTCGCCAAACACGTACTAACTAGATGTAAGTCCCCTGGGGGTTCAGTTACCGATTAAAAATACAAAAATACGTCGATGTTAAGCTTTTATAGATATGCGTCCTTTGGACAAGTGCTTAAAAATGCGATAAACCGTTACAGTACTCCCAGCGAAAGAAAAGTCTTGAAAAGCACGCCAGTATTACGAGATTGCCGACTCTTCCTCTCTTTGTATGTCGCTTCAGTGGTGTCTGCAAAATCTTAGTGCGATTACGTTCGGATGCTGCCGCCTTCATGAGCTAATTTGTAGAACCAGCTGTAATAGATATGCCATAACTAAGACGTATGTGTGGGTGTCACGGTATGTCGTGTGTAATGGGTACGCTAGGTCACCTCCCGCAACAGACACATGACAACATCGCGCTTTCGCTCCATTCGTTTCATCTTGTTACTTTTCTTTCGCTGCGAGGACTATAATACAACATTGCATTCCCGACCTACTCCGAAGCGTGGCTAATGATCAGAGATAATCATAATACTGGTGAAGAATTCGCCGTTGTTATTGTTCTGGATGCTATCCCTCCAAATCGTTCAGATATTTTATTGTTTGTGTTGTTTAGGGTTGGCCAGGAGATAACACTAATGCGAGACTTGTGGGACATTTAGACGATTTGGAGACGACGTGATTGTTCGAAAAACTGTTATCGATTGCTTTGATAATTAACGTGGAATGTAATATTGCACAATGAACATTCTGAATTCATTTTGAGTTCCGCAGAGCATAATGGCTGTATTATACAGATTTTGATTCATAGTTATTATCAGGTACGCACGTTATTGAATGAAAGTCATTGAACATTATAATCGTAATTTAACCAGCTATACCCGTGCGAAATTGAAAGAAATTAACATTATTTAGGAAAATATGAACATGTAATTGATTTAGCAATAATATATTATTTGCTTGAATAATATGGCTAATACATTTCTTATCTATGGATAATATGACTAATTCATTTCCTTATCTGCTGGTTGTAGAAATGTTTAACTTAGATTAATATTTAGCATTAAATAATGTGCGATAATGCATCACGCGACTCGTCTACAATTACCTAATGACCAGACGCGTGAGATTGCCACTGGTCAGGACTCAAGTAAAGTAACATCCTTTTCAAATAAATGAGTCAAGTAGCCAATTTTCTTGGTGTAATTTTTAAATAGTGTTAAAAGGAAAAGGTTAAAGATGAAATAATAAAAAAATAAAAAAAATATCACCGCCACATCTTTTAATGCTCTAAATTACGATACTTCATTTGTATGATTTTCTCCGTCCAGTTACCAGAAAAGGAACGAAACTTTTCTAAGACATTTGCGTATTAATGCATGTGAACCATTATTAAAAGCGAGGAAAAATAAAGTTTTCGCATTGCACGCCCGAGGGAGGATCAAAAAAATCAAGGATGAGATGATAGGTGGGCATCATGATTATATTTTTAGTTGGTGGGCGTAATCCAGTTATTTTAATTACATATAGTACTAGTAAAAACATTAATATTTATTTAAAATAACCATTTAAATAATTAGAGGTTAGTTCATAGTTAAGCAAATTAAATGGTTTAAATCTGAAATAATTTCGTTGAGACGATTACGCGGGGTAGGGGTGAAGTCAGAGACGGATTTAGGCGTGGAAGTTTACGGGATCAAAAATAAAATGAGTATTTTCTTTTTCATTTCGTCAAAACATATTTTGTTCGGTACGTAGGCATGTTAATTGCATCAAGGGTAATAAAACTTGTTTACTCTCATGCCTTAAAATATAATTCGGCACCAGACCCTCCAGAGATCTAAAAACCCAACAAAATAAAATCCTGGAACCTCCACTTTAGCTAGTGTCATCCCGCCCTATACCAAGAGTAGCTACAGTGGCAAATACGAGAGCCAAGTCCGCAATTTAGTAGCTCTACGAGTTACCGCATCGTCGCCCTAACAATACGAGCGGGAAAGTGAAAAGAGTGCAGAGGTCAGCAGCAGACACGAACCACCCACCGCCCACGCACAACCACTCGGCGTCCATTTCGCGATGGAGTTGTGGGAAGAGGCGCGGGAGGGAGGAGGGAATGAGTGGTGGCGGGAGCATCCGTCCATTCACTTGACTCGAACGGCGGCGACGGGACGGCCGGCGGCGGCGACGGGAACCTTCTCCTCGCTCAGACGCACTACGCACGCAGCAGCCACTACTGACCCACAGCGCGGGCGGGCGAAGGGACCGCCATCCAAACCGCCCCCTCCCCCTTCCGCTCCCCTCCTCCATCTACGCCTCCCTCTCATCACCCAGGCGAAGGGTCAATAGCCCCGGTCGGCCTGCGGAGGCGCCCGGCGGGTCAACGACCGTGCCGTGGCCTAGGTCGCCCCGCAGCCGCCATCGTCGTCGTCGGCGTCCACTCCGCCATCGCCACCACCGACGTCGCCTCCGCTTCCGATACTGGGGCCCGGCCGGCGATGCTGCCTCCGCCGCCGTCGACGTCGAAGGGGCTGCCACAATGCCAACACCCAGCCAGCCACGCTCAACTCACACTGAGTTATACGATCACGACCTTCTACGACTTGTTTCCATGCCAGTGCACACTCCAGGTCGCCATGAATATTCTTTTGTTCGCCTTCCATTTTGTTTCGGTCGAGATTCAATTTTCTAAAAATAAGCGCGCGTAATTAACATTGTTGCTGATACCACTTCCACACCATGTCAGTGATGACTCATATTTCTTGATTCTCATTCAGAAGTTTTCAACTTCCTTACTCGGATTCTTAGACAGTTTCATCAGCATATGTGATTCTTTAGGTGGGCATCATGATTATATAGACACAACATGATATAGTTCGAAACAGAAAATAGTCTTGACGTACGAGGAAGAGGGTTGGTAGATCTATTTTAATTTTATGTAATGGAGTATGGTAATACAGAATGCGATCCTCAGCTGCAATCAACTCTGAGTAATGTATTTCAGCTAAAACGCACTATTTTCATTAGCCATAACAACAGTTATATATTGTCTCGCAATATGCATCTGATTTTGGAAAATATACACGAATAAGCGAATAAAACTGCAAGTACGCATCCAAAATATACTTAATAAAGAATATGATTTGATAATCATAAATATATATCAGGTTACGACAGCAAAAATTTGAGGAAAATTCTTCCTACGAAGAGAAAAAGCGTAACTATATTACTTTAGTTAAGTCATATCGAGATCGGAAGTTGCATAACCTTTGTCTTCCAAATGTTCCATAAAGTGGACTCATTCTGACATTAATTTCCCATTTTATAATTACTGAACACGAATTGTTTACGCTCTTGTTTTTCTGTTTCTCCTTCCTTAAGAACATGACGAACAACTTCCTATCTCATTATCTTTCGTTCAGCGTCTATTATTTACTCTGGCGTAGTACACATTCCAGCTGCAACTGCTGTCCTTGAAGACGAACATACTCAGAGTACGCGGGTCATTCTAAGGAACACAGTCCATTTTTACGACACATTGCACGTCTAATACAGTATCACAAGTTTATTCGGACTAATTGAGGGATGGATATGGTAAACCGGATACTCAGAAACTTGCATAATTTTATATTTGAATAGCAGGGGTATACCTAGGATTTGATATCGGGGGTGGCGGATAACACAGTAATGTACATACATGCGTGTATGTGTATATTAATTAATCCTTGCACTTGCAAGTATAATAATAATAATAATAATAATAATAATAATAATAAATTTATTGTCAAAAAACAGTACAAACTGCGTATGATCACGAGGAGGACAATAAACTAATTTACTCTCCGGAAGCAAGCAAGCACCATCCCATCAATTCCGATCAAGGGCCCTAAGGGAGAGGCGGATTCAAAAATTTCAGCAAAAGTTCCTAGATAAGATAAAAAGTTAGCTGCGAGTTATAATACTAATAGAATGTCAATA
>NNCF01127663.1:91787-144213 GCA_002313205.1 Laupala kohalensis
TATATATATATATATATATATATATATATATATATATATATACATATATACGCTATCGTAATTCCAAAAAATTACAGGCGCATGATGGTCTGAAACACACTAACAGCTCGAAATCGGAATTCTTGACGATTTCAGTACTTCCGTACACGAGAAAGTAAAAATAGCTGACAAGTGAAAATACAAAATAGTATGTAATTATCATAAAATCGAAGTGATCTTACTTGTGGAAGCACTCCTTTGACAACATCTTGGTATTCTAATTTTCTGGATGACTTCTGTGACGAGTTGTTATGGTGCTGGGCTATCCAATGTCCCATCTTGTCGTTGAAATAGCTTCAGCCGCCATTCTACGGCCTTCCTTAGAGATGACTAGGCCGACGGCTACACTGTGATCGCGTGCATCATTCTGTCAAAATACAAAGTTCCTATTTTCAATAGTTTTGGCTGTACTCAATAGCTATTTTCAATAGTTTTGGTGACCTTTGTAAAAAAAACCTATATATTTCGATTACATACATTGTTTGAAGCCTCTCTGAAAGGAAATAAGCAAACTACTATTTACAAAGTTGTCGTCAAATCAAACGACCTCATATAACCTAACTTTCGGCCAGCTTGATCGTACGAAAATCAAATAAATTATTTCATTTTCTGAAAAGGAAATTGATGGAAAAACAATAAATAAGGGAATTATCGCATTACTAAGCGACCTCATAGTAATGTATAGGACTCACTAGAAATCTGAGAAGAAAATGTTAAATAAATATATTCCACACACTATCCTCAAAATATTATTTTTAAAACAAAAGAAGTTGTAAGTGGATATCACTCTTTTATCGATACCCAAAACTATATTTTATAGCCAAAGTTTTTATTAATGGACACGTTCTCATCCTAAACTACACTTTTCAAACAAAATTGTCTATGCAGTTCACATTTTTATCAATACATAAAATTGTATTTTAAAGATAAAGTTGTCTTTATAAAAGGAACACGATTTACCTCATCACGCGTACAAAAAACAGAACATGCTGTGAATGCTAATCGCATTTTGAGTTTAATTTAATTATTTTTATAGGCAATTTTGTTTTTATTAAAAAACACATTACCCTAACTAATAATACATAACAGTAAACAAACCCAAAGTTATAACTGCATATTGTAATGAAAAAGATGTTACTGCTCAACTGTGACACAACACTTCAAGCACTATTTGGGGGTGGTAGTCACAGAATATCTCGTAAAATACTTCAATTCACTTAAGAAATGAACACACTGTTTCAATAAATTCAAAATTCATTTTTCTTACTTGAGATGAATTCGGATTAATCTGAATCTGAGGCAGTCAAGGCGACTGTGGTAGTACTTGCAGTTGTAACGTTTTCTCTCTCCTCCATCCATGGCGTCTATTAGTAACATTACATGTCGTTCTAATTGTAACATTTATTCTCAGTATTATATTTAATCCAATCAGAAATATTTATCAAAAACAAAGTAGAACTTTTATCCAATCCAGAACGAACAAAAACGAAACCATTTTCATTTGTCTTTTTCGCCTTGAGCTATCATTAAATCGACCGTCAGCGTATCGATTACATCATCGAATTTCTGCGAGTTCATCAAGAATCTCCCGTCGCGTTCGTCATTCCACGTTACGATCTAGTGAATTCAATTTTCTATTATAACATAAAATTCCGGCATTTGCTCAACAAAAGACACCTTAATATTAAAAAGTAGCATTATTTCGATACCATTCCACTTTATTTCGTATTTTAATGTGAAGGTAACCTGAACTGAAGTTTACCCATAGTTTTATTATATTACTATCTGATTACCCCGCGTTGCCAGGGATTTTTCTTAGACTATTTTCTTTTACTCACGAAAAAGTAAAATCTATTTATATCGCAAGATCAAAATACTTACATACTTGTTTTAAAAAATGTACATCATCCTAATTTTTCAAATTAATAATATAACAAATTTAATACAAAACTTGGCTGTGTACACTACACGACACCATCTCGCGAGAGCTGCGCCGGCCTTTACAGTGAATTTTATATACTAGATTATTTGTAGACAAATTTATATTTTATCCTTCTCTTTTATTATTAATGCATGCAGAACATTTATATATATTTATTTACTAATTTCTAATTTTCTTTAATAGTTTTCTTCGTCAGTTGATGTATCAGTCAATCCGGACAACACACCAAATATTTTCACCTCTTTAGAAGGAAAACATGCTCGAAAATTCTACAAAAAGGCTTTTAAATATTTTTATTTCACAACATTTACTTACACGTATAGAGCTATTTTAATTTGCGCGTGAGATGTAGTGAAAATAATGTATAACACTGTTAGGGAGTGCAACAGAAACCTGAAAACGTTTCTACGGTTTTGCAATTAAAAACTGAAATATCTAAAAATACAGACAGCAGCTTCTAGATTTTTAACTTATGTGCGCACAAAAAAAAAAAACCAAGACAAATCGCATTAAGAAGAAAAACTTTTTTCCGGACTAAGTAGCCGTGGTCGTGCTTGGATTTCTCCAGACGTTTCGCTTACAGCTGCGGTAAGCATCATCAATGGAAACGTGGCTTACCGCAGCTGTAAACGAAACGTCTGGAGAAATCCATACGGCTACTTAGCCCGGAAAAAAAATTCTTCTTCATCATTCCGACGCGAAAGCCTTCATGCATTTATAAATCGCCTTAAGTTTGTGAGATGTGAGAAAAATAGCGAAAATTTCAAAAGTCACACTTCATTGTGTTCTTCCCATCTACAATCTGAAGGTCCAAAAATCCTTTCTCTGTGAGCATGTTCAATATTAAAGAAAAATTCTGGCAAAATTTCATATCGCTATCTGTAATAGGGTTTACTCTTCTTTGATGAATGGGTGAGTGAATGAGTCAGTCAGTTACGCCGCGTTCACACTGTGTTGCAAGATATATCTCATTAACTTCGTGAGATCGTCTGCTATATAGCAGTCAGCCGTATGGCAAATGTTGTGTAACATTTGCTTCCCAATTTCATGAGCTTGCACTCTGCTACATGAAGCAATTCCGCAAAACATACTGCTATATGTAGCTAAAATGTTTGCTATATGGCAATGCAACCGCGTTTACACTATGTAGCAATCTGCACACTACATACATCTTACACTAAGTACACAATTTTGTGAGTTTGCAAATGTTACATAACAAATTGTAAATAAAATAGTATAGTTTACCCTTCCAATACATTATCGCAGTCGGATATCACCTCAATAAATCGCTTTTCTAATAGATTGCCAACTATCGCCGACACGGTTGTGCTTCTCACAGGAATGTTTGTTGTTATAATACTGTTTTCCCAGCGTTATTTATTCTAGACCAAAATACTTATAGCTGGTTCATAGTGACAGAAGTATTTCTTTACCTGTTGAGAGTTCAGGACCAACAGGGGAAATACTTTGCCGTTTTAAAACATTAATAAATTTGGTTAATATTTTTTAATATTGTTAATTGTTGATTATCTATTTGATGACTTATTTAAAGACAATATTTATAAAATTTGTGTTGTAAAATCATAATTCACCTTAGATCCCTCCACCCTCGACTACGGTTCAGATCCACCACCGCTTGTTCACATGCATAAACCGTGATATTAGCTAGTGAGACATATCGAAAATTCAAAAACCACATTTTATTTCACATTTCAAATTGTAACACTCTTTTTAAAATATTAATTTTGAAACATCCTTTATTTGCGAGTCTCTGAAATATACAATCAACATCTTGTGAAATTTTCAAGTGATTTTAACATAGATACGATTTATTTTGGAAATAATAAAACGATAAGATTGTGTATTTTTAAATAACTTTTCTTTTATAATAAATTGAAAATAAAATTTATTATTATCCTGCAGATATTATGATAAGATGATAACGATATTTCTTGATTTTAGGCGGGGAGTGGATAACATAATTTTGCCTTGATGCGCTGATATATTAAATCCGCCGCTGCCTTGGGTTCTTTGATCGGAATTGATTGCATGGTCCCATGCTTCCTTCCCGAGAATAAATTATATATTGTCCTTCACGAAGCCATACACAATTTGTAATGTTTTTTAAATATTATTTATTTATCACATGTATGGCTTTAATATCACATCAACCCAACAATTGTCGAGAAACAAACGTAGCAAATTGTAGAAACGACAGCTCTCTATCAGTGTAAAACTGTGACAAAAATATTTTTATTTACATGCAATAGTGCGGAGTTAAAGCTCTGTAGTGTCAAAAGAGTCATGAAAAGTGCCGCCTGGAAGATGTTGTTTGAAGTACTTGAGCAAAACTGAGCGAAATTTTTAATAAAATAAAAGTGACCTTTTTTATCTAAAATAATTTCATAAAATACATTTTCCTATGACCAATAATATAGAAAATCTCAGTACGTTCAAATTTGTACTTAAATATCACATGAAAGATTGTAATTTTCTTCTTATTTCGAAGATCAAATATAGAAACATTTTATCAAGCATAAACAAAAGTCATATTCAAGAGGTGGGATTGAGACCGGTGCTGTCGTGGGATAAGGGTGAATCCCATGAAGATAGTGACCTTTCTCTAAATGGGAACGTCAAGTGTGCTATCTTTCTTTTTCTTCAATAAGTACCAAAATTCGGCTTTAAGGAGCACAAAAGGAAGATGGGGGTATAATATTGAAATATGATATAGAGAGTGATCTACCTCATATTTGAAATGTCAAATCCGCAAAGTTTTGCCCAATAGTATCAAAATTCTGCCTTAATAGGTGTAGTAAGGAAAGCAATGTGTGCATAATTTTATCCAGGAATATCAAAAATATATTTACGGGTTAGTTAAAGGAGATAGGCGTGTTTCTAAATAACTTGCAGAAAGATGTTTTTCTCTTGTCTCTAATGTCGGGTGTGCAAAATTTTATCAAGTTCGAAATTATAGTATGGATTTCTATAAACAGCAGAGACACTTCCGCGTGATAACCAGACGAAAATTCTTTATTACTTCTTTAACATCTAATCGATTTCTATAAATAGGAGACACTTCGTGTGGTCGTCAGACGTAGCCTCCAGATGAGAGTTCCTTATTACTCCTTTAACATCTAATAAATATTTATTTTAACAATGAAACAGACTTATACCTAGCTTATATTGTAAGTTCAATACTTCTACTTTATATGAAAAAAAAGATGTTTATAACCCTTTAAGTTTTTAAGATCATAGGAATTAAACAAACAAATAAAATCTTACTTTTCTATGTACCGGTAAGGTGTATGAAAAAATGAGAAAGATATTTATTCTTTCGTAGTAACTAAAATAACTGTAAACTAAGATTCAAACTTATTCAAACTCGTGTTTTAAACCTTAAAATTGTTTTCGCTGAAAACGTTTGAGCAATGGCGTATTTTCAGATAAGTCTAAAACTAATCGACTCTGGTATTATGCATTCGTACAAAAGGAAAAAAATGCATGCTATTGAATACTGCATACTCAACAAAAGAATAATCCATTAGTTAAATTATACTTCATGAAAACATCGATTTAAAATTTAAAATCATCATGAACTACACAAGTATACAATATTATCACATAATATCGGATGTTATTTCCAAAGAAAAAACAATTGATTGCAAGAAAAATCTCGGGGAGACCCATGTTGTTGACAAAATAGCGTTAATGGACGTTAAACTTCCCTAATATTATTTTAATTTGAAGCCAATACAAGACATTGATACTCATTATGATTTCACAAATCATATTGATCACGAATACCTTTCCTCTGTCACAACATTAGCCAATTGTATGACATGCCAAAGTCACAGAAGTGCTGTACTTATATGATTATTGTGCATTGGGATAAATTCGAGAATTTTCATGAAGGATCGAGAATTTCGGTGAAATCTGCGACCTCGCATAAATACGGCTCGCCACGTATACTATTCAACTATGAATTGTGATCACAAGCCCCCTGGTAGTTGAAGTGAATGTTCGAGTTTCTTTTTCTTTTCTAAAATATGTGAGTTGAAAAAATTTGTTTGCTTGGTCTACTATCCAGAGAATATTTAGTTATTGTAATTATTGTATAATTCCATAAATAAACTATACTTTTTTAAAATTTATTTTATTGAACACTGAGAATGTGACATCTCTGTCCAGTCATTACAGACCTGTTCCTATATTTTCTCAAGCCATTGTTCCTTACTTTCAAGTTCTAGCAGGAAATTTGTTTTAATTCTCTAGATATATTTTTTTACGCTTAAGCTTGCATAAGTCTGTACTATTATTATTTGTTTAAAAATTCACTTAAGACACTTATTTCTATCCTTTATATCTCGGAGAAATTTCGTGCAACTCGCAGTTATACGTGGTGAGATTGCGATCGATTAAAATGAGATGTGATTCAAAATGTAAAATATGAGTTGTTCTAAATACTTTTTTTATTTAAGTTATTATTTTTGATAGTTAATTTTTGTTTTATTATATACATTTTCACGGCTGATTGGTGTGTAGAAAATTTATAATGATTGAAATCAATTCGAGATTTTTAATTTTGTCTCTTCACGAGAAAAATAAGCCCAAAATTTATCTCTACACTCTGCGCTATTACCTAGAAAGATTGTACTCAAAATTATCCAATTTCCTGCTCATGAAAAAGTATTATAAATAAATTTCTTAAAGAATACATCAATGAAGAAAAATTTGTACGGAGCAACAAACATTAGACATTACTTACATGTAAATAATCATTTTTTTATCTTTAAAAGGAATTTCAGATTTTTATTTTGAATAAATGTGCATAATTATCCTGGTTTATATGTATAAGCGGCCAACCGTCAAGACTGAAATTTGGGGGTCAAACGAGTCTCATGTAATTATATTAGGTTCAGAATAAAAGACATATTTTTGTAATTTTATGGCTTGATAATGTTTTAAGCCCCGTATTCTTCGTTATAAATAAAAAGCGTGACATATGTGACCGGAAGTAGAATATCGGATTTACATATTACGTTAAAGAGATCCTTAGCAATGCTCTATTCGAATGTTCGATTCCAACTCTTCTTTTAATGAATGTTCATTAATTCTTTCTGAAGTTGATGAACATAGAACACTACTATCAGTTTCAAAAAGCAAAAAGGAGTTTCTGGTTCAATTTTCCTATCCATCAAAAAACCACAAATTATACATCAAATTTTTAATTATTTAATTCTACGTTATAACGTATTTGTTTTATAAAAAGTACAAGAACAACGTTTTAGCGGATAAAATTATAACACTAACACATAAATAACTACCCCAGCAACGAATTTCAATGTCCTAGGCTTAATCAATATACATTTTCAAATTTAACCCTTCCCTTGAAAACGCTAGAATATCGCGTTTTAAACCTTCTAAACACAATACAAAATGCTCAAGACAAGTAAAAATGTTGATACTCGTACTTCATAACGCAGAATTAAATAAGCTAAACATTGATGTGTAATTTGTTGTATTTTGATGAATAGGAAAATCGAACTCGAGTCCATTGCTTTTGTAAACCTATAGCATACATACCGACGTTCGTTGAATACAACCAGAGTCAAATTCAGTGCATTTAATGTTTCCTCGAAACACTCATTCCTCGAATAATTATTCATTTTACTTGATGTCTTGTTGGAAAATAAAATAAAATTCACAAAAGTGGTATCGTTGTTACGGAAATAATTTCGATGCTCTTTTACATCATCATAGTATTGTGTCATCACCCAAGTACAAATTACATCATTCCTTAATTGTTTTTTATTCAAAACGTTATTGTAATTTTTTAAATATAGCTTAATTTACTGGAATTTGTATACTTACTTTAATGTGAACAATTTACTAAACAATACGCTATTTTTTACAAAGCAGAATGTTTTTGAATCTCCAAAATGTTGTGACTTTCTATCATCGTTAGGAAATGTAAAGCGTTTTATTTCGTACGTGGAAGTATATTTAGTAACAAAATTACAATTACATACATAAAAAACAAAAAATTAGAAAAAAATTGATTCATTGATATCAATAAGTACGAATCTGAGTAAACCGAATAGAATATAAAAGTGGAGAATAAGTGATATGTCTACCAAAATCATATTAATCACAATACAAAGTATAAAATATAAGTTACATAATAGGGTAAAAATATTTTTTTAGGCTGTCAATACAAGTTTTTAGTTTTTCTTATTTTGCCCTTTTTTTCAGCGCACGTTTTTTTTCATCTGACTATCCTGCCTTCCTCGATCTTCCTTTTGAGAGGGGAGTTGTTGGTTCCATTCACCCTCGGTAGATAGCGCGAAAGTCCCAAGAGCGCTGCAAGCCTCAATCTTGATGCGACTCCGGATACGCTGAACTTCTTTGGTTGAAATGGGCAGAAAGAAAGGACAGAAATTTTCAAAATTTATAAGGATTCTGGGAGTATTCATTAAATAAAGTAATCGCCAAAAGCTTCTGAAAATTATTTATTGCTGATTAAAAAAATCTTGTTAACATAATTTACGTTCAGAAACTTTGGCGCTAGAAATATTTTTTTTAAACTTACCTTTAAATGTCTATTTGGTTGTGCAAAAATATGTTTTGTTAAAAACAAATGTTAAAGGTATTGGAATAGCAAGAATAATTGCATTTTTTTCGAAAACACACACACACAAAAAAAAAAAGATTTCTTGCTCTTACACATTCAAAAATTAGGCCATTTTATCCTTTGAATACACTGAATGTAGGGATCTTAAATTTTCTGGTGGGTTACGATAAGGTAGCTAAGAATATTTCAGGAGGAAATATTTACTTACATTCAATTATCAAATGCAATTTAAACTATTTTTATCGATGTTGACTCGTGTGTGTACACTGTTGTGCCAGAAAGAACCTTAAACGCACAAGAAGGCTGAAGTCTTCCAAATAGAAACGAAATAATTACTCTATTCAAAATATTAGCTAAATTCTTCTCACGTGATGAGAGGTTTTAACTACTTGTCGAACAATGCTTTTTTCATGTGAATAGTGATCATCCGAAATTAACATTCCTTCTTATTAATTCATATCATGTAAATGTTCGTAGTTACATTAACTTTTATTAAAATAATAGTTTAGAAAAACAATAAAAACAATTTATTCCTTTATCAAAGATCGAAAAATATTATACTAATGTACCATGAGGTTGAGGATAATATTTAACCAACAATTTTAATGTACGATACTTATTACCTATTTCTATTCAGCATGATATTTTATGAACAAATGTTACTCAGCAATTATTCTTTTATTAACTTACTGTGGTAAAACTGAAGTTCAAATCCGGATAAAATTGTTGTGAACTGAGCTATTAAAGATAAAGACAATGACAATGAATATCTTAAAAAGAACATAAGAAACAATAGTAATAGTAATTTGATGAACATGAGACTCGAATATTTACTTCCATCTAAAAGATTAAGATTTAATGTACGAAATTAGAACAGTACCATGTATTCAGTGCTTGCTTGTCACTGAGTCACTTCCGGTTCAATTCCCGGCGGGTTAAGCTATTCCCTTCAAGATCCCAAATCATATATCTCTAACTCCTGTTATCACTAACTACTTCTACTAACGCCTCCGCATGGGCCAAGTCGTTGGTAAACCATGAAGACCGTGAAGCCAGCTATACCACTTAACCATGACTTGGGAAAGGGAATTAGGAAGGAGAGATGTTGGGTAGCCGGGGAGGTTATGGTTCCGAACCGACTTTTGTCTGGAGTAGGTGAGGGAAATTCCAGCTGAAAACCTCACATAGTTCGACCGAGCAGGGTTCATCAACTCGTCAAAAAAAATTAGACTTTGAGGGAATAATATCTGAATAAAACTATCTTGGAGTTGCACAGCTCTTCTGGATAAAGACACTAAAGGGACTGTTTTTAAATAAATTCCCATTTTTCTAATGGAATGGATGTAAAAGTTTATCACAAGAGTGACAAATTTAATATAGAAAAGAAAAGTATGAAATTTGCCTTCTCTTTTTTATAGGACAAGTATTTAACGAAAACTGTCGTAAACCTAGTGATCCTTCAATTAAAAACGGTGTGATTAATGGTTTGCAGTTCATAATATGCCATAATTTATGAAGCACTTTCATAAAGACTGTTTTAATATTAACAGAATTGGTAACATTCTTGAAAGTTTCATAAATATAGTTACTCGTATGTGTTTGACTAGAGCTTGGTCCTCTCATACTACCTCAATCTTAGAGCTTGTATTATGTAGCTAAGTAGATTTCCTAGTTTGCAGAGCCAAACGACGTTCGACTTCCGCGCCATCTAGTCATTAGCATACCACATTATTCAATCTACGCCAGGTGTTTTTATCGTGGCTCCACCACGACGACCTAACTAACAAGTGTTGTACATCTCGTCTCATTACTGGCACTAAATACCTTACGTCATACTAAAAATTAAAAAAGAACTTCAAAGAGAAATCATTATATATTATAATTATTAAACTAGATGACCTAATTAAAAGACCAATCGGTATCAAAATATATATCATCACTGTACATAGTACACTCCTAAAAATAATATCTGCACGTACAATTACAGATTGCATGAAATATCTTCTACCTTAAACTCTTTGCGAAAGCCTAATAGACTGATATAAAAACAGCGCCTCCAAGATTCCGCAAATGTTTTTCGTCGTATCTCAAAAACGGTGCGACGTACAGGAATGCGATTTAGCAATCTGTACGTAGAATTAACTGACTAATAAAATGCTTCTATATATATTTTCAAATTTTGAATTTTAAGAAACCGGTAGTGGAGAGCGGTGTGTAAATGAAGTCGGAATAAGCCGTCCAGAAATAGACTTCTATTCACTACGCATTCAAAGTCAAATCTCAAGATTGGTTTCGATACATCAATTTGGTCGTGAGTTATCGGGGGACAAAATTCTTAACACACACACATACGACATTGGACATCATCTCCAAAATTTGAGAATAGACACTCCTGGAGCCAATTCGCAAAGATCCGAAGAGATCTCAAAACATTTTTTTCCCTAAACACTCTTGTGCAATTGGAAAGTAAAAAACCTGCTATATATAAAACTGAATCTGGACTTTTGACACACATTCTTCAAGATATTATGAAGTAAAAAGTAAACAAAGAACAAAAAACGAACAACATATCTTCCCAAAACAAATGGTAAAAACACTGCACACAAACTTCCTTTGTATATGAACTCAACCACAGCGTTCCAAATTGTTATATCTCGTTATGTGACATATTGTTGTAGTAGCGACGTCTGATGGATCATTCATATTCGTTTTGACGAACCATTTTTGAATCAGTTTCTAAAAAATAAACTTGCATGTAGTGTTACAGAATAAGCACAAATTTTACAAATTTCCATATTTCTTTTTACGATTAAAAAATCCTTACATAATAGAGAATTACAAATATCATTTTTGAAATTAGCATGCACGAAATATTATAGAACACTTAAAATATTGCAAACCCCAAAATTATGTTGCCTTGTGACAATTTACTCTAACCTTTATTTTAGAAATACGAATGCCTGGATTTTAAATGTATCGAAATAATAATTTAATATATTCTTTCATGTTATTAATTATAGTAGAGTGGAACAAAACTTTTAAATTCAACACGCCATCACATCATTAATATTATTTATATTCTATTTTAAGGTCTTTCAATATAGATATACGTGATTAATATTTAAACAAGATACAATTTTCCCGAAAAAATCTAAATTTTTCCCTATGAACAATATCAAGAATTATGTAATGAATAATATTAAAATAACTCGAAACAACATTAAGAAGCAAACAGTTTGTTAATTGAACTCTGCTAATGTTTAAAGAAAATTAATGATCATGAAAAAAGTATTATATCCATCTTTTGTTTCAGTGATTTTTTGTTTCATCCAAGGACCTTCGTTCCACAGGTTTTCACTTATAAGCGGATATAATATTCATCATCTTCGTTTCAATATTCCATGAGCATTTTTTATCCTCTCAGAGTAATATAATAGAGATCGAATTATACAGGCGCATTAATTTCAAATATTGGAATCAGACAGAATTGAGAATCAAAAACCGGGTATCTCGTTTTTAGACCGTAACCCGAACATTTTATTAACAAAATAAGTAACCGAACTAAATAAGATATTTGATAACATTCGGGCACTTATTTAATTCTCAATTGTTTTCACAAATTGTGATACAAGACAACCAAACATATGTTTGAATATCTAATTTTCTTAAATAATTTAATTTATATAATTTGTAAATGCTGCGCTTCAGTAAATTAAATTGTTTTGTTAAGTAAATAAAGTTAATCACAAATAACAATACAAATTAACTCTCTTCATTAACTTCAATAAGGCAATTAAAATAATAATTCAATAAATTGTATATACGGACATTCCTTATTCGGAACCGTGTTAATCTAATGAAGACTATATTTCGTCAGCATAATGCAAAAAATATAGTGTTAAAAACGTTGTAGTTAAAATATATTCCTTTCATAAATATTATCTAAAAACTTTCTTATTAAAAAGTTGGCCAAAAGATATGTTTTATGGCAAAAAATTAAAAAAAGGAAAAAATATGAAAATTGAAAAATTTTCAAAGTCCTAAAATGGGCATTTCAAATAAAGTAACACATTATTGCATATGCTCACAAAAAATTACATTAGAAACCTACAAATTAAAAAAACAATTTTTACCCTACAATGGTTTTGCATAAAATGGCGGCAAATTGAAATTTTTCGAAAAATGGCGACTGTAGCCGTAAACATCCATATTTCTTTATAAAATTTTAACCACGTGTATATAGCATTAACATACACGTTTCCTCCTAATATCATGAAAATCCACTGACTTTTTTGTTATTTACTGCATTTGTAGTGGAAAAAATACGAAATTTCATACATTTTGTTGTTTTGAAGTAATTATTCATTTCTAAAGTATTTATACTTGTTCAGTTCGATAGTTTATTTACTCACGAGTATTTTGCATTTTTTATTTTTCTACGACCATTAGAACTGAAGATATTAAAAAAATAGTGTAGCGATGCACTAAAAAGCATAAAAATGCGCATTTATGCAGTTTTCTCACGAAACTCCAGTCCGATTTTGCAAAAATTTTTGTTTTGACTTCACCTAACATATGTAATGAAAAAATAAAAAAAATCCTTCTTACCGATCACATCATAACTAAATTACAATTTTCCTCTACTAGAAAGACATAACGTACCGCTGATAGAACGTCCCTTAAGTGGCTTATTGAGGTGTCCCCGTCCCTCCGATTGGATCATCTGTATTAACATGTAAAAGATCAGAAAATTCTAAGGTAGCGCAAAAGAAGAACCCTTCAAACTTCCAAGCGCCACATTTTTTTACGAATTTTTAAAATGGACGTTTATTACCTTAAAAACGTACGTTTATATTGTGAAACCTGCACTAAAATTATTGTTATTAAATAAATAAAGTCTATATTTAATATTTACCCAAATCTAAAGTGTAAAGTCCACATTTGTGGTGACCGTGGTAGGTCACACCAAGTACTACTGAAGTGACTGACGTCCAACTGTCTGGACCAGGACTCAGTTGTCAGCAAATGCCCATGGACCAAAGTCCTCCAGAATACTTCTTCCAGTAGGCTTTGACCTGTACGTTCTACCAATAAATCGGTCAAGTTTCTTCGATTAAGGTAGTATAAGCGAGCCAGGAGCTAGCGAACCACATAACTATATTTATATCAGTAATGTTATCTGTTCTGTTTATATTAAAAATAGTCTTTATTATAATAATTCAAAAATTATGTTTTATTACAAATTGCTCATCATTAATCAAACCGTTTAATTTAAACTCAGTATTTGAAAAAAGATCTCCAGTTTTGCGATTGTTTTCGTTAAGAAACAATCTTAATTGTCGAGAAAGGCAAAGGAAATTTCAAATTTGCTCCTTTTTATATTAAATTCCAATTCATGTGTTATTTTTATATCGATTCCAGTAGAAATTATATGGGAATTTATTTAAGAACTGTCCCTTCAGATGTCTTGTCCCTAACATCCCGTATAACTTAATTATCGTTTTATTCAAATATTAGATCCACAAGGTCTATCTTTCATTGATAGATAATAGTTAATTCTTTCATTAAAATAAAAATTCAAGACACTCAAAAACAGCCGCCATGTCGCTTATGTGAAATACAGCTTCAATGTCATTGAAAATCGAAAGAAATTTCATGCGGACACCTGTCGTCTTAGCCACTCTGAGCAGTTTTAGGATGTCACATAACGATCAAGCCTCAGCTACAAATGACTGTTTTAAGATGAATTTTTGACACGTTTCTAGGAAACAAATTAATGAACTTTGCCTCCAGGTTGGACTTGAAGAACAAATGATTACATGATGTGCAGACTTCGATAATATCTTGTATCATTTTAGTTTTTGATCACGTAGGTCTCCAGGGTGTAAAAGATCTTCTTTATTTTTACTTCACAAATATACTAGTAAACTGGTTAAATTAAATTTCACCTAATATTATGAGGAAATTTAATTTCTTCCGAAAAATATCTGATAGTTGACCATTGTCGATAACATCTTGAACTGATTGATCGAGATTTTCTTCTAATCGATAATTCTAATTCAAATGACGTCACTCATATGCTGTAATCTCTAAGGGAGATCAAAACATATATTTGTAGGTTACTTTTCACAGAATAATATAAATATAAAAACGAAGTATCTTTTCTGTTGTAATCAAACTACTGACCCATCATCTATGCCGTGTTCTCCATTCTTCCGTTGGTTTCTAACTTCATATATTCATGATACATTTTTCCTTCTATAATTATTTCTTGCGATTTTATTTTAAATCCGTTAATTGTTTTCCGAAGTTTTCGAGGTATTTCGAGTCTTTGCGACTATTTCAATTAGAAGATAATTGTATTTGTTTTAGTGTATTGTTCAAATAAATAGTACAGCATGTGCCCATTTGATGTTCTTCCTCTCTTCTTCTCTTATTTGCCTTCGAGATACGTCACGTCAAATATTCGTATAATAGTCGTATATTGTGCTATTGTTGTTTCTGTCCTCCGAATCAGCTATATCCAACTTATCTTAGCCCCCGGGCCATTTTCCAGACCCTTTCGATCGTTCGGACAGGCACGGGATGGGGTGTTGCAAAATGATGCCCAACGAATAAAATAAATGGGTCCCTTTTAATTGTTTGTAGTACGATATTTTGATTATCATCAACAAATTTATATTATATAGTACTGGAAATATTCAACAGTATCTTACTTCATTAAGAAATGCTTTTAATATTAAGTATTGTAATAATATGTTTTCACATTGCAATAATTCCGAATTCAACTTTCTATTTTCTCTCGCCGAACATGCCTCGTCAAACATTTATTCTGACAGCTTAGATTTATAGTACAAAGTAGTGTCTCCCAATGCTTGATGGAAACTTTGATGTGTATTTTAACTCGCGGTCCGCAAAAGAAATTTCTCCGCTTCGCTGTAGTAGTGTCTAAAGCTATGGCACACTGTGTTGCATTAGAGGTAAAAAATCGATATTAACAAGCTGGGGCCGCGATAGGTACTTGAATGGTTTCTAACAAATGATGTGAAGTCAAAACAGACGAGGCAAGATAAAAAACTTTAAAAAATGTGGACCATGAAATGTGTGCATTGATTTCTGTGTAGAGCTTCGAAAGTAGGACACACGTTATAAGTGCACCCCCAATTTTTGTTTCGATATTCGATTTTGATTTTTTTTAATTCACAGAAATTTCATGGTCTTATTTTTTTAAGGATTTGTTGGTCCTTCAATTTTTGTAAAGTCTAATGTTAGCATCATATTATTTTAAAGAAACTTTTCAAGTATGCCACTTTAAAATTTCATGGTCTTAGCTTATGAATATCGATTTTTGACCGTTTTAGAGCGAAAATGCAACATAGCGCGGCGTCCGCGGGGCATCTCGGCTCACATTTTTTTACTCATGGCTCACAATGGGTCAGGATTGCTTTAAAACCGCTCATGGGATTTTATGACATACCATTCGTCGTCTAACCTGAAATGTCATGTTCTATATGTTTTTTCAACTCATTGTATTCGAATTTGGTGTCAAAATTAAATTTCGACTATCTTAGCACCACTGCCAGTGTACAAGGGGTCAATTGTCAAATGTCAACGTAGAAGTTAGTGACAATGTATGAGGGGAATCAATCGCTTACTAAGAAGCGTAACATTTCTTCAGGTGCAAGTGGTTGCAGCTAAATTTAATGGATTTCAACACCAAATGAAAAAAGCTTCTAAAAAATAAAACAATATTTAGTTACTTCGTATTGCTAAAAAATTTACATTTTCAATAATATGAATTTTTACCCTAGTTTTTAAATATAAGTTTTTGTTTTCATAACAAAGACTTGGATTTTGGATGGTTCACACTATTCAAAACAATTTTTCTCACTTTGTAATCCCATTTGGTAATAACATACCATTTCTACTGTGTATAAGATACCCGAATCACAGAGAAACAATTTTAAATCAGTTTAATTTTTTGTTATGACGCCCGTTTTTCTTCAGTCCTTTTGGCCCACTGTGCGGCGCCGTAGCTAAAGAGATGAAGTTATTAGCCGATGGAGAGCGAAAGATTTTCCTCAAACCACAAAACACTGATGAGTGTATAGACCTCATGTTTGCGCACGAGATGTTGACGTACCACCGAGATCTCTCTTTCGTCATATCCAATAGTGACGTAAGCAGATTTTGTTGTTGCTATATTGCTATTCCGAAGTTTGCGTTTATTTAAACTCATTTACTATCAGTATTCGCATTATAATTATACTCCCTCCCGCCTTAAAGTTTCTAAAACAATAAAAATTACATCCAGTACACCATTCTGAAAAATAAAAGAAGCAGTAATGAAATTGTATTTTCATTTTGAAATATTTAATTCACACTTCATCTAGTTTAATTCAATTTCACCACTAATTTCGTTGCAACGTTTTCATTTTATTTAAACTTAAGTAATTGGGGAGGGAATCTGAATTGCAGTAGTCCACAGAACGTTTCAAACAGGGAAAAGATATTGACAAAACAGATTAGGGAACTTAAAAACTTAAGTTTTAAACTTAAAAACAAAATTACGGATTGATGCACCCTACCTAACTTTTAAATCACGAAACTTACAATTATTCTTATTTATTAAAGGAAATTTTAATATACTATTAATAGGCCAATTATTTTCACTGAAATATCATTATGTTCTATACAAAGACAACTACCAATCACATCATTTATCGAAGAAGAATTAATTTTAGAGGATACTTCTGAAAGCAATATAGCTAGTCAGTCCACATAATAAACTGCCGAAATAACAATTGCCCAACGATAGTTTCGTTCTGAAAGTTTAAGTTTCGATAATATTAAAATCTCATGTTCGACTTTTCATTTTAGAAATGTTGAATAAAATTACCAGTACATTCTAATACATTACCCGTTCACTTTCAAAAGACACATCTTCATTAAAGAGTTTGTAAAATTGGTTAAATGAAATAATTTTTATCCAATCAATAAAACAATTTCATAAAAAAATCTTTTCATTGAATTTATGTTCAATCGAAGGAGTAAAGGGATAAAATCGTGTTAGTACTGTTATCAGATAAAAAGTCTGTTATTAAATTGTGACAAAAGATCATTAGAGACCAAAATGTTTGTGGTCAAGAAGGACGTTGCGAGTTCAAATTCTTATCCCATTCATAACAGTGGTGAACACAACAGAGCACTTAACTCAATATTTCCGTCGAATTTGTTGTACATCACTTTGTTTACCAAGAGCTTGCATAAAAGATCCTCTTTTTTATCACAATGAAGACTTCGGGGAAAGGTGGAATTTTTGTTGCTTTTAGTGGATATTACGATCACAGAAACAGAGTTTAGGTTTGTGAAACATGATCTTACTCCCATGGTCGATACACATTCAGTTCTCCAGAAAACTATATGAAAACATTTGAAGTTCTTGAAAATCAAGTCTAGCATTTAGATTAGACGAATGGTCAGAGACTAGATAAAACAGATTACATTATTCGAAGTATATCTACATATCTGCAGGTCCATTATCCACTATAAGTGAGTGATAGAAATGCTCTCGCATAAAAAGAGATTATTTTTTTCGTTGCTTTCATTGTTTCGTATTTATTGGGTCTTGACCTTTTCATTCTCGCATTGACAATATAATAAATGGAAATATATCTATTCTTACTAAGCAAAAATACGAGCTTCTTTTTCTTATATTCAAAATGGTACTAAAACGATCATACTGAGAAAGAGAACAAGTTAAATTGCTCTTTTTCTCAATACAAGTACAGACAATTTAATCAATATAGTTAGAAAAAATGGAGTAATATATTTTGGAACGTACATACATTTATTACATTCTTAATATAGTATACAATTACTATTGTGTTCTTGCTATACAATTAAAATTTAAAAAATACTTCAGTCCCGTTCCAATATTTTATTTTAAACTAGACAATCGTATTTTGAAAATCGAGGACTAGTAATAACTATCGTCTATTTTATCTTCGTCTAACAAAAATATGTTGTTCATAAGTTAACATGTACGGTAAAATATTTCTTTTTCACAGCGTCTCCGACTGATCTCTGGATCTCAAGAAATGACTTTGAAAACAACATTTTCCTTGATAATATCTGCGACTGATCTGCTGTTTCCGACCATTCGGTCACGTAGTGGTGCTAACTAAATCTGATGTTTTCAATAATAATTGTGTTATTGATTCCCTGTTTTCAAAGTCGGGCGTTTTCAGATGGTATAGCACAATAATTAAGCGGTTGCCTCCGTATTTTATTAACTCGGCTGAAATCTTATCTTCACCAGGTGCTCCGTTATTTTTCAGTTTTCTGATGACTTCCGCAATTTCTTGAGTTGCTTGGGACCCGTAATACTCTTTGTCTCGTATTGTTACTTCTTCTGAAGGACCATTTACTAGGTCTGAGAAAAACGTTTTCCTTATATTCAGGATTTCTATTTCATCTCCTATAATATTACCATCTTGATTCTTGCATGGGGTGAAATTTTGTTGGCAGTCTGATCTTATGCTCCTTATTCGTGGTGATGACATATCTTGGGTATCACTGCGTCTTGTAATTTTCCATAACGCTTCGCCTGACATCTGTAGGCATCTTCAGGTGAGTGCTTCCGAGGTAGTGGCCAGCGATATCCAAGAGATGTCATATGCAGCCACTGCGAAAACCATTAAGCATTTTATGTTCCTTATTGTTTCATCATATTTCCTAGTTTCACTTCTACTATGCATGCCCTGGAGAGTTTGTAGTTCATCTTCTACTTCTTCTTGTTTCTTCTTTATCCTGAATATTTGTTTGGTGCTTCTCCTAGTCTCTTTGTATTCTGGGCATTATTTCGTGTATTTTTGTTCAGCAACTTTCTTCTTGCTTCAGCTTGTTTCTCAAACCATTTATTTATTTATTTCTGTACATCCTGTTTCCCTAAAATCTTTTCAGTTGAGTTTTTAATTTGTTTTTATTTCCTTAAATATTCCTTCTATTGTGCATCTTTCACGTTAACTTCGATCAGATTTTGTTCTATTCACGCATAGCAATTTCCAACATAAGTAACTTTTTAAGAAATAGAAAAGAAGATTAATTGAATCATTTAATTGCCTAGGAAACATACCTTTCAGAAATGAACATTTTGTTGCAAACCATCTATCCTGAAAATATACTTCTATCTCAACTCAAATAATGTAAAAAAGGAATAAAGGAAAATATGGCATGTTCACAATTCTCTCTTTTCTCTGCTCCCTTTGCCCCACCCTCGCTACCCCACTGGCCACAGTACTTAAGGAAAAAAGTTCAAGAACTTATTGAAATGATTTGGAAGTCGGGGCGTATGCCTAAGGACTGGAATACAGTACTTATATGTCCAATTCACAAGAAAGAAGACAAACTCCAGTGCTCAAATTATACAGGAATACCCTTCTTGAATACTACAAATAAGATATTCTCTAGTATTCTATCCAAGCCGTATATCGAAAGTATCACTGGTGACTATCAATGTGGTTTCTGGAAGGAACGAACAAATATTGACCAGGTGTTCATATTACGACAAATTCCAGAGAAAGCTTGGGAATATAACGTCAATATTCATCAACTTTACATTGACTTTGCTCAGACCTACGATAGAGTGAACCGGAAGCTTTTAATGGAAGTAACGAAAGAATATGGAGTACCATTTAAAATTATTACTTTAGTAGCAATGACACTAAAAACACCAAAAAAGTGAAGGTTCAGAGGAAGGTCTCGTACATTTTTCAAACATCTTTAAGTCTCAAGCAAGGAGACACACTTTCCACACATTTCTTCATCTTGTGCCTGGAAAAGGTCTTAAGAAGTATGTATAATCCTGGAGGCACAATATTTAATAGAAGTCGCCAATACCTCGCTTACGTCGACGATGTAGTAGTTTGGGACACTCACATTGATGACGTCAACCAAAAAATAGAAGATGCAGGACGACCGTTAGTCATGACCATCAATATGCGGAAAACTAAGTATACGGTGAATACTGATTCAACAACACACATTGTAAAATACAACAACCAATACTATGAGCGCGTAGAAATTTTCAGATACCTAGGATCCATCATCACTGGTAATTACAATGTGGAAATTGAGGTGGAAGATGAAATCAGCGCAGGTAACATGTTTTCGAATTCTTTAGCCTATACTATGCAAAAGATACATTTCCAGGAGTACAAAGATACACTTGTATAAAACAATGTTAAAACCAATTGTAACATACGGCAGTGAAACCTGGACAATGACAATTAAAATAGAAGATATGTTGAGAGTATGGGAAAGGAAAATACATCGCAAGATTTATGGACCAATTAATGATGATGGTGGTTGGGAAATTAGGTATAATGATGAGCTAATGCGTCTATACAAATCCTCGACATAATGAACACCATAAAACGTAGAAGGATGAGATTGTTAGGACATGTGCAGAGAATGAGTCATGAAACGGCTTGAAAAAGATTTCCTTGACCAACGCGGGTGGCAAGAGGAATAAGGGCTGACCACGGTTGAGGTGGGTTGATGATGTGCAAGTTGACCATAGGAAAGCAAGAATTAGACAAGGGAGATGGAATGTTTAATTCAAACACGCACATTTTATGCAATTCGATGGTTCAGCTTTAATTCCGCTGGTATACTCTAATTTTGATTTTCCAATAACCAGTAAATGTCTTATGTTTAAAATCCTGAAGGGTACACGTCATTCCATTACCCTCTATCATCTGACTGTTAACTAATGAACCAGACATTTTGCATATTCTAGATTTTCAGTCGCTTCGCGCATTTGTTGCTCACATGTACCCAGTGGCGGATCTAGACCGTAATCAAGAGAGGGCTCTCCGGGGAGCAGTTCTGTTTAAAAAATATGGTTTTACTACACAAATTTTATAAATATTACCTTTAAATAAAATGCATCAAATAAATAATTAACAATCTGGTATTATTAATGACAATAACATTTATTAATTTTATTAATCTGGTATTATTAATTTTATTAATCTGATATTAATAATAAGAATAACACATATTATTAATAACGATAATAACTTATAACAATTATTAATCTGGTAGCAAGAGGACGTCATTTATCGACTTTAATTTTATCTATTAAGAGATCAGGTTCAATGGGTCCCTTAATCCCCATTGGTCCGCTACTGCATGTACCATGCCACACCGCACTTCATCAGCTTCTAGTTGCGTGCCGCATCGCGAATTCGCGAAATAGTTTATAAGATCAAATAAGAGGCAAATTTTTTTATATGGCATTCGAATTTCTTGTAGCCTAGGTTGATGGTACACTATTTTCTTTATGTACAAAACACACAGGATCAATGTGCAGCGGAGCGTAAGTAATGCCGGAGAGTACCTAATCCGGATTAATAAGCTAATTACTACCATCATTAATAAGTTAATTGCTTATTCTTATCCTATTTTTAAATACTGTTATTTTAAGGCTAGATGGAAGATCGTACGATTAGCCCATCTTGAGATTGCAAGGTTTAATAAATATTACAAGAACACTTTTTTAGCAAAGATAAAATTATGGAACTAACTCACCTTATAAATAATTATTTCAACAACACTGGAGATATTACAATGTTCTAGGCTTGACAGTTTTGCTAATATAATTTTTCAAAGTGACCCTTCCCTTGAAAACGTTAGAAAATCTTGTTTTTTTCCTTCCAAACAATACAAATACTCAAAGGCAAATGAAAAAATTTAAACTTATACTTCCTAAAGCAGAATTAAATAAGCAAACATTTGATGTATAATTTGTTGTATTTTGATAGATAGAAAAATGGAACCGGAGATTTAAACTGGAGTGAATTGCTTTTTGAAACAGAATTCTCATATTTTACCAAAACTTAGTATATATGTAGGCTTTTCTAGCCTAGTTAAATATGTAAAATATTGTCTTTGAGATCATAATAGTTTTCAAATAATGCAGGATAGAAATTATGTCCAGCTCATAACGAGGATTCTGATTCCAGGAAATGCCATCACATCATTCGCCTACTAGCACATTAAAGAAGAGTCATCAAGATGCAATCGAGATATTATAAAGGATTTCCTTCCTTAAAAGCTATAAATGACGCAGTTGCTTAATTTTTGTTACAAAGCGTAATAGTTTTAAAACTTTATATATTTTAAATGAGAAAGTAAATAAAAAACCTTGTTTTTAGAATATTGAATGTGAATTGGCGATTGTTATTTACAATTCGGTTAGGATTAATGGAAATGGCACTGATGTACAACAAAGTATGAGCATTAACGGAATAGGAGCAGGTATTTCTAGTATTTGCGTATATTTTAAATTGAATTAATAATATTATTCCAAACTGAGAACAACCACAACAATATTTTAAACAGCATTGTTAACTGGCAGATTATTATTGAAGGATTGTTTTATTGTATTATTAGTTAGTAGAAGGATTGTTTCATTAGTAATTGAGTTTATTTACAACCAGGAGATTTAGGTACAGAAATAAACCCACGAAAAAGAAACCTTTATATGAGATTAAGTTAGTCACTCTCCTTTAGAGGTGGACGGGTCCACCCGGATATCAGGACGTTCCCAGTGCACCCTCCTTTATCAGCGCCCTCATCCAACAACAAAAAAGTAATTTAAAAAAGTCCGACTGCATACAAAGGAACTAAAGTTCAAAATTAATTTATTTTATTAACTGAAGAACAAATGAAGCTGAAAAGCCTAAGACTGGGATAAGTATAACCGCGGAGACAAAAACTGTCTTTTTAAATAATGTACGGTGAAACATGTACTGAAACATGTTATATTATGTTGTACATAATACAAATTTTAAATCAAAGGAAATTTGTTAAAACTCTACGTTTCGTTGGCATTTGCAGCCAACATCTTCAGGAGCTACTACGAACGATCGTTGTAACGATCGATGCGGCTTAATACTCCAAAAGAATTTTTAAATTTTGATCAAGTGGGCCGTGATCGCCTGCATCACTCTTTTTCCACGTTCACAGTTGGAGGGATGATAGAGCACATTAATAGGAACGAAACATCATGAAGTCACACATGTCCCGAAATGTCCCCCGGAGGAGATAAAATTACACCAAAACGGAGTAAGAATATAAGACAAAAAAGCGTGGGTAGCACATTTTTAGGGGAATTGAGAAAATTATATAGGCGTTCAAAGTTCGATAAGTTTCAACAGATGTTCAAAGTTCTGCCCATTAACAGCTATCCAGGTCTCGCGCCGACATCACATCTATTGGCGAGTGCCACCTGAAATCTCGCAAAACGCCTCTTTGTGCCTATATCACTTCCTTAATTCCCGTAATAGAGGACTTTAATAAATAATTTTTTCCGTGTTCATATTTAGACTTGGTGTCATTTTGACTCCTTCGGGAGGCATTTCTGGATACGTGTTATTTATTGGACATGTGTTGCTGATTTATTGTTGCTATTAATGGGTACTATCATTCCTCCAATTTTTATGCGGAGCTCTGAAACATTCCGTGTCTTGGAGGAAATAACAAAATATGATTACACACAAATGAAAAATTAGACGATTATCTAATAACATGTATCGTAAAGAAATATCCAAAATAAAATGGACAGATATTTAAATTAATAGTAAAAAAAGATAAAATCGCAACCACCATAATCATTGTAAATAGTCAATAAAAAATGAATTAAATAATTGTATTGGGTTTGAACAATGGTATTGGTATCGTGGATGTTTGCAGTGCTATACAGGAGTTAATTTATTAAGATACGCACCTTAGAGAAATGTATAATAACATGAAATCGCTTTAAGTAAGTACACAACGGTTCCAAAGCATTATCGATATGATCGCAAATGAATGATGAAGCATAGATAGAATTTTAACTCACAACTTCCGAGCAACTGTTCGAGGAGTACACTCTCCTCCTCGAGTAGGTACTCGGAAGTTGTGAGTTAAAATTGGCATCCGACGCAGAAACCGGTTTTAAGTGCTACCAGCATTGGAGCAGCTTGTGGTCACTTCTCTCCTAAATGGGGATGTGACCCAGGTTCACCGGAACAGGCCGGGTGAATGTGGCGTACGGACTTGGGAGTCGAGGCGGGTGGCGCAGTTGACAGCACACCTGCGACCAGAGCAGATCGTCCCGTGTTCGAGTTCCGGTCCGTCGTAATTTTCACCTGGCTGTTGACGATGCATAGACAGAATTTCGTAATCTGTGGTACATTTCGAGCTCCAGCAATATCGCATCGAATTTAGCCGAAAAAAAATAAGAGTTCAGCGTTTCAAATCTTTGGAAGCATCAAATCTTAATCACATACTTGAAATTTATTTTCTTGATAAAAGTTAACATAATACGTTTCTATCTCTTGAAATTTCTCAATAAAACGAATCTTTATCACCTCTAACACAGTGATCTTCAAAACAAATATCTAAAATATATAGTTAAGAACTTTCGCAATGAGTTATAGTTTTCTTCTGAAATATTCCAGGAGTCACTTCATAACATTTTCTGCACTACATAGCTTGTATTTAAGTGGAAAGTTCACGCATTGTTATAAATTCCTGAAACATACGTATCCAAACTGCATCCTCATGTGGTCCAGGAAAACATTCTCCACATTATTTGGTCGTGTGGTAATAGTTAAACTTCAGCCGGGGTATTATTTACTTTTTCAACCTTTTTAAAACTTAAATTTTATACTAATCACGACGCTTCGTGAAGATTGTTGTCATACACAACTTTTTACTTAATTTAACTGCTCCATTGACTATCTGCTGCAATCAATTTTGAACACCTTGCCCGATTGAACGACATCAAAACCAAGAACTTTATAAAAATCACATATAATATATGTGAACATGTAATCGGATTGCTTTGGCATGAAAGCTATATTGACATGTGTCTAAATTTTTCATTTTCCTATTCATTGACCCCCAAAACACATTACCACGTCAAGATGATGAAGCTGACAAATATATGCTTTAATTAAAACAGAAACAAATTACACGCCCACAATACATTATAAAAATCACCTTTTTACCGGCATGAGTTAATAACTATTATTAAACCATTAAACCTTATATTTTAATAATAATAATAATAATAAATTGATTATCAAAAAAGCAGCTTCAAACTGCATATCCGTAACAAANATAATAATAATAATAAATTGATTATCAAAAAAGCAGCTTCAAACTGCATATCCGTAACAAATCACGTGAAGGACTATAAACTAATTTACTCTCCGGAAACAAGTGAGGGATCATTCCATCAATTCCGATCAAGGGCCCAAAGGCAGAGGTGGATTTAACATTTCAGTACAACCCTAAGATAAGAATAAAAATATTTAGCTACATGTTATAATATTAATAGAATACTAACAAATTTGTATTTAATAAAACACAAAAAAGTTATTTCACAAGTAAGTATTATTATCAAACTATTATATTAGGCAAAATTATTTTATAAATTGTAACTATTAAAATAACTATTGTAATAATTTGAAATTTATTTTTAAGTAGACGCTTCCCCTAGGCAAGAGCCTAGAGAGCCTGTATAAAAAATCCACCTCTAGTTCGGGATCTGATTTTTTAGGCATTTCTAATTAGAGCTTATAGAGACAATTAAGACCATTTGTTATTTCCATTAATGACGTTGATAAAATTTTAACTTTGCCAGACCAACGACCACCCTAGAAAGTATTTATAAAGCTAATCAAGCAATTTCATTAATCCCTTGCGATATTTCAAAAACGACAATTGGTATGCTGTTCAAAATTGATTTTCGTAATAACATCCTAGTTTGCTAAACAACACGTTTAAGTAAATGCGTGTTTGTATCAGTTACGTGTAACGTGTCAGAACGATGTTATTTTTGAGAGCGGTGATTGGACGAATGTTGACAAACTTAGTTACACAATTCCAAAGATTAATTTGAAAACGTATATCACGCTGAAAATGAAATGTTTTGGGGAATTGGATGCGTCATTTCGACGTCAATTCTAAATTTATTCTCATTTAATTGAGTAGAATCTATAATTGTTGTCTCGGGATATTTTCTCTAAATATCCTTTAATTACCGACGCCAAATTTACTCCCGTGATAGAACAAAACTAATAGAACTAGTGGGAACGTGTGGCTTTCAATGTCATAAACGTGTTCATGAAAAATATAATTTCCTTGAAGTATGGTAAATACAAATAAAAAATAGGAGAAACATTTGAAATTCTTAATTTGCATAAAACGTAAATAATACATTGCAATTCGTCTTAATACAAGTCCAATAATTTAATAGACACTTTAACTAATGTAAAAATTCTTGAAAAACATTTAAAATAGTGAAAATGTCTATTTAATTTTTTTTCTGTTCTCTTGTTTTTTTTAATATAAAAATTATCTGATTACCCGGAATTGCCCGGGGGTTTTCTTACTTGAGAGACCAATCTTATTTTACTTAGGAAAAAATAAAGTCTATCTATTGTGAAAGAGCAAAATAGTTTACTTACTATTTTTTAATAAATATCCAACTTCCTAATTTTAAAAATTCATTACAATACAAATTTAATACAAAATCGATTGTGTAAACTATTGTGAGTTTCACTTCCAGCAACAACAATAAATAAATCCTTGAATGAAACCATCCTCGGGCAAGGAACGTAAAGTTGCTCGTGAGAGAAACAAATCAATCGAAATGTCACCAATTAGTCCTGTACAACACATCACCATTAAGAGTTAGGCGTATTTAACGCCCATATATGCTGAACTTGTATTTATGCGGAACCATGTCACTGTTTATCTGGAAGACTGTGGAACCTATGAATTAAACCTGTCTTTTTCGAACATTTTTAGATGACCCTCCCTCCCTACACCACCTAGGGGAAATTTTGGGTTGTTATTTAATGTTATTTTTGCAATCTACATACGAATACAAAGAAAACGGATCTAAACACAATATAACTACGACAAAATCAAGGGTTCTTTCTTCCATTTACGGTTGATTCAATAGTTGCTTTTGGGATTAGGTTTTGAGTTACAGACTTCCAAATATTTCAAAAACGTCTGATTCTGACCATGTATTGCATAGTTCAATCAGACGTAGATTGTAAATTATTTATTATAGAGAGCTAAAATAGATGTCGTTCTCTTTAGCGTAAAATGGACTTTCATGCAATATCCACATTAATAACTATTTAAAACATTCACGAATTTTGAAAAAATCTCAAAAACATTATTTAGAAGACCCAAAATACTCCCCTCGGATTAATATATATATATTAATCCGAGTTGGGTGGTAGGCCATTGTTAGTAGGTGGGCCGCTTAGCTGGGTTTACCAACAACTTGACCCACGTGGAGCGGTTAGTAGAATTGGTTAGTGATACTAGGAGGAGCTGGATAGAGGAAGGAAGGTTTACTTTTCAGTAGTCACAGCTATATGAACTGCGACATTAATATGTAAAGCCACAAATTTTCTGACCCCATCGGGAATCGAACCCGGGTTTTGTAGTGGTTTTAGGATTGGATAACTATGGGTCCCTGAATTATTTAAAAAAAAATAATTTTGATATCATTGCACCAACCAATTGAGAGATATTATTATTCTGACATGTAATTACACAGGTAAGATTTGATATTGCAGCAAACATTAATTAAATATGTGCAGCAAATATTTTACGATCATTTTATTTTTTTAAATTGTATCTACGTAGACCACTTCGATTAAAAAATGAGATTAAAAAAAATATTTCTTACATAAGAAGTAATTCTAGGAAAAATGTAGGGAAAATTCAATACGATTATCAAAATTACCAAGCAGAGAAAGTAGAACATTCAATAGTATGAAGAACACTTTCGTGAAATAAAACATATATGCATAATTTATTTAAAATATTTTACTTTTAAGTAACCTTTCTCTAGTATATTACCACCAGGGCTTAAATTTTGCAAAATTTGCATAATTTTTTCTGTCGAGGAATTGATTTCTAAAATTTTTAACCTCGTGGGACCATTTGTATGTAATTGGATAGTGCAGATAAATACATATTTTTGAAGACTCTAATTTTTAAGATAAATTACTGCAACAGTAATTACTATAAAATACGGTGGATACTATCAACTGTCCCAATTTACATTGCTCTTCCATAGTAATATAAATCCAATGCAAAAAAAATTCGAAATATGGATTTTAGTGTATATTTTAGCGGATATTTTAAGTGCATGTATTAAACTTCTTTGTGCAGATCAATCCGAGCACAGATTATCATACTTTATATCAATTAAGAAACTTAAAAACCAAATATCAAAAATATCTGAAATTATCTTTTCTTATATGCACTTACGGAGTAGGGTCTACGTCAAGTGCACAAAAAATTATAAAAATCTAAGATGTCAAGATTAAAAACATTGGTTGATATGACACGGAATAATCAATAAGGTTAATTTACTTTTCCCTCAAATCTACTTGTCCCAAGATTTTTCTGGAGTCATAGAAAATGAATATTCTTCCGAAATGAACTCGGGAAGATTGTTAATGAGGTTACATCATGAAACAACAATAAAACGTCCATCGATTCGTTTGAAAACCGATTAGAAGTGAAGTCTTTGAATTCATGCTTAATTACAGAATGATTCATGACAAAATAATGATGATTGCTTTTGTGGATTTTGCTCCACTTTTTTTCGAAAACAGCAAAACAAACTCATCAAGAAACATTCCAACGACTTGATCCATGTATATTAATTTGGAATAATTGTGAATATTTGGAAAAACAAAATACCCCATATGTGAGAATAGATACCAGGAAATAATATTAGTAGATTGATAAAATGCATTAAGAGATATTAAGAAGAAATACAATAATCAATACACATAATATAACCGAAGAAGAATTTAGGGGAAGAATATTATTTAATAAGATAACTTACTTTTCCCACGAAATATTATTTCAAAACTAATAACGTAGATTCTAAACTAAAGTAGGTTCAGTGAAGTTCTACCCCCCACCCCAGGTAACTTATATTTCGAACTGGTTCTGTGGTTCTGGGCTCTTATTTCGAAACAATTCCGATTAGTGTTGAAAGTAATTTCGTAACCTTCTAGTATAATACGCTTATTCTATTAAAGAAATTGTTAGTGGTTCTCCTAAAATACATGTACCTTTAAAAGGTTGCTCAAAATCTTGATTTCTAAGGAGAACTATATTAAAATAATGTGAAAAATACTTAGATGCATCCTCAATGCATTAAGGAAACATGAGAAGATTTTTTTTGTGAGGCTTTACGGCTCGTCGACATCGAGGTCATTAGAGCCCTAAAAACTTGTGCAGGCAGGGAAATGTAGTTACGCACTAGGGACAGCCAACATGACTCTCCCCGCGTGTTGTACTCGCCGAATGACAACCATACTCACTAAAAACCCTCCTGATTTACAACTAAAAACTCAAATATTAACATATCTCAAAGCTTTACATGTATCATTATAAAAAAAAAGAAGAAGAAGAAAGAGGAAAATGAAAGATACCCTAGCGTCGGGATCGAAAAGAACAAGAGGTGACCAAGGAAGGTCATGAAAGAGAATGAAAGGAGCCAGGCACAAGTAAGTGGAAGTAATGACAGACTCAGCTCGGGGCCCCGTGTTTGCCAAACACGTACTTACTAGATGTAAGTCCCCAGGGGGGAAACATGAGAAGAGATTGATATTGGTTCGCGATACGATCTCAACCGCCTAGATACCACAAGAATGTCAGTCGATATTTATGTCGACGTTATTTGAATGGCATTAATTTCGAATACTATCTACTAACGATACATGATATATAAATAACGTTATATTCTGATATTCGCTATTTAAATACGGGAAAGGCCATTTGTTCATTAATAATACTGTAATTTCACACAGCCCCTCCGTGGCTCAGGTGGTAGCGTCTGGCTCATCCAAGTCATCCGGGGTTCAATTCCCTATGGGGCCAGAAAAAAATTTGTAGCATTTGACATGAATGTCCCAGTTATATAGTTGTGACTACTGAAAAGCAAACCCTCCTTCCTCTATCCACCTCCTCCTAGTATCAATAACTCTTATTCTTACTGGTAACTCCTACTACCTCTCTACGTCGGCCAAGTTGCTGGTAAACCTAGCTAAGCGGTCCGCTAACTAACAGTAGCCTTCCACCCAACTCCTACCTCCTTTCGCCCCATGTTGATAAGCTTCAAGAGCACGCGACATATCACATTTACAAATACTACAAAAAGATCATACAATGGGCTAATGCCGTATAGAAAACTACACTCACACGATCTGTGAGCTGTTTGATTTAGATATGATTTCGTCATTGAATTAAGAGTATTTTCGATACTAACCAGTGTTTTCCCACGGCGCTACGTGACTCGTTTTGAATAATTTACAAAATAAATTATAATATCTGATATTTTTATAGACATTCTCTAGGCTCTTGTGTAGGGACGGCGTCTAATGAAACAATAAATCTTGAATTTAGTGAAATAAACCTTTTGTGTTAAATTACAAATTTGTTGATATTCTAATATATTTTTATCTTATCTAGGAGTTTGCTGAAATGTTAAATCCACCTCTGCCTTAGTGCTCTTGATCGAAAGTGATGAGATGGTCCCTTGTTTGCTTCCGGAGAGTAAATTAGTTTATATTCCTCTTCGTGGTCATACGCTGACTGTACAGATTTTTTTGACAATTTATTACGATATCAATAATATCAAAGATTAGAAATATCTCTGGATTCAGAGTCGTTTCTCTGCGAAATTATTCATGTAACATTAAAAAATATTTCAAATGAAGTTAATACTTCGTTTCATTGAATGTGTTTTGTCGTTAAAAGGCATATTTCCATATTATATGAAAACGTTAAGGAAAAACGAGATGTGCAATGAAATTTGATTTTATTTAAAAAATGTATTTATGTTATTTTTGCACGTGTGCTCAGTTTTGTTATTCCACCTCTTTACAAGTGCGTCACTGCAGCGTCTTTCAATCTGCCTTGTGCCCCCATTTATTTGATTATAGTTTTTGCTTGGTAATTGTGGAACTTTAGCAACATTATCAAAGCATAATAAATTAAATGGCGTTTCTATGTTGCTCATTGTTTTATTGGTATACCGAAAAAGCCGAAAAAGCTATATACCAATAAAACAATGAGCAACATAGAAACGCCATTTAATTTATCATGCTTGATTATAATTATATTGCTGACTAGTTATTTATAATGTAAAAAGTATGGCACTTAGTTTACTGAGATCAAATTGATCATGCAGATAATGGACAAATAATGTTTAAGTTGGGTCGTATTTGTATGATCTTATGTTCATAAAATTACTGTAGACTTAAAGTTTCCGCGTTTTGAGTCAATACACGTATTTGGTGTTCTATGCACTTGTTTGTCCGGGACAAACGACGTCTCAATAGACAAAACTACCAACGTTTCGGCCATCCTGCTGTGACCCTCTTCATGAATCCTCTACTCTGAAAGATTTCTTCCCCATATATGCTACGGCAGAATGGCCAAAACGTTTGTAGTTTTGTCTATTGAGACGTCGTTTGTCCCGGACAAACAAGAGTATAGACCACCGCAAGTATCATGTAAGTGAATAACGAATAAACATCATCTGAGTGCGAATTTGACTCAGATAAATATACACTTCGGTACCATTTGCACTGAGATTTATCATGTTTTAATATTAGTGATACTTTTGTTGTTTTTAACATAACTATGAATTCTTGTGGCGCATTTTTTAAGATCAAGGAAAGACGTATGCGAGTGCAATGTTACAACACTTACTGAATTTGAACGAACAACATGAGCGTAACCGATCCGTGAATTTGTAAATATTTCCGAATATAATTGATGGGAAGAGAATTTTATAATCTCGCGCCAATATTGCGCTTCGATATTGCATTCGTATCTCTTGTCACCGCCAATTGTTGAAATATTGGTGACGCTTTTACGCTTCTGTTGTTTGTTAAAATTCAAAAATATTTTGTATCATTCGTCTTTTACGATCTTTCAAGTTGCACTGAAAAAGTTAGTTCCATTTTAAGTATATATATATATTTTCGTTTCGACCAACGAGAACCACGAAAGACGAGTACCAGTAAGGCTCAGTTATTGATTTGAGTTTACTCACTAGACTCGTCTTAATAACCGACATCGGAGCAGCGTTTAGATATGATCCAGACCACTTTGTATCCGAGCATTACAACTGCGGTTGTTAGTCGCAGAGGTCGAACTCTTTGTACATCCCAGCTAATTAAACTGGGACATGGATACAAAGAGCTANGGACTCTTTGTAAATCCCAGCTTATTAAACTGGGACATGGATACAAAGAGCTAAAAAAAATTATCTTGGCCCGCCCGGGTATCGAACCCGGGATGACTTGGTGACGAGCAATCACGCTGTCATGAAAGCTTTAAACCAAAAATAATAATAAACATATAATATGTATGACTTGAGCTTGACGGCTAAGCCATACAACGTTGTGAATTTCATGTTTACATGATGATCTATTCAAAAAATTACGGGCTGTAATTTTATTCAATAAATTAGCCAGTAATCTATTCAATAAATTAGCCAGTAATTCAGGCATTATATGGCTCGGAAATATCTCCGACTAATTAAAAGCGACTAAATTCTTGGAAAACACAGACCGAAACTAGAACTGATCGACTCTGTCATTACTAATCGATAAAATACGAGAATCGTATCGTTAAGTGGAGTTTGATAGTTGGAAAATATTTCGACAGTTGCTAGGCCAGCTGTTAAAAAACACTGATTGTACCTTTTCTGAAGAATGTTCGAAAAATACTTGGGAAGTCGTATTAATATAAGATAAAATTGTTTGTTCTAAGGAATAATGACATTCGTTTTAATTCCGTCTCGTTTTCCTGTGTGTCTTTCTTATCTTCCCCATTATTTCTTAATGGCCGTAAGGCTCGAATACGGGTTATTTCTTTAATATCGTGACGTCACTGAACTTATCTTCATCATCCGCACTTTCAATGAACCTGGAATAGCTAAAACGAGATTTGACACTTGTTTTGGCTGATGCATAACTATTCTGGGAGCGGTAGTTTTACACGCAGATTTGGAAGTGATAATCGTGGTTTGTGGAGAACTAATCTACTCAGAGGTTTTTTAGTGTCGCCATAGTGTATTTAGTGACTGTATTGGTGACTAACTTTGGTATTGAGTACTACACCCCTATGGTAATAAAGCAGCAGAGGTTTTCTCTCTCTCTCCATTCTCCAATCTATTTTCAAAACAGTAAACTTAAAATTTTTGGATTTAAAAATTTTGCCATAATCTCTTTAGAAAAAAGAAGAATATAATAGGATATAAAAAGGCAATTTGGCTAAACATTAAATGGTTCGAATCTATGAAATGAAATATATCTCACTTTTATATTTATAGCCTCTTATATCATATTTATATACAACTTTATCCAAGATTAAGCTTCACGTGACCTGAATTACATTGAGATAATAAAACCAACATTCTAATCTATAAACACGAAACCTCTGACTACACCTTAATTTGGTAGGCAGTGGATATTAAAGATAAAAATTGAACCTAAGAAATGAGCTAATCGTGAATGAAAAAATTTGTCAACATAGAAGAAATAATTTAGCTTCCGTAGTCCCTAGAATTCATTCCACCATGCTCCTTTCCCCCAGTATTCAACCTTCACGACATATTCTACCTTATATTCAATAAATTGAAAACTTGGTATAGTTTTATCAATCTTTATTATTTATAAGAATTAAAGTGAAAGCTTTTTCGCTGACGTAGTCAGCATCTTCGGGTTCTTTATTCAGAAGAACAATTTGGCTAATGCTGCCTTTATTTGAAAGAATATTTTGTTTAAATGAAAATCCTGACTACGTCAGCAAAGAAGCTTTCGCTTTAATTTTTATAAATACCCAAGATTGGAGAAATTATATCAAATTTTCATTTTTTGATTTACATATACCATTCAATATGCTGCCATCTATTCATTACCCTTATATTCAATATTAGAACACTATAATCACCCTACACAAATTAGAATTTGTGAGATTGATACCATTCATGTAAACAATAGATAAATGTTAGACGGATAAGTTAATTGTAGTGGGAAAATGTGCTATATTAATTGTTGAATTCACTATTGATGATGAAAACGTTCATTATTGAAACGTTGGCGAAGTAACGAAAAAAAAACCTGTTAAAGTGCAATATTTTAGCGGTGTAAATAATTCTTGCGTTTAGGCAAAAAATTATTACCTAAACGTAAAAATTATTTATACTTTTAAATAATGACTTATAACATCTCAATAATCAATATTTAATGTTTCAAATACACCACATTCACAGTAAGTGTTCTTTCGGTCGCGACAGGCAGTCTGTTCGGGTGTTTCTACCTGATATCCATGAAGTGAGTTAAACTGTTTGCGAGCGAGTTCTTGGGTTTCCCCAGAACTAACGACAGTAATATGGTCGAAGGTTCAGTTTATCTTCGTAGAACAATGTGAAGATGATCCTGATTACGAATCTATCGTTTTGATTCTGCTTAATAACTACTCGGAACCGATTCCTCTTAATATCACTCAAATACAAAGAATACTTCTCCTGGTAACAACATTCATCGTCAATTTTCATAGTTTGCTTTTTATGGTATTATATACATAGTTGACTAAAGTCGAGAAGTCACCAATTCATGAAACTTGGAAATATTCACTGGAGGGGTTCTTATTAATTAGCAAGTCGCACTTCTGAATTTCACTGTTGGACTTACACAATTACTTCGTATTTTCGATTCACTCTTTCCTTTACGTGATACGGCTGCCGTTTACGGTAGAACACTATTTTCTGCAGTTTTTGTTGATTTATTCTTTTTTAATGCCGCGTAAAGCATGAAAATATTCACGTCATTGAGTTTCTATTTCATTAACTACGTTTTAGTTGTTTATTTCGCTATGTGAAACCGATAATTTTGTCGGGATATAAAAAAACATAAACCCGCGAAATTTTCTCTGTATAACCCCTTAGTAATTTTAAGTCAAATAGTATAAAATTTTGCTCCGTAAGGATATAAAAACTCATCGCCGCTGTATAGGGAACGGTTAAAACTATCATTTGGAACATGTTGTAGTGTTCTAAAGAACACCCCAACCACTCTGACGTATATAACACCTCAAAGTATACTATCTGTATTCGCGATTTCCTCCCGTGAAATTGGTTATTAAATTATGTGCATTTAAAATATTCATTCCGAAGCAAAAACAATTTAGTAGATTTATTTCGATCCAAGGACCTCTGGATACTGGACCCAGCACGCTTACTTCGTTGGGGTGCTTTACTTCGTTGGGGTGCGCAATGTAAAATACAATTTTCATAAATATTTTATTTTTATACAAAAATAAATTTGTGATTATGCACACCTTTAAGTCGAGGAATTGAACTCAAAAAAATGGTGCCACAAATTATTAGCCTGCCGTTTTACGACATAATGATATGAAACAACATTCTGGTGAAGAGAAAGAGCCGTAGAATATAATACAACTTAACTACCTAAAACATCCAAATAATATTTAATAATATTTGTTTTTCAAATTTGTTTAAAGTAATATATATAGATATATATATATNTTTAATGTAAATCAAGGGTCAATATAAATCATATAGAAAATCTAAAGGACTGAAGGAATGTAGTGAAAGGGAAACTAATTGGTCTTTTCTTTCAGCAAACGATTTTATAACATAATGACTTCTTAGAAAGAAGTGAAGGGAGAACTCGCAGTATCTCATTTTAGAAACACTCTTCTCAGAATGGATTCTGGGTCACGTCTGAATTTGAAGAAATTGCATTAAATTGTAATACCTTTGCACTGACCATTAATACCTCCTTCCCAGAAATATGATTGGCCCCCGGAACACTACCCTCCAGTGAGAGGATTCTGAGGACATGCCTATATTTAGTTTCGGAGTATTGACCCACATTTAGCTTTCGACTCGTTCGTGGGAGGCAGTTGTCCAGTACGAAGCGGTGTCCGGAGAGCCGAGGCTAATTGGCAGCGGCTACTGTCACAGACAGTTGTATTCAGAGGACAGCGTCCTACCAACAGGCAGAGACAGGTCCCCAGAGTGCTTGTTCCCGAAAGAGCGCTTTTTCAAAACTAACGATGCTCCTCTCGAGGATTAGGACCCCTCCCGACCCCTCAGGACGTCCGTCCTCAGAGCGCGGCGTGTGCGGCCACGAATAATTGGCGGACGCATATTCCTTTGTGTCCGAACCTTCCACGCGCCCACAATGCGCAGCCGCTTAGTGTCGATTAGGCGTCGGACGCGACCGAGAGACCCAAGGAATTACGGCTCGGTGGGTGTTATTCTTTTTTGGTTGCGGTGGGTCAAGAAGCCTCGGGTGGTTAAATGCGGCGGTCAGAAGCAACGAAGGGGCTTTTGTGCGTGCGGAACCCTTTGGGAACCGCAGCCGAGCCCAGCGTACGTCCTGCGCGCGCCGCCTTCTGTGGGCGAGGAGCGTGGCTCTCGGACCGACGGCTTAGGCGATGCGTCACATGCGTCTTTGGTGGTTCAGGTGGTAGCGTTCTTGCTCATCACCAAGTCATCTCGGGTTCAATTCACAGAAAAATTTGTAGCTTTTCACATTAAAGTTCCAGTTCACATAGTTTTGACTACTATACTGAAAAGAGAACCCACTTCCTCTATCCACCTCCTCCTAGTATCAATAACTACAACTATTACTAACAACTCCTACAACTCCCACGTGGGTAAAGTTGTTGGTAAACCCAGCTAATGGGCACACCTACTAACAATTGCGCTACCACCCACCTCTTACCACCTATCGTCCCATGTAGATAAGTTTCAATAGCACGCTACATTTCCCATTTACGAATACTACACTACGTCCGTCGTTAGCGCGACGAGGGAATTTATTGCGGAGGACTTGCTCGAACTCGATACCCTATCGTTTCGCAACTGTTTTACGTCGTTTTGACAATTGAACCACAAAATAAATTATACACCTATGTCCTATATTTTTCATATGTATTGCGTACTAGCAGAACCACCGGTTGATTCCCAGCTTGAAAAGAAACAAAACAATCATTACCTGGCATCAAAATTTTTGAAACAATTCACAAATAAAGTATAAACAGATTTTTTTTGCATTTTTAAAGAAATTTACGAAAAATTAATTTACGCTACACGGGGTATTAAAGCACCTGTCAACTGGTCTGGATTATTTTAGTTCATTGCCTCGCGTTGCCCGGGGTTCTTGTACAATATTCTAAATTCATATGTTAGTTTTTATATTTTTCTATCTCCGAAACGAAACATCAGGAAGGAAATCTACAAAAATACTCAGGGTTTTCAGTACTGTATGCTAATATGTACGTAATTACGAATTATTTTAAAATCTGGTCAGAAAGAAAATGCACTTTACACAGAATACTTATTAAATAAAGCGCCAGGAAATAAGTTCAGTGGATTGTCTTCATCGCGTACCGCAATTGAACTCTGGCGGACACCTGAATAAGCTTCATAGTCAACAGTCATGCGAGTGAAGATTCGTATCTAGTAATTAGCAACCAATTATAAATGTTTTCTGCTCTTGTGATGCGTCAATATTAACCATACTTTGCATTTTATTCGCAACAACCCGTAAGAAGAATCATTATTTAAACGTAAAACATTATTTAAACGTCTTGGAAAACTATGAAACAAATGTGGTCGTGAATCTACTGTTCTCTATTATGTTATTTAGGTAGTAATACACGAGTACTTAATGTGCAGAATTGCTCAAATTAATCATTCATTTAATGCTGTAACTGTGAGAATGTCACATTTCTAATTATGAAAACATTTTATAAATGCATATTTTAACTTAATAATACATTGGTCTAGTGGTACTAGTTTTACTATATTAATCGTTCAAAATATGTAGTAAATTATATTTATTTACTTATTTATCTTAACAACATATGAATACTTAAATTAAAAATTCTACCCAATCTCCATTAAAATTGAATTCACCAAAATATTCGGCACGCACTCGACATGTATGAACTCCCGTGAATCTCCAACACAATTTTTGAACATTTGTACCTGTTATATTAATGTATTCATTGTTTAACGATAATCATGACCAAGAGTATAGGAGATTGCGTTAGAAATATTAAAAGAAATAAACATTCCTCTAATTCATAATAGTATCTCTTTAATACAACACTGAAGCAAAGGATCTTCACCAAAAACAAAACTCCTGAGAAAAATTTGTCTGAAACTTGGATGAGCGGATCTTTACGCGCACAAATCACCACCTAATTCGGTCGGACAGAGAATATATTTTGTCTAAGGCTTCAAACCATTCTGACTAGGAAAACAGGTTCGATCTTGATTCTAAGACTTGTGGCAGACAACAGATCAAGTTAATACAATATTTTAGATACATACTTGGGCTTGGTTGAAAAATATATTTTTTAAATGTTTAGTAAATGTGTTAATTTTACGCCCAGAAGAGATCAAAGGTGTAACCATGAGCTCCGACCGGTTTGTACCGCGTGATAGACCCTACACTCGTTTTATTTTAAACTGAGTTGGCCTGGGAGTCAGTCTTGACTTACAAGTATGAGTAAAAATTTCATGACCCCACTGGCACTCTACCCTTATATTATCAGAACTACAACTTACGATGTAATATTTTGGCCAATTGTGATACCAGGAAGTGATTAGAAATTGATTTGCAAGCTTTGTCGCTTACAGCAGAGCAAGTAAATTTTTTATAGCCATGATAATGCATAATTTACAGGAAATATTATTATATCATTTTCATGAAATTTTTGAGTTAATGTCAGATGTACATAAAGTTGTTGAATATCTGACTTTAACTCAAAAATTGCTGGAATTTTTATTTTTATTTTTAATTTAAATTTCTTCACCTTCCTCTCAAACAAGGTCCAGATCAGTATTCCGGTTCGTGTAGAGGATCTACCTTATTTTCAAATATATGTTCCAATCCCATTTATATCATAAGAACTGAAACAAAATAGGTTTGATTTAAAAATGAAATTTTTACTTTTTTTATTTTTCTTAAATTTTACTTTTTTAAATTTTTAAGTGTGGAAGTGACTCTGACTTTAAGATCTGTTCTTCCACCACTACACCCAAATCTAACTCATACAAAAATTACTCAAACAAAAATATTAATGAAAATATGCACACGATACTTTCAAGCATAATACAATATAAAACTCACACTATCAAATATTCAATAATGGGAAAAATACAACAGTATATACGAAATAAAATACTTGTAATGTACACCAAAAATACAAATTGAAATATTATTTCAAATTAAATAAAAATAATACCATCTCCCATTTTTCCAAGAACCACAATGTAATATGTGAACCAACATAAATATTATATCTATTTTATACGAACACAGTATTAGAGAACTTCTTTCAAGGAAACGTCTACCATTTTGTTTGTATTTAGAGAAGAAAAAACCTTAATCTTGATTTAAATGTATCCAGCTACTTCTGATTTCATTCATATATTCCGATTTGAAATGGTAAACTATTCCATTCTTTTATGAGATTTGCAGTAAGACATGTGTCGTATAGTGTGAGTCTATGCGTAGGATAAACGAAATCGTGAACTTGATGATGAAATGTATCGCAAGTTGTGAGATAAATATTGGTGATGTTATGATTCAAGATTTGAAAGACCAGAGTGATGCAACGGAAGGTTCATCTGTGGTCTCACGTTGATGATGTGTGCATAGTATATGGAGATATTTTCTCAGATTGTAAATGTATCTGACTCAAGTGTTTTGAGTGAAGTGAAGAAGTGTAGCCATTCACACGACTTTACATTATACCACAGAACTCAATAACTCAAAAAATATAAATAAGAGCAAAAATAACAGATTTAGCTAAAGTGATTTTGTCAAGTTGACGAGAACTTTTCAAAACAATTTGAAAGATAGAGTAAATTTATTTCATATATTATTTACATGACTGTCACAATTTACTGAGGTGTTCATATTTATTCATTACGTCTGTGAGAAGTAAAACTTGGCAATTATGCAAAACGATCGGAGAAACCAGTCTTCAATTTGACTGTGAGCGAAGTATTATTTGACAATGCAATAATATTTTGTTTTATGTTGTTCAAAATTCTGCCGAACCAACGATCACAATCGTAACAAAAATTGTTTTTACCAGGTACAGAAACAGTGAAATCGTGTGAAATCAATGATAAAGTGAAACACATTGAAAGTGCTGCCACAAAGTTTAAAATATAATATATTCAACAAATTAGGATAAGCGCATAACTCTGTAAGTAATTTATTTTTAGCTTGTAAGTCATTGTTTTCATATTGTAATGTACAACGGAGTAATTGTGAACCCAATTTTCTGTTTTCTCCCGCCGCACAAGCCACGCCAAATTTTAATTCTGGCACCATGTATTTAAAATATAAAGTTCTGACTCTCAAAGATTTACGAAAAATTTGATGTAAACGTACTGTAACTCGCAGGGCGTAAAAAACGTTTTGCGGGCCGCTATGTGGACTGCGCTGAATTAACTGATTGGATATTCAGTAGCATTTAGCCACAATGAAAGGAACTGATCAGTATGGATTTGTGTCAGGTGACCAAGTATATTGAACACTCATTCCCAGTTTTCTGGGAAAGTTATATAAAATACTTCGATAGTATTAATTTCATTAATTTCTTTCGATAATATTACTACTACTTTTCTACTACCAACATCTCCTCAATTTTTGTCTACTATTGCTCGCAAGCATAAGCAACAACAAGGAAAAGCTCGCCATCTGTTTCGAACGAAATTGTATACAATATTTAAAGGAAATTGTCACAGGAAAAGTAAACACAGATATTGTAATGCCTGGATGGTATAATTAACATCATCTTTGAAAGCACGGGATACGAAACAAAATGGAATGAAACAAAGAGATCAAGATAGCGTCAGATTGTAATAGACAAGCGGTGAAAAAGATTTTAGAAGCGTAACTTCGGAAAGAGACCGAAAAAATTTCTGGACGTGAATCATCAGCCACAATAGTGGCAGAGGACTCATTTACTTGAAGCAATATATCGACATTGGGAATGTGTTAACACGTTGTTAAAACACGTACATCCCCTTTGTGTAATGGCTACTTCAATATAGGTGAAACTTACACGCAGTTTCATCACTCAGGGAAACTGTAGTCAAAATGACGCATTTTGTATTCGTCAGATCACAAGATGCCCCATAATATTGCACAATATTTGGAATATGTTATATTATACATCATTAGAACTTCTATGAAACAACGCACTATATTTACATACTGAGTTATTTGGTGAGAAAATATTGAACAAATCTCCGGAAAAATATTTCGTAACACGTCAATTTGATGTCTATTTTTAAAAACTGCAATGTCTGCTTATACATTCCAGACACCAAAACAAGGTTAATTAATATGACTTGAATGATTCATGAATTTGCATTATTAAAATTAAGAGAGTTGAATTTTAATTTGTTTATATCTAGACACAAACATTTCATTGATTTTCTTTCTTTAAAACATTTTGTAAATTAGATAATAAAAGCAATTGAGTGAATGATAATAATCAACCGACAAAACTATTGTGTATACAGTATTTAACTTTTCAAAATGAAGTGTTTGTTTTATATTTTTTGTTCTCGTTTTTCATTTGAAACATACGAATTTAATAACAAATTATACATTGATGCGTCAATATTCTTCACGTTTTCTACTGTTAGTATATTGCTGTGAAGTATGTTTATTGACGTACTGGAAAATGTGTCTCTAAATCACAATCTGTATCACTCTCTATTATCGTCGTAAAATTCAGAATTATGATTTTATACCCAACATTTTAGAACAAAATTTTAATTGTCACTCAAAACGTTTGGATCATCATCAGGTGAATGTACATAAATTAAATATATTAATTAATTACCTTTACAGCATAAAATGTGCAACGAATAAACTAAATATAAGAGGTCATACATACAACTACAATATTACTATGATAATTAACGAAACAATTGTCAGTATTTTACTAGGTATTTTTTCTGTATATATTTAACGAATAGGGTTCTGAAAACGTCTCTATGTTGAGGAGCACGAATATGTTGAACGTATTGAAGTTACGTCGATAACAAAGTAGAATGAAATACAAAAGTATTTTCCACAGTTGCGATGAAATGAATGATATACTTTTCACTGCGTTGAACAGATCGTTCAGCTACAAATAATTCAGAACAATTACAATGCCCCGATAAAAACAAACAATACAATATCATGGAACTAATTTTCGTTGTCTCGCCGACCATATATTTATTAATTTTCTTGGTCGTAAAATTAATTTCTATTTTAATTACGCCAACAAAACGTCACAAACACCATCTGTATTATAATATTAATTAATAATTATAGAACAATTTTTGTACCATATTATTGTTGAATAGTCCGTGTAAAAATCTATTTCAAAAGAGATCTCAACTGTTCACTAGCCGGTATAGATGAAGGGTTCGTTTAAGTACATTGCCCTTTTTTGGAAGGGAAGAGTGAAAGGCTTGTAAGACGATTTTAAGTTCTTCTGTGACTTAAAATTTCGCAGCGGGATGTGATCATTGTCACTTGTACTGGTTCTCGAAAAGCACTAACAAGTTGCCATGACGCCCGAACAACACAAAAGACCAACACCGCTCCCACTTCACGATCTGATCCACAAAACTAATTTTGTCACATCGTCCCTCGACCGATTACTGGTAGGTCACACTTTTACTTATGGTAAAAGGGTATTTTATTTTTGGATCGTTTGTCAGTCTGTCCGAAAATGGCAATACCGCCACTTGGAAGTGTGAACAACCTCATTAAAGACATATTTTAGCAGCATACCATGGAGCACAATGCTAAGAAAAGTAATAACTATCACATGCCCCACTCACAGAGAATCAGAATAGGGACAAGACTGTAAGGAGAATCACTCCCTTCTTTAACCTTATGATTCATGGTCGTAATAATATACAAGAATGCATACTCAGGGCTTGCGAGGCCCTACGTATATTTTAAGCTAATTTTAATACATACACTTGACTTATAGAAAGTAATTCAACGTTTTCAGAGTTATTAATGTACTAACATTTTCCTGAAATACACCTAATAATTAGAAAGAATCTGTAGCTACTAAATAATCAACAAATGATTCTAGGAAGCGGCACCATATTTACGTTTTTCAAAAGTTGCAGAACATTAGCAATATTTCAAAATTCAAATTATATTATGCATCTCACTTAGCACTTGCAGTTTTCTGCAAACATGTTTATGTATTTTGCAAATTAAAAAAAATACCTGTGGTGAGTCATTATTAAAGAAACGATTTAATCAAACTTACACTACCGTTGGATTAATGTATTTTCACTACCGTTGGATCACATCAGAAGTAATAATTACAGAAACAAAATTCACAAATGTACTATTTCCTTGAACACATTGATATTTTCTTCTCTGAATAGTCTGCGTGTTTTACAAACAAAAATCACACACCGTAGTGCTGTGTTCCTTACAAATTGCATTTTTACATTTCACACACATGAGTGTGTTTTTCCTGTGTTTGTTGTAAGGATAGTGTTTACACCTCTTACTCTTGCCTGAGACAGTCGCCTCTTCACAGGATGATGAAATATTCACAACACCGCATCTTTCCATAGCTTGAGTTGTCCGCTATGGAAAATTAGGGTTTTGACTACTGCCGTTTATTTGAGGTTTTACCATTTCTTCTGTCAACTCTTATCTTGAGGTAAAACGTCTCTTGAGGAAAAAGGTTTCATCTCATTGGGTGTGTCAGGTTTGTTTTGCTTGATTGTTCCTGTAATTGTGACTTGTTTCTGCAGCATGTTTTCTGCTAGTTGTATGCCGGTAAAAATTATCCATTGTAATGTTTCTAGACTTTTCTTTGATACTTTTAGTGAGATCTTTACATTCAAACCAAGTTTATTTCATTCAAAGGGAAATGAATATTCTAATTTACATGTTTCACTGTACGTGTAGAAATGAGAACTAAGCATTTCAATGTAATAATGAATCACTGTGTAAAACAAAGCCCTAATGAAGATGGGGTGACAGTAAGATAACGCAAGAAACGCTTTGGAAAATCTCAATAATATTATACGATTTATCAAAATTATGTCGTCAAAATCAACATTCCGACCTATCCATAAACATTCTTAAGATCTATTTTCATATTCCTCCTATGCTCTTACATATAATCTCAAATATACCGGTCAAATTTTAAAATCTAAAATATGTCATTTCAACAGAATGATTAAATTATATTTTTGCTTAAAAAATTTACGGAGGACTTTCATAGTAGGAAGTTAAGAGATAAGATCGTATAATTCATTTCAATTCAGTTTGATTCGTTGAATTATGTTTTGTGACAGTTCATATCAATTGTTGCAAGAACTAATGACCGCCGTAGCCTGGTTTCATATGAATTTTTTGTTATGAATACCTAGCATTTTGGAAATATTAGTAATTATTAAATTCCTGGTTATTTGGTGTACGAGTATTCTAGTCGATTTTAGCACCACAATTTAAAAATTACACTCAAAAAGCACTCAAAACTTTACTTACGGAGGAAATTATTTCAAAATGGAACGATTCACTAAAATAATATTTGCCCCGCAAATTTGAAAAGTTTTCTCATTATTGTAAAAACAAAAAAGAAATTAATGGAGCCGTTGGGACGGATATAATAATTTAATACGAGACAAAAATACAAATATGATAAGAAAATTGCCTTGTTCGGCTGCATCACAATGGTGATGCGATTCAAGATGTCGTCAACAAGTCTGCACGCGCTTTTAGCGTCATTGGTGGAATCTGGAGATGTTATAAATTTGTAAAAGCGTGTTCGTCAAAATGACGTTTCAAAACAAAATTCCCTCAGTAAACCTCAGGTAAAAGTTTTCGGGATCCCTGAAGGTCCCTTGACAACCGAAGCCGGCGTATACACTCAAATATATCTTTCAAACAATCCAACACAGCAGCACTTGGAAAAATGTACGCAGCATGTTGAAGGAAATTCTGAACACATCCTTCTAATCCCTAGGACACAATTAACCTGCTTTTGTGAGAAACAGCGACCCATGGCATCCCAGGTGTTTCCCTCAGGGTGGCGTGGACTCTGTCCGGTGCTGTGCAAGCGCTCAGGGTTGCCAACTAGAGGGGATGGAAAGCCAGATCCACGCTAATTAGAACTCAAAAATACAGCAATTCTTCCGAATCTCTTGGATTTGGTCCTTTCCCCCCCCCCCCCCCCCCCCCCCCACCCCCNCCCCTCCTCCTCACATATTATTCCACCTCTCCCCCATTCAGTAAGCTTTTACTCAGTGTGTCTTATTTATGATGCATATTTCAAAAGGTTTTTGACATACACATTTTGTGGGTCTCTCATACTTATTAGTAACTGCAATATTGACATTAAGACTTTTTATGATTAAATTAATAAGAGCATTTTAAAGAATTGTGCAGTTTTATATTCAGACAGACACGTGTAAACTTCCTCAGTTACTGTAGTTACACAAGTACCGACAATAATTTATCAACAATTGTTTATATTGAGTAATCTATCAATAATTTATCCTTGTGAGGCCCTTCCTCTAAGCAGAAAAAATGACAAATGCTACATATTCCAGTGACAACTTTTCAATTTTTATTGATTTTGTATTTAAATTATTATTCATTCGTCATCAAGGAGGACCCACTTGTTTCTTGGGTACCATTTCTAGGAACCCGGGGTAAACAGCCGTACTCCCCACCTCCGCATGTACTTTGATACATGCCACAATTTTAATGCTTCTATAGTGTGTTAATGCACAAGATTTTTTTAAACCAATACGTCTTGAATCATTGAGAAATCCTGAAGCTTGTGGTCGTGAGCAATTCATCATAAAAGAGTTGCAATACTAATTTTGGTTCATGTTCAATTTAGTTCAACGTTCAAAATTGTTTCAATGACATCATATTTCAAATATAAATACATAGGTACTTACAAATAATTTAATTAGATATGAGTTGTTCTCTTAATTTTCCCTAGACTATTATGAAAACAATATGAAATTGCAAAAAACTGTAAGCAACCCGTTCTAATAAATGTTACTTTTAGTTATTAAGCGTTCAAAACTTTTTGTGCTACAAAAGATGTTATCAGCATTACAATTATTATCTTTATATTATTGCAAATATATTCATGAGTTAGGTCATTCATTTTATTATTATCGTATCAAGGTTTAGCAATGAATGTTATCTTCAGGGGTTTGTATAGTTAGAAAAAGCGATCATTTCATAGCAAATATTTTTGGAACACAATTAAAAACATTAATGGAACACTACAACATTTCACTACACAATACATTTAGGAACAATGAACTGTATCACCATAGTCCTCGTTCTGAGAATCATTTTAGAAGTTGTTACTCCAGTAAATGGTAACTATTTGCTATCATCTGAGCAAAATATCACATTCAAGAACATAAATTAAATTGGAGAGGTGCTACATGATTGGGGGAAACAAAATTGAATCGCTGTGCACACTGATGAAACCCAATTACATGAAACATATCATAAAACATAATTTTATATTTTGTAATTAATAAATGTTGAAATTAATACCTAGATTTTTCTGTGGACCAAAAATATTTATCGTGTCCTAAGGGGGTCCGCTGATCACCGGTTGGCCATTAAAACACCAAGTGAGAACGCGTTTTCTTGGTGAGCATGCTTTCATGCCACTGAGTCATTCCGGGTTCAATTCCCGGCGGGGCCAGAAAAAATTCGTTAGCTTCTCACTTCAATATCCTAGTTCAAATATTTATGACAATTGAAACACGAACACTCCGTCTTCCATCCACCTCCTACTACTACCAGCATTACTAGCTCTTATTATTACTAACTAATTCTATTAACACCTCTACATGGGCCAAGTTGTGGATAAACCCAGCTAAGCGGTTTACCTACTAACAATAGCCCTACCACCCAACTCCTACCTCCTATCGCTCCATGTAGATAAGCTTCAATAGCACACTACACTTCCTATCTACAAATACAACAAAAAACACTATTTCTTGTTTGATTTGAACTCGTCATATCTCACTATATTCCGATACATTCGCCGCGTTGCAAGGAACGCGTTTACACGGAAGCTTTTTTGCACATTTAATGAAACGCATTCATCGATGTGTATCGCGACTTAGGCAAAAATAATAATGATAAACTGAACGAATTTTTCTTGTTCACTTCAAATTTTTTCTATATCCGGGCCGAAATAGTGGAAGACGATCTGACGTCATACCGAGATCCTTTTCTACAACATAAAGAAGACATTATGATTTTTTGTATCTTTTCTTTATTGCTATTTGGCTAATGGCGGGTAACACAGTGAAAATGTATGATTCCACAATGTTCAAGGTTCAAAGTAATATGAAAGGATATTCTTTAGAAAGTACATATTATTCTAAGTCTGTTAGATGTGGCATCCAGATGACAGTTTTCTTTTATATTTCAAGTTTAATGTTTCTGCTTCATACAGAAAGAACTCGAAGTCTATAACCCTTTTATTTTTCAAGATTATGGATATTAAATATAAAAACAAAATCTTATTTTTTATAAATTAGTCAGATAAGAGGAGTTTCAGATCTTGTTCACTCATCTCTATCTTTGCTTCTTCTCCTTTTTATCTTTCGCGTCTGATCTCTATGACGTCACATAAGCTCGCACAATTTCAGACTGCAGACGGACCACTCTTCAAAATAATAATGTTGGCAACACTAACAGCCGACGCAATAGTATTGCTTCAGCATATTTTTCTCATGCTTAGAGATAATATTAGAGGTAGGTGAAAGGTTTCGTCATCCTGAACTTCAGCCTGTTAAGAAGACAGGTATAAAGAAAACCCTTTCTGGGAAAATTGAAAACAATGAGCGGATTATAAGGAACTGGTAACTCAGGAATCTATGACGGTTGCATGTTACATTGGAGTCATTGAATAACAAGCAGCGACTTGCAATATATTGGAAGTTTCAAATAATTTTTTTCTCCGCTGTCGATTTCTCGTAATCGGGGCTTTATACTTGAATTTTGACTCGAAATTTTGAATGGAAATTAATTTGCTCGTTCCCAAAGATTAGCGTGGAAATTACTTCAGAAGTCGTTATATAACGACTGTTTAATGATATTCAATACGGTATTAGTATCTGTACTTAATGATTTACATCTGCACCACAAATGACTTCTTTTATAGATAAACTAGGGAAGCCTTATGGGACCAAGTTTCTTGTAACTTGGTAGTTTTAAATAGTCAAGTGATTGAGTTGACTTCAAAGAAAACATTATATGAAATCAACGTTCGAAACTTTCATAATTTCTTCACAAAAACGTTGTACTTCTAACTACTTTTTTGACAATTACTATATTATTTATCTATTATTATACTCCACATCACCATTACACCTTTTCTCCATTCCAATTAAAATATATTTTATCCAGTCAATCCAGATTTTCCATACTGATTTTCAGTTTGTGATCTCAATTCATGTTCTTCTAACTTCCCATCATTTCTAAGTTACAACTCACTTTCAAGTACAGGCCAAGATTATCGATATAATAATAATTCAATTATATTGAACATGGATCTGTCGAAGGCAAATAACTCGTTTGCTTAGGTGTTCTTGTAGTGATAGTGGAGGAAAGTGTCACATATTTAGTAGGAAAATCGTACAGAAATAAATAAAGGTCAAGAGAGCTTTCAAAGTATTTGGGTAACATGATGACTAAATAGAGATTTTAATTAACAGTATCTACAAATGTCTTAGACTTACTGGATATATTCTTAACGCAATGCATACAGAAGACTACACAAATATTCTAAGAGAATTGGGTAATTTGCTCGTTCCCAAAGATTAGCGTGGAAATTACTTTAGAAATCGTTATATAACGACAATTTAATGATATTCGATACGGTATTAGTATCTGTACTCATCTTTCCTAGTTCAAGATGTTTTCGCACTGAAAAGAATACATTACGACCGCTCACTTAAGATATCTCCTATCACCATCATATTGTGTTCACCTATATCACCATCATATTGTGTTCCTGATGGAGCTACAATTTTCGTGTACATTATCTTTTAGATAAGCCTTTCGAGGTTCTCCTCAGCCCAATACCTCTCATCCCTAATATGTTCACGAAAAATGTGGATAGGAGAGCACGCCTAATGGCCCGAACACGGACTGGTCAAAAAGAGAAACATTCATGACGAGGAGAAGAGTTCAAAAAGAGAAGTGTTCATGAGTGTTAAAATGGTGGTTGATGTTGTGTGTTGCAGTATTTGCTAACGGAGATGTAATTGCTGATGGAGTAGTGTAATCATAGAACTATATTGAGGAGTAAGTCCTGATGAAGATAGCGTTCTCTGTCGAAACATCTGCCTAGTCAATAAACTTTGTGTCTAAACGCTAGAATTATTTCTACCTTTAAACATAATGGTAAAAAACATCCCAATCATAAAAAAGAGAAATATGTTTTCGAAAATCGAAGAGGTGATGTATTTTATGAAAAAACTAGATACGTTCCCGCGACATTCCTAGCATCAATTTTAATTTTTAAATCCTTCAAGAATTGAATTTTTTAAGTCCTCATTGATACTGAAAAAGTTGGTCAAATTCAACTGTCAAAGCAGTTGCGAATAATACCTCGCGTAATAAAACGAACTGAAACAGAGAGAGAAGCTTGTCAACGATAAACTCGTTGAATGTACTACATCCGTAAGTACCCCCAAGTATGTTTCAAATAATCAGATGAACCATTACCTATCCAGTGGTGATAAATTTTCATACCCTTACCACATACAATTTTTATTACTTGACTTTAAGTTACTATGGGTATATATATAGAAAGTTTCACGGGCTTACGTTTTTCTGTACATCTGGAAAAAGTCCTGGCTTAACATTGCGAAAAAACAACTAATAAAACAGCAAAATCTGTGGAAAGTACTGTTCTCTCGTAAACGGAAGTCACAAAAATGCGACCCTTGTGAAAGAAATAGTCAAATGCCAATCTAAATTTACTATCAAGCTTTAAATCACAAAATAATTTTCCTTGTCCAACAGTAAAAATCAGTACAATGAATAATTAATTAAAACTACTTGGTGAATATTTCCAAGTTTCATGAATAGTTGGTAATTTGACTTTAGTCAACATGAATATAATACTTCAAATTTCTCTTATACGCATTAGTATAGTTAATGCGTATGCTAACATGCTGCATTCTAAAGGCGGTTAAGAGATGATACCATGCAACATGTGGTACTACACGTATGAATTCCAGACACGAAAAATTAACACAGGTTATTGTAAAAGTATCAGTGAACAGATAGTGCACGAGGTGCTACTGACAAATATAAATGAACTAGCGCCATGCCACTACTTATTTATTTTATGCCTTTTGGAGAGGTTCAGATCATGAGGTCTGCTCTTCCACCTAATCGTTGGACTTGGGTAAGGGAATTGGGAAGAACAGATGTTGGGTTGCCAGGGAACGTATGGTACCGAACCGACATTTGTCTGGAGTAGGTGAGGGAAACCCCAGCTGAAAGCCTCACCTAGTTCGGTCGAGCAGGGTGTGAACCCACGCTCTACCGCTCAGCGGGATCGTGGAGTCGGAAATGCTACCACTAGACCACCGCTCTCTTACTTCACGCAAGAGTAATTTGGTAGAGCTCTAACGACCTTGTCGTTGACGAAGCCTAAAGCCGCCCCCCTCCAAAGAAAAAGGAAGTAATTTGGTTCTCACTGAAGGTCCTTTGATAAAAATATTAAAAATGATTGTTGTATATATTCCGAACATTATATGAACCACACGCCGAGTGCCTTTATGTTTTCAAAACAGTGATGAAGAAATTTTTTGTTTTTGTATATCTGACCTCGTGTTGCCGAAAACGTAAGATATCACTGAACGGTTACGAAAACGAAGAACTAGAATCTGTCCCCTTTCTATCTGAACGTTAGAAGTGTTTCCGGACGGATGTTCGGAAAGTAGTTAGGGCACATTTACCTCGGTCACATGCGGATGAATCCATTTGATCGCCAATTCTACATATATTCATATTTTTAACACAATTGTATATCGTAGAAATGACCAATGCATGCATCTGATTTATTTTACTTTCTCATATACGTAGTATATAGAAAGTATTGTAATCGTGAAAAAATTCGAAAACGAGATTTTTGCGGAAATATCCGTTTTGGGGACCCCTGATTCCGAAAAAGTTGTTTTTGGCTGGACGTCCGTCCGGTCCGTCCGTCTGTCCGTCTGTACGTCCGTCTGTGCGCAGCACTCCTGACCGAATGGAAAAATATTTAGTTTCCATTTTTCGTATTTAGGGTAGAATATACTTCTGACATATGCACGTGCTTCAATTTCCTTTTTACTTGAACACAAAGGGCACTTCACATGAAGGTCAAAGTACATTTTTGAATATTTTTCAAAAACTGGTTCAACGATTTTGCTTAAATTTTCTGTACGTAAAGTAGAATTAGTATGCATTACATCCGCATTAGCGATATTTCGCTTGAAAGTTTGGTATAGAATAGTTTATGTCTGCTGCACTTACATATTAGTTTACGGTTTCAAGAAAATTGTGTAATATTTAGTATATATATATATATAT